>JAOSBK010000007.1:17753267-17766256 GCA_027568895.1 Erythroxylum shatona | reverse complement strand
TCTAATAATATACATGTTTCCCATACATCTCTATGTATATATATATTACTTACAAAAGAATCTCGGTACCTTATAACTAGATATATAATGCTCATACTAATAAAACCAAACTCTTTTGTTTTATTAATAATAAATATTTTCATTACAAAAGTAACTGGAAGAAAATTAAGTTACAAGTAAATAAATTTACTTTCCAAGGCACTATATTTACATAACTCCAACACTAAATGCAAAAACACATAGGCAGACAACGATTTTTAGCAAGAATGAGATGAGAGATTGTAATTTGAAAAATTTCAATAAAAGCTAACCCAAAAGCAAACACACACACACACACACACACACACACACACACACACACACACATAACCAATTTTTTCAAATGTGAAAAGCCAAAATATACGTATATAGATTCTCTCAAGTTAGAATTCAAAACGCAAGAACAATCATGGAAACAATTTCCATATACAAGTACTAATTTAGTAGTCTAGAACAAAACAAGTCATATGAAGCCTCGTATGCCTTTTCTAGAACAAATATACATGTATAAACAAAATTCCAGAAGCATGTGAAAGGTCAGTCCCAAAGCAAAACAAAAATAATAGTGAAAAAACCTTAAATATTTATCAAAATCAAGAGTAATCAAGCCCATAATCCAAATTAAACAATTAACGGAGGATCTGATACTACTATTGAAATCCAATAGTGATCAAATCATAGGCGCAACATAAACAAAATTTTACAGATTCCAATCAGATCTCGATAATTGTAAAACTTGAATAAAAACACGAATTGTAAATAATGAATCATACCTTATTTGTGTTTCTAGTTGAAATCTTTGAACAAATAATTTATTGTGTCAACCACAAAATGTTTAATCGTCCAACCTATAATGGTATCCACCAAAGCAATTTCTCAACTTTTGAGATGATGGACAAGAAATGATAACTTCTTTGTTTGTTCTTCCTATTAATACAAGAAATTTTAATTTTATTAAAATTAAATTATTTAATTATAATTAAAATCTAAATCTAATTAAGTTAATTTTAATGAAATCAAATATCTCATATTTGATCCTTAAAGTTTTTCAAACTTTATAATTAAGTCCAACTTAATTGGATTTCTTTCACAAATTGCCTTTTGATGTGTGACCCATTAAGTTCCTAATGTATATTAGCAATGATTGTAAATTATAATTCTAATTCACAATTAGAATCAAATAAATTAAAAAAACCTTTTAATTTATATTTATTTATCTAATTAAACAATTTACAATCATAGATCAAGATTGACATCTAGCAATATGTCATGACCGCCCAAAATATCATAAATATCAAAATGGTTTGACTTAACTTGTCCATGCATGGTTATGATGTATAATTTAGTCCTTTTATCATATTCCAAATGGATAGAGTATAGATATAGTCTCTACTCTTTTGGTCCAATCACATTTGTTCTTGTTAATTAGTAATTGATTTATAATTGAAATTTGAAAACATCTTTTCAAATGCCATTTCACTCTGGCTAGAGAATTCCAAAGATCACTACTAATCAAGAATAGTAGAATATTCTATAATTACTTTAGAGTGATGAATCCTTTGTTGACTTACTTAACTATATCCATATAGTTCATACTACATCTAAATACTACCGACTGAATTATCCTAGGATAGTTCATAACTAGCATCAAAACACAGTAATTCCCACAGGAGATACCTTAGTAATCTCAAGTCTAAGGATCAATTATACAACTATCATTATGAGAAAATCTAAAGAAACATAAGTAATACTCCACTTGGGATTCTCATAATCAAGTCATTTTAGTGACTTTTTCTCTAATAATCACCCATACATTAGTTTAAATATCTCCATACTTTAATTTATAAGATCAATTACTTTCTTTATAAGAAAGAAACATAATGTGTGCTAGTTTTACCCTTTCAACAATATCCCATTTTGATGAAACTACAACTAGGAACATTTAGGAATATTACATAAATATAAATTGAATCTCACAATTATGATTTCATCATAATTTTAATTACACAATAATTATTCCAGGAAATTTATCTTTAGTATTAAAATATCAAATGTAATTAACTTAATATAAAAGATAAAGAATGCCTTTTTCATTAATAAAAAATGATGTCAAACATCAAATTGCATCTAGATGATTGGATCTGGCAACAACAGATTGCTTCTTGACATTCTAAGAAATAAGATTAGGACCAAAGAAGATGTAGTAGCTAGAAGTAGTGTAATATCCTACCTCCTAAAATTGCCAAGAGATTAAACTATTTGAGTTACATGAGTTATTTCATTCAAGAATTTACGAGGTGCATTTCATTCACATGCACAATATTAGTATATACATATAAATCATGGTTTAGAAAACATTGCAAGATAGTATATGCACTTAATTGACATATTCCAGGGTATGGAATGAAAATAAATGTGATATGAATGACATTCCTAATGTTTTGCATTTTGATTTATCAATAACATGAATTGATGGATTTTAATTAATGAGTTGGGAATTTATTGTTACAATTGAGTAATTGATGAGGTGATATGTGCATCTAGCCTAAGAAAAATGTTAAACATAAAGACAAATTGATACATGGGAGTTTAGGTTGATTAGGCCATTGAAATGGTGAAATTTAGCATTGGGAATAAGTGACAAATGGCTCAGTTAAATGGATGACAAGTGACTTGAGTACAATTGCAATAAGTGGCCTTTTAAGTTTGTGACAAATGGAACTTTAGACTTATGACATGTGGAGCAATAGAATAGTGACATATGTAGCCTTACAATTGGTGACATATGTAGCCTTACAATTGGTGACTTATGTAGCCTTACAATTGGTGACATGTGTCGGCTTACAAGTAGTGACATATGGAGGCTTAAAATTAATGACATGTAGAGCCTAAAGTAAGTGACACATGGACCAATAGAATAGTAACATATGGACCAATAAAAGGATAACATATTTTCCAATAGAATGGTGACATATGGACCAATGGAATGGTGACGCATGGATTAGTTTGACCTTCTTGAATTTTCTAGAGAAAATGAATGACAAGGCAATAGAAGTAAGAGTCAAGGTCTACCATGAGGTCAGAAGAGGGTGAAAAAAAATGAGAAGAGAAGAGGAGAAGGAAAGAAGTTATCAAGGTAAGTTGAAATTCTAGTTTCAATTTTATCTTTCTCTTTCTATCTGTCTTTCACATTCTTAGAGCATGAATTTTAAGAAACTTAAAGAACAAAATTTGTAGATATAGTTCGTAACTTGACCTCTGTGAAAGTGGCTTTACAAAATAGTGACTAAAGCTCGAGTTATGCTTGTTTCCCTAATACTGCTTGTGATAGACCCCTATGCAGGAACCTTGTATTATTTCCTAATTTTTCCAAATTAGTGAAAGTAGAAAACATGAAAAATGATTATTGATGTCTTATTAATGCTTCTGTGAAACAACTTTGTTAGGAGATGTATTGTTAATGATTTATTGTGGTTTGTTATTAGTTATTAGTCTGTTTCTTACTAGAAACAAGAAAGAATTTGGATAGAGATTATATTTTAAAGGGGGATATTGCTTTTTTAATTTTTGCATATATTAAGACTAATGGAAGTCTAGTTTTAAGGGGCCATAATAATAATGACATTTGGATTTTTATAAAGGTAGTTAAGCTTAAAAGAAGACAACTTGTTCATAAAGAAACAATAGGAAGAAAAGGATGTAAACATTGCACATACGGTTACGTTAGCTTAATGGTTAAGGAGACATTGAGTTGAATTAGTAAGTGAATTATTAACCTATTGACATATGTTAGAATAACATTTATGATGATTGATTAGGGATGAATTTGTTTATGGTGGTGTATGAATATGAGATACATGTTTGAGTAGTAAATATATTGTATATTTGTATGTATAAAGGCTCAGGAGGTATGGATCAAGGAGCTCGTACCGAGGATTATTGAATTCAAGGAAGTGTACACCTTTTTTTAAGGTGAGTTGGGAAAACCATGTCTCTCAAATGAGATTAGAACATCCTAAGACATGCATGATGACTTGTATATGGATTTTGAACCTAGGTAATGCATAGTAAAATTGAATCTCAAATAGATGCTAGTATACTTGTGTATTTAATTAATAACATTATTTTAAATCACTCTTTACACTTGGAGTGCAACTGATATTTTTATTACTCATTTTGAGAAATGATATTGTTTTCAACAAACCTACAATTGAAGTGCAAAGGACAACGTTTTATTTTCTAAAATTACATTTTTTAACAACTTTGTACTTGGAGTGCAAACGATGACTTTTATTGCATGAAATTTGGAACTTACATATGCATAACCGAGTCATGTATGGTACGTGTATGTGTTCCATTTTGGCTTAGAGGCTATGAAAAGGTTCCATTTTATCAGTTGGACAGATAAACAAAGACATGGTGCCTTATTTGATTTTTGTACTTAATATTTTTATATGATTTTTTGTGATTAGTGAGGTAACTATTGGCCAATTGTATTCTAGGCACAACAGATTAAGTGACCCCTATACCCTTGATGCTAATATATAAAAGTCGAGTCCCCGTATCGACACCTTTCTACAGGACTTGCGAGTGATTCCACACTTAGGATCTAAGCACCGACAAGGTCACCATGGATGAAAGTCGAGCCAACACTAGGAATCGATTAGTGTGCATACTAGTTTGGCTAACTAGTGGCGACACACATGATTGTTTTGACTTATTTTGAGATTTGTTTTCTGACAAGATTTGATTTATACAAGTGATATTTTTCTGCTTTTATGTACTAGAACTGAAACCTATGTTCACCAGATGAATGATTAATAGGCTAGGCCCATATGGTTCCTAACTAGTATAAGTTGAGTCATAGGCTAGGACTACGTGTTTTTATATCATGTATGTTCGCTTCATAGGTTATTTACACTGTCTTAGTATGTATCGAGTTCTATTTGCAATATATGTTTTTCCTTCTCACTGAGTATATAGTGTACTCACCCCCTCCGCTTTCCAACCATGCAGATTAAGTTAGTGAACTTGAAGCTCTATATGGATCATACAATCTTTTGACATTTTCGGGACATTACTGCATGTGGGTAGTCTCTGTTTGTACTTTTGTTATATAGTGTCTCATGAACTTTTTTTTGTTAGGTTGGTTATGTTGATATGCTTTATGATTTTGTAAATTAACTTTTAACTATCTTGTGGTTTGTAAATGACCTTATGTATAAACCTTTTCTACTATTGTTACGATTTCTCTTGAGTTGACTTAAAAGTACAGAAGTTGTGTTAGATTTTTAAATATGAATATGGAAGTACATTTAAAATTGATTTATAGGTAATTTAATTGAGTTTTGGGATTTTCAAAATGTAGTCATTGTGCTATCTAAATGTTTTCAAAGGATATTCAGTTAGCCCTGCATAGTTGGGTTAAGGGTACCATGAGTATCCTTAGCTAGGTATGCGGCAGTTGTCATGTGTCTAATGTGGTTCTGGGATGTGACAAGTAGGGTGTCAGTCATTAAGGCATCCAGCCCAGTTAGCATGTTGTAAGGTAAGAAAATTAGTGTGAGATATTGTATAATTCTTTTAAACGCAATCTAGTAAATATTAGTAAGACAATGTAAGTATTAGGAAACTTTATTGATGACAAATTAGATGTTAAGGCGAGTAAGATAAAAGGTATTGAAGGGAACCAACAATACTTTGATATCCACTAAGATCAAGAAAGGGATGGCTATGATTTTTGGAGAGGGAAAGGTAGGTGTAAGAGGTATGGTAGCAAGTTTGGAGGTATCAAGTCTTGTTCGATGAAGAAGATCTTTAGTGCATTAAGTTTAGGCAGTAAAATGCGTTTTGGTGTGTTGATTGCTTCAATACTGAGGAAGTGATGAAAAGGAAAAAGATCTTTAATGGAGAAGGCGATATTGAGATCATGAATGAGGGAATTGATAAAAGATAGAGAAGAACCAATGACTAAGATGTCTTTTATATAGACTAAGAGATATGTTACATGAGTTGAAATCAAGTGGACAAAGAGGGATGTGTCTAATTTGGTAATAGTAAAATGGAGTTTATAGATTTTGACTGAGGTGATAAAACTAGGCATGGAGAACCTGTTTGATACTATAGAAATCTTTTGAAAGATGATAAACATAAAAAGGAGGATAAGGATTAATAAAATTGTGAGGTTGGGACATAAACATTAGTTCTTATAGATGACTATAAAGAAAGGTATTATTGGCAACAAGTTGACGAACATGCCAATTATTAGAGCAAGAAAGAGTTAGGATAATACAAATAATGGTGGGTTTGATAATAGGACTAAAGATATCTATATAATCATCACTTGAATCATGATGATAACTTTTGGTAACTAGACAACCTTCAGAATGTCCAATGGTACCATCAGGGTTCCATTTAATGTGAAAAACCCATTTACAATTAATAATGTTAGAATTAGATGGTGAAGGAACAGGAATCCAATTATGATTTTGATTAAAAAAATCATTGAACTCATCAAGCATGACTTATCACTAGCGAGAAAATTTATTAGTTTAGGTGAAGGAAATGTGATCATGAATAGATGGATTATAGGTGATGGTAAAGTAAGTGATGAAATTAGAAAAGGTACTAGGAATACTATTGTTATTGTACATGTGAGTGATCATAAAATGTGAATAAAAAGATAAGGAGGAAGAGTTAAAGGTGGAAGTTGAAAAAGGGGAAGGAGGAAACTTATACAATAGAGGTAATGTGACATCAAAAGAAGAGGGTAAGGAAGAAAGAGGAGGGGGTGGCATAAGGAAAGTAATGCTTAAGGAAGTTAATATAATGAGAGATATAGAGTTTAAAAGTGTAAGGATCAAAACAACGATAACCTTTATAGTTAGAGGAATAGCCAAAGGCATATGGTGTGGAATTTGGTGAAAAATTTTCAAATTGAGAGTAACCAAAGAATGGAAAACACACATATCCAAAAATATAAAGACAAGAGAAATTTAGTTTGATGAGAAAGAGAGGCTTATAAGGGGACTTATGGTGAAGAACAGGGAAGGTAACAAATTGATGAGATAAAAATAGTAAAAATACTTCATAATAAAAAAATTAGAAGCGAGGCTTGAATAAGGATGATAAGACCAGTGTTAGTGATCATTCAATAATGGCATTTTATTAAGGACTATAAAGCAAGATATATAATAGGTGATGCCATGAGAAGCAAGAAAGTGAGCAAAAACACCTTTGATAAGTTCAGAAGCTCTATCACATTGAAATATTTTAATAGTGGTAGAAAAAGATTTTCAACTGTTATTTTGAAAGTTTAAAAATGAGAAGGAGCATGAGAATTATGGATTAGGGAAAATACCCATGTATAACAATTGCAATCATTAATAGAAGCAAAAAATATATATCACAAGCCAAAAAGAGAAAGAGGGGGTCCCTAAAGGTTATAGTGAATGATTTATAAAGGGATAATAAAGATACGAGAAGATAAGGAAATGAAAATTCTAGCACTTTTCCCTTTAAGACAAGATATACAATCATGTTTAACAATTAATTTTATAAAAAAAGATGAGATAACCTAGAAATACTAGATAAATAAGGATGACCAAGACGTTGATGTCAAAGATTGTAGAGCATAAATGAAGTCAGAGCAACATGATTTTTGAAGTAAAGAGGTATCTTTAGGGGATAAAGATTATTATGGATCAAACCTGCAAATAGTGATATCTTAGTGTTGAGGTCTTTCGTAATGTATCAAAAAGGGTTAAATGCAATAAGGCAAGAATTATCGTTTACAATTTGGATAAAAAGATTAGATCAGTAGGAAAATAGGGAACAACTAAACTATTAGTAAGTGGTAACACCAATGTCAGGTAACCATTCAGTAATGATATTGGAGGAAAATTGTGATTTGTTAGGAGTAGCTTGAATATTTAAGGTAGTAAAGGCCATAAGGAGAGTATGAGAATTAGATAAAGGTTTAAGTGGATGATTTTGGGATTCAGAATACTGAAAGCACCAATATGCCCCTATTTCTAATAAATTTGGCATTAAGTTGGAGGTTTATTATGGGAGTTAGGTTAGTTAAAATGATAATTAGGTGGAATATGGGCTTGAGTATAATTTTGGGCTTAACTATAAGCTAACTGGTGGTTGGAAGTATTAGACTTCTCTTATGCATTTGGAAATTGCGATAGTTCCAAAGGACTTTATTCGTAAATACATAATTTTTCCTGATTCTTTGTGAAGCTGATGGATGATGAGAATTGCTTGAACTTGATTGTGCCACATGAGGTAATTAGAGAAGTCTAATTATGTGGTTAAGAAATTGTAATATGATTGAATGAAAAAGAAGGTGAATTACAGTAAGCCATTGTATTTGTCTGTGCGTTTGTAAGGAAAGTCAAAATTATAATTTATGTAATTGTGTTGAAAGGATTTCTTCTGCGTTTGTGATAAAAGAGTGCTTTTATAAAAAATGCTAACGTACTAAATCAAATATGAGCTTTGATGCCAAGATAAAGTATATAAATTGAGATTAAGTTTTCTTGTATTTTTTGTGGAGTAGTATACTAAATTTATACACATTTGGAACGGTAAAAGATAAGAAGAAATATATGCAAGATTGGAATAAGTCAAAGCAAAACTACAAGTAATTAAAATATCTACCACTAAATTATAAGGAATATTTTGCACATGTTATTGATAAATCATAAGAAAAAACTCCCATGCAATATTCACAAGATTGTTTATAGACCACTCAACCAATTTTTTAATAGTAAATTTAGTTAATCGATGAATCATACATTGATAAAGAATAACGATTGATTTCATTTAATAAACTAAACATAGGAAGAATGATGAGAATAAATTTTCAAAATATCCACCACATATTTCTTAAGCTGATAAATATGGAAAAGTTTATGAATCTTAGACCTTTTGGAAAAATCAAATTTGTAAGCAACTTGTCTGAGCATTGTAAAACCTTAAATTGTCCAAAAGAATAAGGAAAGCTTGTAATTATTTCAATGATGCACACTAATTTGACAATAAGATTGAAACTTAACATAAACCCAATCATTCACTTCAAAGACATGATTAGAGATGATTTCTATCCATCAGTTGCTTTATAAAATATAAAGAAAACATGCTAGAAAATTTGACAAGCTGAAGGGAAACTTCTTTATCCCTAAAATTTTAACCCACCATCAACACCTTAGAGTCGTAATCCAAATAACGAATGTGAACTGAAGGGATAAAGCCATATAATGCCTTAAAAGGATAATATTGAATGTTGATATACAATATAGGATTATACCACCACTCATACCAAAGGAAGCCACTTACTTTATTGTTGAGGAAAATCACCTACCATATGATCCAAATACATCTCTAAAGTTTGATTAATCACCTCTATTTGACCATCAATTTGAGGATGAGAAATAGTCAACAAAGGTAAAGAGATACCTTAAAGCGAAAAAAATTCTTGCCAAAAAGTGCTCAAGAAAATGAGATCCTTATCATTAATAACAGTGATATGCATACCATACAATCTGTAAACATGATAGATATCAATAGATGCTACTTTAGTCGCTTTTATTGATATTTATCATGTTTACAAATTATATCTCACTGAATAGAGATAAGATAAAGGGATGAAATGAACATCATTTTTTAATTGATCAATAACTGTAATAATAACTTTATAACCTTCGTATTTAGGCAAACCTTCTATATAATTCATATTAACATCAATCCAAGCTTGGTTAGGAATTGGTAATGACTAAAGCTTCCATAGTGATGCCAAAGTTTAATTTTTGTTTCATTGAAAAATATAACATTGCATGTTGAAATCCTTTATGTAGTTGTGCATCTTTTTATGTTAAAACTACAAATTCAATCTTTTATAAATGACCAAATAACTTAAATGGATTCTTGTAACTAAAGCAAGGAATTGATAAATAATTTCTCCCATAATGGCATATTAGCTTCAATATGTATAAGAGGACGTCAATATCTTTCAATTTTCAACTTTTGAATTAATTATTTCAAAGAACTATAATTTTCCCAACTTTTCTTAATCTCTTACGATAAATAACTTTGAATTTGTGAAATCAACATGATATTGACCTCTAATTTCAAACTTTGACAAACCATTACTTTTTGTGTTATTCACACCTTTCTTGTAATTTTTTTTCAAAATTCAAATCCAACTAACTTAGATAACCAAGTTTGTTGAAATATAGTGGAAAATCACCTAATTATATGGAAACATATGGAAAATCACCTAATCAAGTAAGTATTTGAGGCTCTTATAATCAGTTTGAATCATATGTTTCCTACTTGTTAAATAATGACACCAATATCTAATAGCTAATACCAAATGCTGTAGTTCTTTCTCACATGTAGATAGAAGTCAATGCTTCTCAAATAAAACATTGCTTATATATGACATACGATGTCCATCTCGCATTAGGACAACTCCCAATCTTCCAACACTATCATCAACCTCAATTACAAACACCTTAATAAAGTTAGACAAAGCCAAGATATAAGAAGATACCAAATTGACCTTAAATGCATTATCAACTTCTTGTTGCCATCTAAATGAATTTTTCTTTAATAATTATATCAATGGTTTGTTTACTTACATAAAATATTTAATGAATCATTTATAATCAATGTTTTAAAAATTTAACGGGAAGTTAAATCGATAAGATAAAAGCTTTGAGATCTAAAAAGTTCAAGTGTTATTAAACAATCATAAAACTAGTTAAATATTGAATAAAATTAAATAATTTGAAATACAATTGAAAGAGACTGTTCTTATTTAAAATTTTAATTGGACATGAAGGTTATTAAATAGAAATTAATTAGTTTATTTTAGTTTATAAAATCGATTAGTTTACAAAAATTGACTAATTAATTAACAAACTGATCGATTTTTAACAAGTGTTATTAAAGTTACTCAAACAAAAAAATTGAAAATTGAACTAAATTTTTTTGAATCGATTTCATTTTTTAATCATTGCCTATATTAACTTATTAACCTATGGATTTCTTTGAGTTATTGTTTAGTATTAATAGAATTGGTCATTATTAGACTATTAAAATTTTCCTTAGATCTATAACCACTCCTATTGTAATGATGAAATGATTAAGGTATTCCACGTTCCTTACTCTAAATAAGCATTTAGATTTTTCAATAACCAATTGTTGACCCCTCAAAATTTGTAATACTTATTAAAGATAATTCAACTGTTTATATGTCACGACTCTCGGTATCACATCGAGTCTAAGACAACTATCGCATAACCGAGCTAAGGATACTCATGGTATCCTTAATCTGACTATGCAAGGTTAATTGAATATCTTCTCTTTCCTCTCTTTTTTAACTTGGGCAGCACAACAACTGTGATTTAGAAATCCTAAAAAAAGCTGCAAACAATTTCAAACACACTTTTATATTCACATCCAACCACAACTTCAGGACTTCAAAAAGGCAATCTGAACAATAGTATCGAAAGATTCATACATATAGTCATTTATAAAACACAAGGCAATCAAAAGCTATCTTAAAAAATCATAAAGCGTATCTACATAAACACAGTTCATGAGCCACTAGACAATAAAAGTACAAAATAAGAAACTACTCACATGTAGTAATACCCCGAAAATGTTAAAAGACCACACGATCTACTTAAAACTTTAAACTCACTAAATTAACTTACATGGTTGGAAAGCGGAGGATGGTGAGTACACTAGGTACTCAGTGAGCAGGAAAGACATATATCACTAATAGAATTCGATTCATACCAAGACGGTGTAGATAACCTACGAAGTGAATATATATCACATAGAAAACACATGGGCCCAACCTATGACTCAACGTATACTGGTTAGAAACCATATAGGCCTAGCCTATTAACTCACTCATCCCGTGAACATAGGTTCTAGTTCTAGTACACAAAACCATAAAAACATCATATGTATAAATCAAATATCGATAGGAAAACAAATATTAGGATAAGCCAAAACAATCATGTGTGACACCACTAGTTGGCCAAACTAATGTCCACACCCACCGATACTCAATGTTGGCTCGACTTTCATCCGTGATGAGTCCGGACTATAGTCTACAGGAGCGTCATGATCCTAGGTGATGACCCCATTGGTGTCCAGACCCTAGGTGTGGAATCACCCGCAAGTCCCATAGAAAGGTGTCGATACGGTTGCTTGACGTTCATATACTAGCGTCTAGGGTACGATAGTCGCTTAATCAATTATGCCCAGCACACGATTGGCCAATCGTTTTCTCACCAATCACAAAACAAAATCATATATAATTATTGAGTATAAAATCAGTTCAACTGATAAAATAAAATCGTGTCATGACTCTAAGCCAAAAGAGAACAAAAACATGCAGCATACATCACTCGATTATGTATATGTAAATTCCAAAATATTATCTCATGAAATAAAAGCCATCTTTTGTACTCCAAAAGCAAAATTGTTCAAAAATGTAGTTTCCAAAAAATAAAATGTTGTCCTTTACATTTCAAGTTTATATTGTTGGAAAACAATATCATTTCTCAAAATACATAATAAAAACATTAGCTCTTCAAGTACAAAGAGTTATTAAAAACAATGTCATTTATTAAACACCTAAGCATATTAGAATCCATTTGAAATTCAAGTATACCATACGTTGCCTAGGTTCAAAATTCAAATACAAGTCATCATGCTTGTCTTAGGATGTTCTAATCCTATTTGAGAAATATGGTCTCCTTAACTCACCTCAAAGAAGATATACCCTCTTTTAACTTTGATAATCCTCGGTAAAAGCTCCCTAATTCACGCTCCCGAGCCTTTATACATAAAAAGACATACAATGAAATTACTACTTAAACATAAATTTCATATTTATACACCATCACATTAGCTTCTCTTTT
>JAOSBK010000007.1:17711421-17721803 GCA_027568895.1 Erythroxylum shatona | reverse complement strand
GACTAGTTATATTTTGCTTATACAAATAAAACCAAACTCTTTTGTTTTATTAATAATAAATATTTTCATTACAAAAAGTAAATGGAAGAAGATTAAGTTATAAGTAAATACACTTGCTTTCTAGGGCACTATATTTACATAACTCCAACACCCACTGATGCCTAAAAATTATGTAGTAATATTTATTATTTTTTCTCTATTCTAGCATAAATTTGTGCCTGATTTTATTAATTTAGACTTTTCATTTGTTGCTTAATTAATTCTATTTTATTTTGCATAAGCCTTGCTAAAATTTAGGAATTTTGAGCTAAAATAGGAAGGAATGAAGAGATATGGTCAGATGCTAATTTTATATACAAAAGGACTCCAAAATAGGCATACAAAGGCCTTCTAAATCAAGAAAAAAAATCTTCCTAATTAGAAGAGGGCAAGGATGTTACAAATTTTGCAGTATAAAAAGGGGATGTCAAATATCAAAGAGAATAATTGACACAACCTACACTAAAGAGAAAAGGCTGGAAGGAGGGAATTAATTCCTTATTGACGAGTTTTTTTTCATATTTCCATCATGTTTTTTCTGAATTTATTACCATTGTGTTGTTTACAAACATGTTAGCTTAATTTCTTTTTTTAATGCTAAAGGGAGGCTGAATCAAACCCTATTCTGCCATGATTAGATTGTTTAACTATTATCTTTCAATACATGAATTTATGCTTTATTTTTTAACGCTTCTTTGATTTTTATGCATGCTTTTCATTAAAACAGTCAGAAAGATGGACCTTTAATTGATGCATGTTTGGAATTCTTAGATGAATTGATTATTAGATCTTAACAAAGCATAGCTAGAATTAGTAAAACAACCTGAAGTATTGGACTCTTAGATAATTTTGGTGCTAATATTACATGAGTTTCATTGATTTCTAATGCATCTAGATACTTTTTTATTGGTTACATGACCTGAAAAACTAGGTGTTTGATGTCAAAAATGGGTTTAGATAATTTGTTAGAATCTAAAATATGGTTGACTTTACTAGAGGAAACTACACAAATTTATGTAAAAAAAAAAGAATGTTTATAGCTTTTTATAGTAGAGGGGGTGAGGGAAAGGTGAACCTTGGCTTGCTTTTACTGAATTAATTATTTCTTTATGTATTTTTGTATAATTATTAATTTTTAGTTAATAACTTCATAATCGACAGTTTGAATAGTAGTTGAAGGTGTGATTTTGAGTAATCGCAATCAATCCTCATGGGAACGATATCTATGTTGATATAATATAATTCTAGTGCACTTCTTATGTAAAAGTTTAGCACGTATCAAATTTTTGGCATCGTTGCCAGGGATTGTATACAAAATCTTAAAGCGCACTTACTAATTCAAGCATTTTTTTCCTTTATGTAATTATATCTTCTATTTTTACAGCAAGTTGGTGACAGTTTATGACCCAATCAGGAGAGGGCGACGTTCATCCATTAGATCTAGAAATTGAGTGTACATTCAAAAATTTATGGAGACCACAAAGAGAAATTATCAATTAGTAGGTCATTAATGAACATTAGTAGGGTAATCAAGGTCCTCAAAACCTTAGATATGAGGGTAATATTCAAGAAAGAGAGCGTGCATTGAGGGACTATACAATACCTACAATTGATGGAGCAAGTTTTAGCATTTGCAGGCCTACAATTCAAGCTAATAATTTTGAAATAAAGCCTGCCATTATTCAAATGATTCAACATGCAGTACAATTTGGTGGTGCAGTAATGTAATTTTTTAGAACTATATAACACATTCAAACATAATGGAGTTAGTGATGATGTCATAAGACTTTAGTTGTTCCCATTTTTCTAAAAAATAAAAATAAAAGTTGGTTAATTTCATTACTAGTAGGATCCATCACCACATAAAACTAAGAGTTGGTTAATTTCACTATCAACAGGATCCATCACCAAATTGGAAGACACGGTACAAAAATTTTTTGGAAAATATTTTCCTCCTTTAAAGATTACCAAAATGTATAATGATATTACTATGTTTATGCAATTTGATGGAGAACAAATATATAAGCCTTATGAGAGATTTAAAGAATTGCTCAGAAGATGTCCACATCATAATCTTTCAGATTGGCTTCAAGTTCAAACTTTCTATAATGTGCTAAATGTGAATATGAGGAGTCTTGTCGATGTACCCTCTTGTGGATCTTTTATGAGCAAAACTTTTGAATCTGCATGGTCTTTATTAGAGGAGATGACATCCAATGCCTACAATTGGCCTAGTAAAAGGCTATTAAACAAAAAAGTTCATCAAATTGATGATTCTACACTAATTACTACAAAGTTGGATACGTTGGCTAAAAAAATCGAGGACTTAAGATGCTAAAATGCTATTTTGCGAGGAAAGGCACTTGAATCATGAGTGCCAATTAGGTAATCACTTTAACAATATTCAATTTATCAAAAGTTCCAATTTCATCGTTAGAAATTTCATGTCAAATAATCCTTATAGTAACTCTTACAATCCCAGTTGGAGGAATCATCCAAATTTTTCCTAGAGCAACAAAAATAATAGGCCTCCCTTATAAACCATCCATTAACCTCCTTCTGGTTTTTGACAACCAGAAAAGAAATTGGATTTTAGAGAAGCCCTCAAAGAACTTACCCTATCCACAACTTCCTTCATTTCTGAATCAAGAGGATTTATGCAAAATACCCAAACTTTCATGAATGAGACAAAGTTAGCCTTGAGAAATCAAGAAGCTTCCAGCCAAAACTTAGATGCAAATAGTCTAACTAACAAACCAAATATTTGGTAGGAATCTAAAAACTCTCCCCACTAACACTAAGAAAAATCCTAGAGAGCAACTTCATGCCATTGAGGTGAATGATGAGAGAAATAACAAGAAACTCATACCTAGTGAAGTCCAAAATACTCCTACCTTTGTGAATGTTGATCCAACACCTACACTCGAACAATTTAAAATTGAGCCTTTTTCAAATCATTATTAAAGGAAACAAAAGGGGGAGGAAGTTAAAGACAAAAGGGAAAAAAAGGTGGGAGAAACTAGTATAGCAAGAAAAGGTCAGAAGATTTAAGATTCCATCTATGATTTGCAACATGGAGGTAAGTTTCCATATCCTCAAAGATGACAACAACATCAACTAAAAGTTTGAAAAAAAATTTGATTTATTTAAGCAATTTCACATTAACATTCCTTTGGTTGAAGTAATTGCTCAAATACCTTCTTATGCTAAGTTTTTGAAAGATCTTTTGTCAAATAAGATGAAGCTAAAGGAATTGTCAACTATCAAGCTAACTGAGGAGACATCTATGCTCTTACAACATGACAAGCTACAAAAGATGGAAGATCCAGGGAGTTATACTATTCATATCTTTATTGGTGATGCATATTTTGATAGATGTTTATGTGATTTAGGAGCAAGTGTTAATTTAATGTCTCTTTCCATCTATAATAGACTAGGCCTGGATGAACTTAAAAATACACATATCACTATATAGTTAGCTGATAATTTATTAAAAAAACCTAAAGGAGTATTTGAGGATGTATTTGTAAAAGTTGACAAATTTGTTTTTCCTATGAATTTTTTTGGTGCATGATATGCTAGATAATTGTAAAGTTCCTTTAATTTTAGGGAGACCATTCTTGGCCACAGGACATGCTTTAATTGATATTCGAATAGATCAACTTAGTTTGCATGTGAATGATGAAATAGTGGTGCTTAATATGCACAAAATTATGAAATTTCCTTCTGCTTACTTATTATACATCCACTTGCTTTCAAATAAATACAATTGATTAATTGATGAAAGAATTTAACTGTGTTGATGATGATTCTTTGGGATACTTTTGGGAAAATGGACCAAAGAGTGAGAATGGATTAATGACACAATAAGAGTTGAATGAACTAGAGAGATTGATTTTTAGCAAGGAGGATTCAAGGATTGAGGAACCAAAAGCTGTAGAGACAAAGGAAGAAGAAGAGCAGCTAAAACCTATTGAAAAGTCTCCAAAATTTGACCTTAAAACTCTCCCTTCATATCTCAAGTATGCTTTTCTTGAACAAAATTATAAGCATGTAATTGTTTCTGCTTTTTTAATAAGTGAATAGGAGGAGAAGCTACTAAATGTCCTCAGAAGCCACAAAAGTGCCTTAGGATGGACTATTGAAGGCATAAAAGGGGTAAGTCATTGGATTTGCATGCATAAAATATTGATGGAGGACAGTTGCAAGCCAGTGATCCAACCCCAAAGAAGGCTAAATCCTAAGATGCAAAAAGTGGTAAAGAAAGAAGTTGTGAAGCTACTCGATACAGGTATCATCTTTCCTATTTCTGATAGTGAGTGGACTATTCTTGTGCATGTTTTTCCTAAGAAAGGTGGTATGATTGTAGTAGCTGATGAAAATAATGAGTTAATTCCTGCAAGAACTGTGACTGGATGGCGTGTATGCATAGATTATAGGAAACTTAATGATGTCACTAGGAAAGACCATTATCCTTTGTCATTTATAGATAAAATGTTAGAAAGCAGTACTGTCTTTGAATATTACTATTTCCTATATGGATATTTGAGTTATAATCAAATTCCTATTGCACCTGAAGATCAAGAAACAACTACGTTTACATGCCCTTATGATACGTTTGCTTACATGTGTATGCCTTTTGGTCTTTGCAATACACCTGCCACTTTTCAACATTACATGACTATTATTTTTCTTGATATGACTGAAAAGTTTTTGGAAATTTTTATAGACGATTTTACACTATTTGGTCAATCTTTTAATAGCTATTTGCATAATTTGGAGTTAGTTTTACAATGTTGTAAAGAAACTAACCTTGTGTTTAATTGGAAAAAAATGAAACTTTATAGTGAAAGAAGGTATAGTCTTAGGTCACAAGATTTCTTCTAAAGGTATTGAAATTGATAAGGCTAAAGTTAAATTGATTGAAAATTTACCACCGCCTACATCTTTTAAGGGAGTCTAAAGTTTTCTGTGAGATTCAGGTTTTTATAGACTATTCATAAAAGATTTTTCAAAATTTCAAAAAGTCTTTCAAATATTTTGATGAAAGACACTAAGTTCAATTTTACTAATGAGTGTTTAAACACTTTTAATGTGTTGAAAGAATGTTTAGTGTCTACAACTATTATGGTGTCACCAGATTGGTCAAAGCCTTTTCAATTAATGTGTGACGCTAGTGATTATGCTATAGGGGCATCACTAGGGAAACAAAAAGGTAAAATTTTTTGGCTAATATATTATGCTATTCACACACTTAATGAACCCTAAATAAAATATGCTACAACTGAAAAAGAGCTACTAGAAATTGTGTTTGCTTTTGACAAGTATCGACTACATTTAATTGGGTCTAAGGTTATTGTTTTTACTAACCATTCTACTTTGAGATATCTTTTGCAAAGAAAGATGTCAAACCCGGATTATTATGATGGATTCTTCTCTTACAAGAATTTGATCATGAAATAAAAGATAGGAAGGGAAGTGAAGACCAAGTAGCTAATCATCTCTTAAAGATTGAAAAGACATGTGTAGGAGACAGAAATAAAAGAGGAGTTTCCTGATGAAACAATTTTCTATATATTCTTTTTGTTCAATTTTAGCAATTAATAAATTACCATTGTTTGCAGATTTTGCTAATTATTTGGCAGGTAATCCAATTCCTCAACATCTCACTTACCAATAAAGAAAGAAGTTCTTTACAGATCTCAAGTATTATTTTTGGAAGGAACCATATATATTTAAATGGTGTGGGAATGGAATGGTGAGAAGGTGCGTCCCTGAAGAATAGTTTCAAAGCATTTTGGAACATTAATATTCATGGGAAGTTGGAGGCCATTATAGAGCAAATTGAACAGCAGTCAAAGTACTACCATCAGGTTTTTTCTGGTCTACTCTCTTTAAGGATGCTTCTTTTTTTTTTTTTTGTTTCCTCTTGTGATAGTTGTCAATGAACTAGGAATATTTCTAAAAGAGATGAGATGCCTCGTATCAACATTTTCATTTAGTTAAATTTTTTATGTATGGAGAATTGACATTATGGGATCATTTCCTCCTTCACTTGGTAATTTATACATTTTAGTAGCAGTTGATTATGTTTCTAAGTGAGTTGAGGCTACACCTACATGTACTAATGATGCTAAAGTTATGTTACAATTTATATGAAAACACATTTTCACTAGATTTGGCACACCTAAAACAATAATTAGTGATAAAAGGACTCATTTCACAAATAAACAATTTTCAATCCTACTTCAGAAATATACGGTGCATCAAAAAAAATCATATCATCCCCAAACAAGTGGACAAGTAGAATTGTCAAATAGGGAACTAAAAGAAATTTTGTAAAAGACTGTGAATAGTGCTAGAAAAGTCTTGCTCTATAATAGCCGTTTGTGCCTTTTTTTAAGCAAATTGAAGTTTACATGGTTTGGTCCTTATTGAGTAGTCGGCACTTCACCTTTTGGTGCAATTGAAATTTTGAATGAAAAGAACAATGAAAGATTCAAGGTTAATGGACAACGACTTAAGCATTATGTGGTGGGCAACTATCTACAACAACCACCTTCCAAACGCTTAGAAAACCATGAAAAGAGGGAGAAAGTCAAGCTAACGACTATAACTTAGAATTAAATTTTTGGTCTCTTTTTCCTTTAAAATAGTTAAAGTTACTATTTTTCTTTCAGGAATCCTTCACTACCCAAGACATGAGTGGCACCTCAAGGAAGTTTCCTTACTTCATCTTTTGTGCATTATTTCTCTAACATTAGGGAAACTAATATCTTTTAAGTTTGAGGGTGGGAAATTTCCTTGAAATTTTAATTATTGGCATAGAACTCAAGCTTATTGAAATTATTTTGAAAAGAAAAACATGTCCTTGAGCTTAATTTTCATGATAAACTTCAATGCTCTAGAAAGATACGATTGTTAAAGAATATATTTTTAAAGAATATAAATTAAAGAAAATGCGTGATGCTTGAATTTTATACATTAGCTAAATTTGTTTTTTTAAGTCCAAATTTGATTGTGATTTATGATTAATATTACTTTGGGATTACTGGAAACATGTTATGTGATTTTTTATTGAGCAAAGTATTGTGTTTGACTATGATTTGAGGTGAAATAACTGATTTGGGACTTTTTTAAGGAAGTTTTAAGCCATGATTGGCCATTTGAGCCTTTCCAGCCTACCCCATATTAAATCTCATCACTAGTATCCCCATTGAGCCTTTATTGACAGTTATGAGCCTTTTTGTTATTCTTTCATAGCCTATAGTTATCCTAACCTTGAACCCTAATATTTATAACTTCACTCATGGGAGAACCAATTTGGTCATGTAAAAGCATTAAGAGCTATGAGAGAGACCATAAAGGTGGAGGATGTTTAAGGGGTTTAGGTAAGTGAAAAGAGTATGGCATTTTTCTCACCCAAAAATCTATATAAATGCTTAAGTTTGAGGGTGGAAAATGCAATTACAATCACATTTTGGGGGAGGTGAGTGACTCACTACACCTTTTTTTTTAGAAAAAGGACATGCTCCAAGTAAAAATCTTAAGCAACTTTTGAGTGAACGTTGAGTGAAAAGAGTGAAACATGGATCAAAAAATTGAGTAAAAGAGGAGAAAACAGGATGGAATCATAAACAGTGGTAGGGTTAACAAGGGAAATAGTGAGGGAGTCATTATTAAGCATAGGAATGAAAGCTTTGCTGTTGTTAAGTGACCAAAAATGTGTTTTCTCACTCTGAGTACTCCATTCCTTCTTTTGTTTCAACCGTTTACCTTTGACCTTAATGGTACAAACTTATTTAAGTCCTAATGCTCTTTGAGACGGTCTTGAATCAACATTAGTGAAGATTGGTGCAAAAAGCAAGCCTATAGGAATTAGATTGGCAATTTACCTTGCATATAGCTGGTTTGCATATCATTATCTAAGAAACTAAGTAGTAGCTTGATTGGTTAAGCATGAATGGGAGGATGAGAAGAAGACATGGTTTTTGTTTATAAAAAAATGTTGCAATATCTTCTAGAGTCATTGGGTTATATTACTAATGCAATTTCTGAGAATTGGGAAGAAGTTTATTAATTTTGTAATTCTTTTGGTTGCTCGAGGACAAACAAACTCTAAGTTTAGGTTAGTTTGATGCCTAAAAATTCTGCAGTATATTTTTTCTATTCTTACATTATTTTGCATCCTATTTTGTTAATTTAGACTTCCAATTCATAGCTTAATTAATTCTATTTTATTTTACATAAGTCCCGCTGAAATTTAGGAATTTTGGAGCTAAAATAGGAAGGATTTAAGAGATATTGTCAAATACTAATTCTGTACGCAAAATGACTCCAAAATAGACATGCAAAAGTCTTCTCAATCAAGAAAAAAAATATTCCTAATTAGAAGAAGGCAAGGATGCTACGAATTTTGCAATTAAAAAAAGGGGTTGCACATGTCAAAGAGAATAACCGGCACAACCTGCAATCAATAAAGAAGACTAGGAGGAGGGGATTATCCTAGTGATAGTTTATATTATTTCCATCATGTTTTGTCTGAATTCATTATCAGTAGTGTTTTTGTTTACAAACATATTATTTTAATTTCTTTTTAGTGCCAAAGGGAGGTAAATCGATCCCTATTCTACCATGATTTGATTGTTTATTTGTTATCTTTCAATACATGAATTTATGCTTTATTTTGTTTTTAATGCTTCTTTGATTTTTATGCATGTTATTCATTAAAGCAACCTAAAATATTGATCTTTAATCGGTGATTAGATCTTAATAAAGCAAAGCTAAAATTACTAAGACAACCTAAAATATTGAACTCTTGGATAATTTTGGTGGTAATATTACATTAATTTCATTGATTTTTAACGCATCTAGATAATTTTTAATTGATTACATATCCTGAAAACTAGGTGTTTGATGTCATAAACGAGTCTAGATAGATAGTTAGAACCTAAAATATGGATGACTTTATTGGAAGAAACTACACAAATTCATCTAAGAAAGAATGTTTAGTGTTTTTCATAGTAGAGGGGCTGAGTGAAAGGTAAACTTCGGTATGCTTTTTGTGAATTACTTAAAGAATTTTTATATAGTTATTAATTTTTAGTCAATAACTTCCTAAACTACAGTTTGAATAGTAGTTAAAGGTGTGATTTTAAGTATTCGTGATGAATTCTTGTGAGAATGATATTTATACTGCTATACTATAATTCTAGTGCACTTGCTAGGTAAAAGTTTAGCTCATATAACCCATTATTCAAAAACTCTAAACAATTGTGTCAGAAGTGCACAACAGGCACTTTTGAGTACAATTTTTTTCATTTTATCTTTGGATCCTCCACTATAGATCATTCATCAAGGTCATGTAAGTGAATGTACAGGTACAAGGAACTTAACTTTTGGCAATGTACTATATCAGAATCCTTCTAACGGAAGACCTGCACTTCAGGGGCTTATCAGGATTGTTTTGATTAGCATGTTGATTGGGCCCAAGTTTATCTTATTAATTGGCTACACTTTCATAACTGTTAATGCACTTTTTGACTCTAAATTCACGATTTTGTGCTTAAATTAGTCCCCTATGGTGAGCTTATATTTTATGCAATTTGGTAGTAAAATTGTTGCAAATTGACATTAATTGGACTATAATTTATCTAAGGACAATTGATACTGCAAAATGTTATTTCATATTGTAGGGAAAAATGAGAGAGTCAAAAGGATCAGAAAGTCAACAGGACGTGAGGTCCTATTCACACGTCGTGACGAGCAACCACACGTCGCGACGAACAAGCCAATTCTGCACGTCGCGACGTCCATCAATTCCTTCGCCGCAGCGAGCGAGCAAGAACAGCACGTCGCGACGTCGATTAATTATCTCGCCGCGGCGAACGATCAGGTATCTGGACTTAAATTGGAAAATTCTCTTACTGTTTTAGCCCGACCCGCGACCCATCCTATAAAAGCCTTGCCAAAATTAGGTCAAGGGGGTCGAACATTCGGCAAAAAAAGATACATACGAGTTAAGAGAGAACAAGGAAGAATTAGGAGAGCACTCACGTCTACCACCCAGGGTTCCCTTAGGGGTTCCCTGGGGATAATTTCACATAGGTTTTCTTTCATTTCCACTGCCGACTCCACCATGGGTAGCTTGGATTCGTCACGAGTTGTGAAGTTTTCGGTTACAATGAGTGGTTAGGTATTCATTTTCTCCTGAAGATGCAGTGATGGTTGGAGTTCACCGAGCTTCAAAGGGGAGTAGCTTAATCAGTAGTTTAGCTATGATTTATGAATGTCTAGGTCTAGGATTTGTAACTTGTAGTGAAGCTACTCGATTATAGCTTAAT
>JAOSBK010000007.1:17656901-17682682 GCA_027568895.1 Erythroxylum shatona | reverse complement strand
ATGGTTTTGACTTTTCAACGAGGAAAAGATGATTGCATTGTCTTACTACACACAAGCTCCAGGATTTTCTTTCAAAAGTTTCACAGGAAGTTGATTAGACTCCGGGGATATAAGAAATTTGACCAAAAAAAGGACATCAGAAGAAGGTTTCTTAGGACCTTGGCTTATTTTAAGTACAGGTGTGACAATGCACTGATGCATAAAGAAGAAAAGTCTGACAGATCTTGCAATATCTGTGATGCTTAACGTTATGGTCTAGATGAACACTTAATGCCAAAAGAATTACTACTTTCTATATGATAAAGAGAGAAATGAAAAGGGAATTCTTGAGATTTTACTTCTGGATACATAGTGAAGTAGTACATCACAGAATAATCAAGTGCAGACAGATTGCTGATGTAGAATATGTGCCTGTTACTCTGTTTCCTAGTCAATATTAACTAGTCATATCTTTCTGATGAAGGGATCGATAGACATTGAATGATTGAAAAGGTTGCTGTAGTTGGATGGTTCATTATGGGTGGCAATCTGATTTAGACTTTAAAAAACTGGGAAAATCAAAATGATATTATTAACCTGAAGCTCATAATAGAAAAATGGGGTCAAGTCGATAAATGAGACAAGATAACAGAGTTTGGATGGCCTAAACGTTTATGCCAAACTTCACTCTTACAAGCCGCAGTAGCACAAGAAAAAGAACTAATACTTGGAATAGAAAAAATAAGTGAGAACAATTGTCCAATTTTAGGCCCCTTCTTGAGGACTGTCCCCGTCACTTGATCCTGCACAAGACAACCATCACGAGAAAAGTGTACATCATAGTTATTATCCACCAATTAACAACAGAAATAGGCCTAGTAGTGAGCTTTGGAGATACAAAAATATTTCTGAGATATGATGTAAGATCTCCAACCTTAGTAATAGGTAATGTACTGCCATTAGCAATCTGAATTTCTGTGGAACCATGATACTTACGAACATTTTTAAGCATGGTAGATGAGTTGGTCATGTGATTTGAAGCACCAGAATCAACAAGCCAACATTTAGATAAAATATCATTACCTTGTAATCCCAAGGCAGATAAGGCTGAAACAATCATTTGCTGCATCATGTCTTGAGTAACCACAGATTCAGCAGCCGCAGGAATAGAAACAGCTGAAGCAGCAAGATGACGTGAACTATCAGTGTTGACTTTACGATTTTGAGGTCATATAGGGCATTCCTTTATAATGTGTCCTTGTTGTTTATAGTAATTGCAGTACTTCTTTCTGCAATGGGTAGCAATAAGGCTGTATTCTTTACAGATGTAGCATTGAATTTTGCTCATATTTCAACCCTTCCCTATTCCTTGAGCCGCAAATGCAACTGTGACAGTATTCTCCGATTTGAAAGCGCTTTGTGTAAGAAAATGTTGTTCTTCACGAAGCAATTCACCAAAACAAATGTCTAAGGGTGGTGAAGGTTCTCGACTCATTAAATTAGAGCAGAGCCGCAAATGCAACTGTGACAGTATTCTCCGATTTGAAAGCGCTTTGTGTAAGAAGACGTCGTTCTTCACGAAGCAATTCACCAAAACAAATGTCTAAGGGTGGTGAAGATTCTCGACTCATTAAATTGGAGCGAACAGCCTCAAACTCAGATCTTAATTTCATCAAAAATTGACCTTTCTTGCTTTGTTCATGAATGTCTTGAATTATAGAAAGAGATTCTGCAGGTACCTTAGCATAAACAATGTCAGTAAATTCAACCCATAAATTCTGGAAACCAAAAAAAATATTCCTGAATGGACAGACTTCCCTGAGAGTAATTAGCAATATCATTCTCTAATTGAAAACGTCTGGTAGTATTGTCTTGATTATACACCTTTTTCAAATAATCCCACATAGCTTTTGCAGTCTTATATGACCGCAGATTAAGAACAATAAGAGGGTCAACAGACCCTAAAATCCAGGTCATTACCTAAGCATCCTTAACTTTCCATTGGAGCAACTCCCTTGAATCTGTAGGAGCTGAATCACTACCATCTACATGTCCCCGTAAATCTTTTCCAGTGACAATTAGTTGAAACTGAAATTTCCAGGAGGAATAATTTTTTCCAATAAAACTGACATTAAAAGTCTCAAAGTGATGTGAAATTGTCATCTCAAAGAACACAAGAAATACCAAGAAGGAGAACTAAAAACAAAAACTTCTATGACCAAAGACACCAAGATAACCAGCATTCAAATATCTCTCTCCCCCAAAAACTTTCACTTCATGAGACAATCACACACACACATTTACAAGGAGAACTGAAACCCTGATCAACAAATATCCAGCACAAATCAGCGAAACCAAACACAAGTTTCAGAGCAGCAGATACCAGTCTAACTGAAGCTTTGAGATCGAGAAAGCCAGATAACCACAAAACCCACCAACCAAAAGAACGCCAAATATCGATCAGCAAATAAGATCAATAAAACCAAAGGAAAAGACAAAACACAGAACTTAAGAATTCAGAGAGTGGGCTCTGATACCATGTCAACTTTGCTTAATCATCCTTTCGTTGAGAGTCTTCTCCTTAAAAAGGGAATAAACTTGATTATTCATACCTAAATATTAGCTAGAGGATTATCCTAGAGATGGAAAACTCTATACTCCTTAGACAGATTGACTAGCTATCTATTTACATAATAATTACAAATATATGTAACGGCTATATACAAAAGTAGTAATTACAAAGATATAATGGCTATACTAACAATGAAGATATGATAAATCAACCTGTCTTACAAGAGCAAAACTTCAATAAAGCTAGAAACAAAACCAAAAAAACATTAGTAGCATTTTCAATTTTGGTTAGGAGACGCTTCCATCCACAACGTTGGTGATTTTTACTCAGGATTCGAAAATCAATGATGTTTTTCAACTGAAGGGTATCGTGTCAATGATGTGGGCAGAAGTTGTTTGCCTCACCAACTCCTCCAAGATTCCCCCTGAATTTTCTGTGCTGGTTAATCCGTTTCGTTCCTTGGTTCTGTTTGTTAACGTATTGGATTAAACGCTGCATATGTCAGTTGGTTTTGCTAAAATAACAGTTATTTATGTGTCAATTATGTATGTCAGTTATGTTGGTAGTTCACTACAATTATGTTTTATTTGTTGTTGGATATGTTGTACAAAAGTATTGTATGCTGTGGAAATTTGATGAATAGAAAAGTTTCCTCCCTGTTTGCAGTATCGAAAAAGACAACCACAACGTTCTTTTAATTTTCTGTTGTGTTACAAAATAAACAAGAGTGTTCCCTGCTGCAGTTTTAAAACAACAACGTTCCTTTCTACGGTGACAAAATAAACAACAGTGGTATCAGAGCATTATAGATCTTAAAGGGATCTGTGACAGTATTATCAGAGGCTTGTCTACATTCAACAGAAAAGAAAAATGCAGGCAAGTGGTAGTAATTTTTCACCAATCACACCACCTGTGTTTGATGGTGAGAATTATCAAGCGTGGGCTGTAAAAATGACAGCCTACATGGAAGGTTGTGATATGTGGGAAGCAGTAGAGTCAGATTATGCAGTGGATCCTCTTCCAGAAAATCCAACCTTGAATCAATTGAAGTTTCAGAAAGAGAAGATCACGAGAAAGGCGAAGGCAAAGTCATGTCTTTATGCAGCGGTCTCTCCTACAATTTTCACTAGAATTATGAGACTTGGTTCTGCCTTTGAAATCTGGAATTTTTTAAAGGGAGAATATGAAGGAGATGAGAGAGTCCGAAGTATGAAAGTGTTAAATTTGATGAGGGAATTTGAAAGGCAGCAGATGAAAGACAATGAGTCTGTGAAGGAGTATTCAGATAGACTCATTGATTTGGCGAACAAGATTCGAATTCTTGGGTCAGAGATGAAGGATGAGAGACTGGTACAAAAGTTGCTAGTTTCACTACCAGAAAAATTTGAAGCCACAATTGCATCTCTTGAGAATGCAAAGGATCTTTCAGAGATTAAGTTGGCCGAATTGTTGAGTGCACTACAGGCACAGGAGCAAAGAAGGCTGATGAGAAGAGATGAGCCTATTGAAAGTGCTCTACAAGCCAAATCAAAAATGTATACAGAAGGACAAAAGAAGAAGCAATTTAATCAAGGCAAACAACAAAAATCAAAGGGTGAAGCATCAGGAGGAAAAGAAGGAAATTATGATGCAACCAATTATAACAGGAGGGGAAAACAAGGTTCTTGGGAACCATGCCAACATTGTGGTAGGAATAATCATCCTCACTACAAGTGTTGGAGGAAACCTGATATGAAGTGTAGATTTTGTCATAAAATGGGACATGCAGAAATCATCTGCAGAGAGAAGAAGTCACAACAACAAAAGGCAAATACATCACAAGCGGCACAGACTGAGGTAGAACAATTATTTGCTATTTCCTGTTTTAACTCAGAAGTTGATAGTGGTAGTTGGCTAGTCGATAGTGGCTGCACACATCATATGACTAGTGATTTGAGTTTGTTTTGTGACTTGGATGAAAGTTTCTTATCTATAGTGAAAATTGGAAATGGAAAATATATTACTATGAAATGGAGAGGTAATGTGATCATTAAGGGTCCTAAAATATCTAAGTTGATTTCAGATGTGTTGTATGTGCCTGAGGTAGACCAAAATTTACTTAGTGTTGGTTAGTTAGTGCAAAGAGGATATAAGATTATTTTTGAAAATGAAGAATGTTTGATTGTTGATTCTACTGGTGAAGTGCTATTTAATATACCTATGAAATTTAAGTGTTTCACATTTGATCCAAAAGAAGGAAGTGAGAGGGCTTTAAAAGTGCAGTATGATGAATTTGGAGTTTGGCATTGGAGGTTGGGGAACTGTCACAGTAGAGGGCTTGAATATATGCAGAAATTTGAGTTCGTTTCTAGACTGTCATTGATGCAGTATCAAAACTCAAATTGCAAAACTTGTTTTTTGGGTAAGCAAACTAGACTCCCATTTACAGGTTCTTCATGGAGAGCATATGAACAACTTCAACTTATGTACACTGATGTCTGTGGTCCCATGTCATAATATTCTTTGAATGGGAGCAGATATTTTATTTTATTTATTGACGATTACAGCAGGATGTGTTGGGTGTATTTTTTGAAAGCAAAGTCTAAAGTTGCAGGAGTGTTTTCAAATTTTAAAAGGATGGTTGAGACTGAATGTGGAAAAAAAATTGAGAGCAATAAGATCAGATAATGGGACAGAGTATACCTCTGGAAGTTTTAAATCTATATGTGAAGAATCAGGTGTCCAACATCAATTTACTTTTCCATATTCTCCTCAACAGAATGGAGTGAGTGAAAGGAAGAATGGAAGTGTATTGGAGATGGCTAGATGTCTATTGCAGGAAAAAATATATGCCAAAAAAGTTTTGGACAGAGGTAGTAAATACAACAGTATTCTTATCAAATAGATTATCTACCAAAGTAGTGGATAAGAAAACTCCATATGAAACATGGTATGGTTTTAAACCATCAGTGAAGGGCTTGAGAGTTTTTGGTTGTGTGTGTTATACACTTATACCACAAGTGAAGCGAGATAAGTTGGATCAAAAGGCTGAACCTGGTGTGTTTATTGGTTACAGTCTGCACTTTAAGGGATACAGGGTGTATCAATCACATTCTACTAAAGTGATAATTAGTAGAGATGTGAAAATTTTGAAAGATGAAGCATGGAATTGGACATATGATGACAAAGGTGAATAGGTGAAGAATGTACCAGTTCAAGCACAGGAGGAGGAAAAAGAGCTTACTGATATTATTGATGATATCCCAGTGAGAGGCACATAATCACTTACTGACATATATCAAAGATGTCATGTTGGTGTGTTTGAGCCTACAAATTATCAAGAAGCAAAAAGTGATGAGAGGTGGAAAAAGCTATGATTGAGGAGCTGAATATGACCAAGAAAAATGGCACTTGGGAGTTAGTTGATAAATCGGATGACAGAAAGATTATTGGTGTGAAGTGGATATTCAAAGTTAAATTAAATGCAGATGGATCGATCAAAAAGTATAAAGCTCAATTGGTGGTGAAGGGTTATGGTCAAGTGTGGGGAGTAGATTATTCTGATACCTTTGCACTTGTAGCAAGGCTGGACATAATTCGATTACTGCTTGCAATCGCAGCAGAGCAAGGTTGGATTTTTTTTCAATTAGACGTGAAATCTACATTCTTGAATGGGGTGTTTGAAGAGGAAATATACATAGGGCAGCCTGAAGGATTTAGTGTTGCAGGGAATGAAGATAAAGTTTATCGGTTAAAAAAAGCGTTGTATGGCTTGAAGTAAGCTCCCAAGACATGGTACAACAAAATGGATAGCTATTTATAAGATTTGGGTTATGAGAGAAGTTTGAGTGAGTATACTTTGTATACCAAGAAAGTTGCAGGACGTATTGTGGTTATTTCTCTGTATGTGGATGATATTTTGGTGACAAGGAATGACTGTAAGCAAATCAATCAATTAAAGCATGATCTGATGCAGATATTTGAGATGACAGATTTGGGTATGATGGCTTATTTTCTTGGAATGGAGATCAGGCAAAATCCAAGTGAGGTTCTCATATGTCAAAAGAAATATTTAAAGGAGATTCTAAGAAGGTTTCGAATGGAAGAATGCAAGAGTGTGGGAACTCCTATGAATCAAAAAGAGAAGCTGCAAAAAGAAGATGGAGCAGAACCTGCAAACAATGCAACTTATAAAAGTTTGGTGGGTTGTTTGATGTATTTGATAATCACTAGACCAGATATTCAATATACTGTCAGTGCATTGTCAAGATTTGTACATTGTGCAAGTGAATTACATATGAAAGCTGCTAAAAGAGTACTCAGGTATTTGAAGGGAATTTCTTCTTATGGGATTAAATTCACCAAAAGTGAGAGGTTCAAGTTGTATGGTTATTCAGACAGTGACTAGGCTGGTTCTATAGAAGATATGGAGAGCACAACCGGTTATTGTTTTGCTATGGGATCAACGTGTTTCTCTTGGTGTTTGAAAAAACAAGACATTGTGGCTTTATCTATTGCTGAAGCAAAGTTCATTGCAGCAACTGTAACTGCAAATCATGCAATTTGGTTGAGAAAGTTGTTAATAGATCTTGGTTTTAATGTTGGAGAAACTATATTGAATATGGATAATCAAGCTGCTCTGGCAATATCTCAAAATCCTGTATTTCATGGCAAGACTAAGCATTTTAAGGTAAAGTTTTATTATCTGTGAGAAGTGCAAAAATCTGGGGAGATAAAGCTGGTGTATTATAGCACAAAGAATCAATTCGTTGATATTTTCACTAAATCATTTCAAGTTGACCGGTTTGAGTGGTTGAGGAAGTAGATTAGAGTCTGTAGCAGCATTTGATCCAAGGAGGAGTGTTAACCTATTAGATTACACGCTACATATGTCAGTTGGTTTTGTTAAAATAACAGTTATTTATTTGTCAGTTATGTATGTTAGTTATATTGGCAGTTCACTTCAGTTATGTTTTATTATATGTTGTACGAAAAACTTAGTATGCTGTTGAAGATTTTTATGAATAGAAAAGTTTGCTCCCTTTCTGCAGTGTCGCAAAAGACAACAATAGTTTCTTTTTGTACTGTGTTACAAAATAATAAAGAGTTTTCCTACTGCAGTGTTTTACAACAGTGTTACGAAAGGGACATAATAGTGCAATGTTTCTGGTGAAAACAATAGTGCAGTGTTACGAAAACAAAACAACAGCATTCCTTTCTGGTTTGACAAAAAAAAAAAAAAAAAGAAGTTTCGTCTTCCAAAAACAGGTCAATTGCTATGGAAACGCTAAGCTGTTTGTAGATGGCAAGTTGTAAACAACTGGGCCACGTGGGTTTTTTATTCGCCAAGACTCGGATCGTGATGATTCAGCACGAGGAGTGCAGAAGTGGGCTGCAAATTCTTTATACTGCCTCAAATATGGGGAATCACATGCTGTGCGTCGTGGTTAACCGTCATCGCTTCTCTTTATTGTCAGGGTCCTCTCTTCGTAGGACCCTGACAGACTGATACGCCATCCTAATCCTTTTCGATGAAAGATAAAACAGGTTAGGACGAAGCAACCTTATAAAAGAAAGGTCATTTTCATTAAAGGCTGTGAGGTATCTGCGTAACGAAGCCATTGGTGGATACAACTTTTTGTTTTCTTTGGTCGGTCAAAAATCAAAAGAAATCTTTAACGATGCAAAAATGATTCCCATTCCAGACCCATGTCGACGCCCATCTGAACGGCATTCTTCTTCGTTTCTATCCATTTCAACATGGTAATCTCGGAGAACCCAACCTTTTCCAAAGACAACATATATGTAACATAACATTATATATGCTGAACGAGTTTAGTTGAAAAATTAAATCCGGAGAAGGAGATATAAGTTAATTATTATATTTGAAGATTTATTTAATATGCTTTCAGAAAGCAACTACTTGAGTTTCCTTGTTATAGAAAATATAGGAAGTGTAAGCTTTAAGAAATTAAGCTGTATAAAACAAAGTCCAACGCGGTTCCAGATCACAATACCAAATGACTAAGGTTTCGGGAAATGCCAACACGTGGGTATGGTAGAGTGGGTATAAAGGGGGATGGTAGCGACTTTGAGATTTATCTTGTGAAGACAGAAAAAGACTAGCAACAGAGAGAAGAAGAATAGAGTGCTTCTGTTGGTTTCCCAGTTCAAGTCTCATAATTCTTGTTTGAAGAAGAAGAAGAAGAAGATGCCGAGTGAAGGAACAGCAACATGTGTAGACATCCTCTTGGCCATAATATTGCCTCCTCTTGGTGTTTTTCTCAAGTATGGTTGTAAGGTATACTCACTCGTACTCTTTCCCCTTCTCTCTCTTTTCAATTAATTATTTATTGCCTTTTAATAATCTAATTCTGAATTTAGTTGCAACCACTTTTCCATTTCCAAAACCAAAACCAGAGAAAAGAATTTCTAATTTTTTATTGTTTCTGGATTTGGTGCATACAATATGCAGGCAGAGTTCTGGATCTGTTTAGTTCTAACAATCTTCGGCTACCTTCCTGGTATTATTTACGCTGTATATGCCATTACCAAGTGATAAAACTCCATTCCAGGGTCTCCCAAAGCCACCGTATTTGTATGTATGTTTCTCTTTATCTCTCTTTGTCTTTGTTTGATTGGAACTTGTTTCCCCTTTCAGATTTGTTTCTTTTACTGAAATAGAATACATGATCATCTAGTAAATGAGAGAAAGAGGTACTCAAAATCTACGAAAGAAGTACGGACTATGCATATAGATAAGAACAAACTCAAGTAGTTTTAATCGAAAACAAGAAGCACGTCCGCCACTGTCATACCCCTTCAAAAGATTAAAGCGGATGGTGTTTTATTACGGTGGACCAGGAAGGACCACTGACATCGATGCATCGCCTAACTCCATCTGCAGACACGAGGGTCTATCAATCATTATTCATCTATGATAACTTCCAGCGTTTAATTATATGGAAATTGAAAACAATAACTCGACTTTGATTTCACTCCTCGAGTAACTTTGATAGCTTAAGAATGACACTTGGCCTATAAGATTGAAAGTTAGAAGGGCTTAATTATGGCAGTACATTCTTGAAGGTAAATTGGCAGTTACTGATAATTTCTTGTTTGTTTGAATGCAGATGGAATTATAGCCCACATGATTCATCATTTCTTATGTCGTTGATTCAGTGTTATCTGGTCAGGTGTCTCTAGACTCCAACTTTTCTTTCGTTTGTACCTTCTTAAAATCTCCAAAACCATAAACTTTTGTAAAGATTGGGAACAAGTTGGTATGTGTGTGGATGTGGATGTGGATGTGGCTGTGGCTTTTGGGGGACACCACAGTGGTTTGGTAATTTGTTGTTAGCACGTGTCAGTCAGGTCTTCAAATTTCGCTCTTTCTTTTGTACCTTATGATTGTATGTTTATCGTATTCGTAAGTGAAATGATATGTATTGAATTTCCTCTTTCCACTAGTAGATTAGTTTTTATATAATTTAGATTAAAATTTAAAAGATAAAATGTTGAAAATTGTTAAAATATAAAAAATAAAAGTTTGTTCCACGTTAGTGAAAGAGAGAAAAAAAACTAGTTCCTTTTCCTACGAGCCGTAGGATGATTGTAAATTCTAACAAAAATGATCAAAGTGAAAGATATATCACTAATCTAATTAATCTTGTCCACCATTCTTCTTTTCAAGTTTATTATAGACCTATACAATCATAATTTGTGTAATACCCAATATTTTGTTTAAACTAAACCTTATTACTAATTATGAATGGATGTGTAATGCGTTTTATCTACATATCAACCTCCCCATAAACTTATGATGGATATAATAATTTTTGGCACGAGAGCATAATACATCAATGTAGTTCCTTTGTTCCTAGCCGACTCAGCCACACCCCACAGCATGCGGGCTATAAGGATAAGCATAAGTATCATGTATTATGCTTATAATCTTCAATTACTGCCTTAGCTCCCTTATAATCTTCTCATGAATTTGGTCATCTTTGTATAAGTCTAAAACAAACAGTCTTTTTTACCTACACGTAGGACTTGTCATTGTAGACCGCCGCCGACAAGATAACCTACAAAACAATTCCTAGGGCTTAAGAAGTCATACACAAAAAGAAAAAGTATCACCGTAGCGATGCTGACCTTAAGCTATCATTGTGATACCTCTAATGAATTCTTTTCCAATAAATTCCTATCTACTTAAGAAACTAGGCCATAACACAGTTATACTCAGATTATAGGCCTTTTAACGACTGAGTGATCAGTTGCAAAGCATCCACTTTGGGGAAAACACTCCCACTTGAGAGTGTTTCTTGTCTTTAGAGGCATTTTTGGAAGTGGCTGCCTTAGTACCCTTATTGCAGACTTAAGAGGGGTTTTGGCACTTTCTTATTTTGCTTAAGATCTAAAATATTGTGAATAGCTAGCTTGGCAAGAGTCTTCTTTTGAATCAGTACTTGTGCACTCTATAGCTCCATCCTTTTCCTCTTTTTGACAACATCATCCTTTTTAAATGTTAAAATGAGCTTAGAAAGGTCTATCTTTGTAAAGCCCACATGAAATAAATACTTAAAACTATTGCAAAAGAACAGTCCACGAGTAACTTATTAGGTATGTTGATCTATTACGTCAGCCTTAATATGAGATCCTCTGCTAGCCATTTCTCCTTGGAAGGAAGTGCATTTTTGGAATCCAATAAAGCTTGCATGTAAAAGTATACAAGGGGGACCCATTCTCTTTCTTTTGTTAAAATTTAGGTCTACGCATCCCTAAGTTTGCCCAAGCCCCCATTCGACCCATCAAACAAAGGAAATGATAAAAACCACCTTTTTCTTTCTTTTGAAGGCTTTTTAACTCATTCCAGGGCTGACATTTAAGCTATATATACTAACTTGAAAGCTTATTCGAAAGGCAAATTTGATGTACGTACATGACTAGGTGTGGCTCTATATTATTTTAGATAACATGCTATTTAGAAGAAAGAAACGAGGACCAAGAGTGGAAGTGGAGTTGGCTCAATGAGAAATCAGTCTCCTAGAACTTTGTAGAGAAAATGATTTTGGCGAGAGTCTTACCCACACTTGAAGCTATTACAATATGCACTAACTTTACCAGGTATGAAAAGCAAGTCTTCCTAGCCGAGATGGGGCACCTAATATTGATATGTGGAGGAATTAGAAAATTTGTCCTCATCTCCTCAAAGTAGTCCGACCTAAACTTATTTACATCCTTTTATTAGAAGATGCTAGACTTGTAACCAAGTTAGATAGCAGCTCGTTCGAAGAATACGTCATATTTTGCAACCTTTCAATTGCACAAGCCTCTAACATGGCTCATCAATGCCAACAAATTAAAGTGGCAATATCAACTCTTTACACATGTCTCGTACGTCAAACTGCCAACACAAGAGGGAAAAAGAGGCGTATACAAGTCAAAGTTTCCATTCACACCTTTCACCGATTGATTGTGGGATAATATATTTTTTGTCAAACTCTATGGATGCCAATGATTAACGTCCAGATAAGCTGACCGACCTTGCCTTAGCTGCTACATATGGATAAGAGAAAATGACATAATCGACAATCAGCGTTAATCTGTATCGTCAAGTGTGCACATGAAAGAGGAAGTAAGGGCATCGGCTCAAGCATGTCTTTAAGACAATTTTTGTCGAAACTCTACCGTAAAAATTTCCATTTTCGCACCCACAATAACGATTCCATATCTAGTTGAGCTAGACAGATATTGATATTATGGGAGCTTCCAGTCAAACCGACTTTTGTGTTAGAATGTTAGCTGTATAGAAAATCGGGAAGCGAACAATGTGAGACACTTATCAAATGTAGCGGGCGCGAGTGTTGGCAGAATGCAAACTATCAAGAGATGAGGCAGGTAGGTGTAATTCCATATACAATACATAGTTTTTTCTCTTTAATGAAAAGGATTTCCAGTATTTGTCATTATTGAATAAAAGATTTGCCAGCCTAAAGAATAAAACAATTGATGAATGTTCAAATTGAAGAATTAATAAAGATTTTCTCTAATATTGACTAAAATTACCCATTTAAATTAATAACTTAACATAATTATAAGAAACTATTAATTCGAGTCATATTTAATTAGCTCAGTTCAAGTTCATTAGTTGAGTTGAATCATATATAAGTAACATTTGATTGGTCTCCAAACGTCATGTATTTTATTGTTATTTTTAACCGAAATCTAAGATAATAGTTTTCTAAAAATTAATCAACTATAAAATATTTTTATTGAGACATTGAAAATCAAAAAGAGTTCCATTCTTTTTTATTGCTTGATAAATCATGCATGTACACCATCTTGCCTCCTAGACTACATAGATATAGGGAGAGAACATGTGATTCTTCTGCCTTTTAGGATGGTAAACATCTTCTTTACTTGGAACCTTATCATAATTGCATATTGCGCAAGATAGGCCTATAATTATTGAATTAAGAGGATATAATATTGTTGTTATAGAAATATTGTCATTAGTTTAAGAACGTGATGTATATGGTTAAAGGCTTTCAGAATCTGTTGGATACAATAACTTGAGTATCGAATACAACTAGTTTGCAATACATTTACCACGCGTATTACGTTTTCATCCTGCATCTCTGTCAATGACTAAAGCAATTTAAATGGTGATATTTATAAAAGACTAACCAATATTCCACCAAACAACTATGTATATAGTTATAAACTATTCAAAGCTGATCAAAGATGCATGAATCACTCCTTATTCATCATGTTTAAAACTTTGGGGTTCAAACCTAATGTATTTTCAAGGATTCGAGAAAAAGAGATAGCGGAACATGGTAATATTTGCAATTATATTTTGATTTGTCCTTAATTTTCTACCAAAAATGTTTATTTACATGTTGGCAAGTTGCACCAATTTCATACATATCCATTCTTATGTATCTGTTTATCTGGACTGCCTTAGTTGCTAATTAAGAGAGGACCAAAGACGGAAATAGCAAATATGGCACTTGAATATGTAAAATAAGCACCACATGAACATGTTTGAAGGAACAACAGTTACGATTTACAATTATATAATATGAAAATTTTGACAAGATATGATACAGGAAATCAACGAAGATATATTTGAATTTTAATGCTAAAATGCTTGTTATCATTATTTATTAATTTCGAGGACATAAAACCACAATAAATGTGTCCAACCAAGGATTTAACAACTCTATAATCGTGTCAATTAGTGATAGTATCTTGTTAAGCCCTATATATAGAATACATTATTGGGGTGTAAGAACAATAACAACCAAGAAATTGTTGCACTGACTTGTTTTCTTAATCAGTCACGCTATGACTAGAAAGAAGGTGAGACTTGCTTACATCACAAACGATTCTGCAAGGAAAGCAACTTTCAAGAAAAGGAAGAAGGGTCTGATGAAAAAGGTAAGCGAATTGAGTACCCTTTGTGATGTTGATGCATGTGCTATCATTTATAGTCCCTACGAATCTCAACCTGAGGTTTGGCCCTCGACTGTTGGGGTTCAACGTGTACTTTCACGATTCAAGCAAATGCCTGAAATGGAACAAAGCAAGAAGATGGTGAATCAAGAGAGTTTCCTTAGGCACAGGATTGCCAAAGCCAACGAGCAGCTTAAGAAACAGCGAAAGGACAACAGAGAAAAGGAGGTGACACAAATCATGTATCAAAGCTTGACCGGAAACAGATTGCAACACTTGAACCTGATGGACTTGAATGATCTTGGATGGCTCATCGACCAAAACCTGAAGGAGATTCACAAAAGAATTGAGAAGCTTAATGAGGAAGGGTCAAATAATTCTCAACTTCAGGCACAGGCAACATCTGTGGTCGAGACTGTGGCTACAAGACAGCATGGTGGAGTGCATGCCAGAGAACAGATTCAAAGGCCGGATTTTGATGCTAATATGGAGAACATGCAGAGGCAACAATGGCTCATGGATTTGATGAACCCTCAAGAACCTGCGGGTTTTGGTGGGGATGATATGATGCTGCCTTTTGGTGATAACAACCACAATGCTCTTTGGTCTAATGCATTTTTCCCTTGAATCCTTTAAATGCAAACTATATATATATATATACATCTGATCATCATTCATAAATCTGTCGTGTTGCTTCTTACCAGATAGGGCTTGCTACAGACTACAGTTGTGTATGTCTACTGGATTGCCGAGTTCATATCCAAAAAAAAAAAAAAAAAACACTCACAAGTGATTTAATACATTTGATCCTTCTATTAACTAATTTGTTGTACAGACCTTGAGATTTATTTTTTATCCTTCAAATCTTATGTGGCTTATTTGGAAATCTGGCAACGATTTAATTTTCAGAGACATCCATACTCTTACTAGTTGGTGTTCCATGTTTCATTGTCTCTCTTCTCTGTACAAAGGCTTCTCTACGTCTTACCTTTGTTGGTCATCATATGCTCTCTTCAATCTGTTACTTCACCCTCTTTAGGACATTGTCAAAATTTTACATCTCTTCTGGCGAAATTTTGGTCTTCGGCAGTATCATCATAAGCATATTGATTGGATATCAACTATTTTAACACTTCCCCTTTTTGGGTGAATTTATGCATCTCCTGGAGCTTCCCTTACTCTCTTCTTTTTTTCTGCAGCTCTGTTTTGCAGATTTACCTCTTTGGAAGTGTTTCCAGATCTGCAAAATCTATTATTTACATCAACTAAAACCAAAATGGGTATACATTTAGTTACATTTAACTGCAAACGGAAACAGATTTCATGTAATCCACAAAAGTAAGAGACTTAGTAGAATGTCCAGCAACCATGAAAAGTCGAAAAAATCAAATATACAATAACAGATATATAGTTAACCTTCAAGCACATGATTTCGGATCAAATCGAACCCAAACCATTTCTGCTGGAACTTGAAACACTTACATAAGCTCCCACTCGTCCTCGGTACTCCGGCTCATCAGTTGGCAACTCAAACCTGCAAATAGAACACCAATTCCTCGAAACCAACCACAGTATAACGCAGTCCTCGTGATATCCATGCCCACAACTCAATTTCGCATATGTATAATCAACAAAGAAGCACATAATGGGGGGTGACTTACTAGGTAAGTCACGAACGTTGAAATGGAAGCTCTTGGACCATGGAGGAGAGAGAATCGGACTGAGCAGACAAGAGTTCCCATCCCTGTTGGCTTGGTTAAATTAATTTAGGTTTTATAATTTCTAAGTATCGGTAATTTTTAGCAAAGTTACTAATATCGTGATGCCCAATATTAAATTATAATTATTATTTTAGGTAATTTTTTAAATTTATGAAATATTTTTATTTTTTTTTTAATTTTAAAATAATCTATGATTATGTTGTATTGTATACTTTGTAATTTTAACTTAACTATATTTCCGAAATTAATAATAATAAAATTTTAAAATAACCAAAAATTGTTTATTTTTATTAACATTAATTTTCAAATATTTCACATATAGATAATAGTTACAATTAATATAAAAAAGATCATTTAATTATCATACAAATATGAAATTAAAAATAATACAGTAATTAAAATATTACAATTTCATCATATAATAAATAATAATTATATCAAAACATCAAATAAAAAGAACAATAAACATCATTATCTCTCTAACAATTACAATTGACAATAAGAGTTTGTAATGAGAAAATAATTAAGTAGAAATGAAACTTGAAACAAAAACGTTTATAATTACATTGCATATATAAAATTTAACATGTACATTTAATATAAGTAAAATTAAAAGAAAAGAAGAAACAAAAACTTGAAATTTCATTTAATCGTTTAGGGCGATACCCGTTATAACTGCATTGACCTCAATTCTCATTTGTTATAAAATTCTTATCATTAAAAGAAGTCGCATCACCATCATCATTCAAATTCATTGTACCAAATGACATGTCAATATTTTTCCATCTAAGATTATCTTTCAAGTCACTAACATCTCTCAAACGCAATTCCTTAGAAACCCAAACTTCCAAAAAATTGATATTAAATATAAATTGGATATACTGAACTACTTGTTTTAAGCCTAGTAAACAATAAAATTCAATCATTAAAAAATTATAAGAAATTACATCTAACTTAATAATGATAACATACCATTTCCGAAGCTTTAAATTGCACCGAACGAAGACTAAATCATTCAATCTCTTGTACTCTAATTTATTCCTTGTAATAGATAAATTTAAATGTATTCTAGTTCCTTTCACCAGCTGTTGCACTCACATATTGATTTAGAATTCAAAATGCAAATTTTTGCAATTGTGGAATATCACTTTCAAATTGGTTCCACTAAGAAACTGTAAGTCATAAGGCAACAAAAGTAGCATTATAAACAAAATAAAGTGATAATTAATTTTCAATAAGTAACAAAAGTGAAAAAAATACCTGGATTAAGTTTTGCTATTTGTCAAACATAAATTGGCACCCCGAAATTCCCAGAAGACTGCCTATAAAGCTCCATTTGTGAGCTTGGGAGATCTTACATCATCTCATGGGCAACAATTATTGCAATAGTTAATATCATTCTCCTATTAACTTTAGTTTTCTTTGTAAAACTTGGTTTGAAATAGAGTCTAGGATTAAAAAATGTCTTAGTTGCAAACAAGATAAGGTATGCACAAAGATGACCTATTTTTTCAAATTGGCCTTAGTTGTTTCCTTCGCCCTCTCCATGACATAAACATAACCAATTGATGCATTTTCATTATTATCATCCAAATAAAGCATCCTCATTAAAGGCCCACAAACTCGGATAACAAATTGACATTGAGACCAAAATTCAATATCTTTAAGATAATTATGGAAACCTTTAATCAAGCAGTAAACCTAGCATGCTAAGATGCAACCCACCTATCACTTGTAAATATATGTCTTGACTCTTTTTTCATCATAATCAAACACTAAAGTGATAAGAAATTTGTTGCAAATCTTGTAATAACAGAACGACACAAATTCCTACCATTGATAAAATCCTTTCTCATTAAATTCAAGACTTATACACTATTATAGATGAACTTAGTCACGTTTGATGGCTTTCTGCAGAGTCTCATCAATAATAGGAAAATACGTAGCATCTACTATATTTTTCAACATTAAGTCAATGCAATGTATAGCACAAGGAGTACAAAAAAAGGAATTATACTTGTTTCGTAATCTTCTTCTCGCTGCTTTATAAACGGAATCATTGTCAGTAATGAATTGAACAATATTTCTGGCCCTACTTCAGTCACAATTTTATCAAAATTTTTAAATAAATTATCAGTATTTCTAACAAGGCTGGATGCATCAATAGACTTATAAAATATTGAGCCCTTTGCATAATATACCAAAAAATTAATAATAGGCTCATATCTCTTATTTGTCCAGCCATCACAAATGGTTAAATACCCATAAGTATTGTAATTCATTTTTTTTTCTTCCAAATAACTTTTAATTTTATAAATTAAGCAACTTAAAAGTTTACCTCTGTAGTCATTAATAGAAGGAATAATAATAATATTGGGAAGTATTGAATGCTACCCCTGAATCATACCACCATCTAGTCATTGCCATATCTACATTGTCAGCCGCTTCTCTTGATTGCATGTTGAAGGTTGAGTTTTAAGAGTTCTTCATGGTGTAAAATAAGTTTCGGCCACTGCCTTCTTCTTTTTGAAGGTTGAGTTTTAGGAGTTATTCGCGATGTAAAAAAAGTTTCGACAATTGCCTTCTTCTTTTCCTAATATTAGGTTCAGATGTAACATTCACTTCTTCTGGGAAGGAACACTACCACTTTCAACATTTCCACTATTATCATGAATATCAACAAACGAATTTTCACTACCAAATTCATAATTCAATCTCTCCCTTTTATCTTTCTCGTGTCGATATTCTTCAAACAAAGTTTTCATTTGTTACTTCATATCATGACTCACTTTTTACAAGGTTCCATATCTCCTTTAACCCCAGCTAAATGTTTCTTTAATAAGGTGATTCTTCCACCTTTCAAATGCTTGTTACAAAACAAACAAATAGGATGGTTCTTTATATCAGGGACTAATGTAATATGAGCCCAAGCTGGATCATTATATATTCCTGAAGCACTTGAATGATCAAGAGTACTTGAACTTCCTTATATTTATTTGTAAAAATAAATGAAGACATATATCAAAATAAAAACATATAATTTCATTATCAATTACTATCAAAAAATATGTATTATTTAACTTAAAACTCCAAACTAACACAATTACATAATGTACATGTCCATCTTATAATATAATTCATTTTGCATAATTATATTATACACAATTCAATTTATTCAACACAGTTCACCAATAAGTCAAAAACTAACAATTCAAGACACAATTACACAATAAACATATACATTTTCTATAATATAACTCATTTTGTATAATTACATCATACACAATTCAATTCCATCCAACACAAATCACCTTAAGTCAAAAACTATCAATTCAAGTATTCAACAAACATAATTACACAATACACTTAATAATCATTAACTTGAATATATTCTAAGACAAATATACATAATTACATGCATGAAGTGAATTGAACTTAATAAATAAAGGAATTTTTTACTACATGATTTATGACTTAAATATGACATTAGTTATTCAGTCTTTTTAACGTAAACGAGTTTGGTAATTCACTTAACAAATATTTTGAGTATTAAGGACTAAAAAAATGCCAACTTACGTCTAGCGAAAAACTTTTCTTCCTTTTGTCCAGTTTACAAAACAAAGTCTAAATTTGAATTCTTATTAAGATATTAGAGAAATACTTTGTTGATGTTTAAGATTAAACTCTCAAACATTTAACTAGTTCATTTTCAATTTGATTCAATCCACAATAAAAAGTATCATCAATGGTAAGTCTGTTTATAGAAGATGATTTAATGTATTAAGCAAAAAGTAAACAAAACTTTATAAATTTCAAACAAAATAAAATTTTGATTAGATTTAAAATATATTAAAATCATATTTAATTTAATTTAATTAATAACAAGTACATACTTACTTGACATTATTTGTTCAATGCTTAAAAAAACATCATTATGTTAAATTTGAATAATATCTTGTAAAATATAAATATATACAAACAATTACAAATTTCAAGTTTCAAACCCAAATTTTTAATCTCTTTATTTTCTTCATAAATTGATAGTGCTTAATTACATTCAAAATTGAACCAACTTACAAAAATATTTCTAACTTTCAAACTCAAATTTCTCAAATCTCAACTAACACAAACAAATCCAACAACTACAACTTTCAAACCATTCACAAATTCAAAAATTCCACATTACACAACATAACCAAAACACCATGAAAATGAAATTCAGGAGCAGAAAAAAGCAATTCAAAACATGCAAAAAAAAATCAAAATTGCAATTTGGTTCAGTGGGTCAGGTCAATTTGGTGGTTAGGTCAAGTAAAAAAATAGATATAAATATTTTGGTTTCGACTTCAAGCGAGCAGCGGCCAGTGATGGTGGAGGAGAGCAAGGTCTAGGCACGGTGCAAAGGGAAAGCAGTAGGTGGAGGAGATGCGGTGGAGAGGGAGAGGAGAAGCTAGCAGATGTAGGTATTTTTGTTATTTTTTTTTTGCAATTTAGCCCCTAAAATAGTCAAAGTTTACAGTAATGATTGAAATTTGGCCGATATTTTATGAAACTTTTAGTACTAATCGATACCCAAGGTTGGTACCGAAGAAGGATATTTCGTACCATTTTTCAATCAGTACGGACCAAATTCACAATATTGATTTTTAGTTTTTAAAGTATTATTTCAGGAAAAAGTTCAAATTAATTCTTTAATTTTTTCTCTAGATGTTAGGTTTTGAACTTTCCATTTTATCAAATTAACTTTAAAATTTTAAAACTTTATGTTAAGACCTTTTTTTTGGGCAAAATTAAATTATGCTCTACAAATTATTCTTGTGGTGTGAATTCATTCTAAGTAAAAAATAAAGGTCATTTCCTAATTTTTATTATAAAAAATGGAATTAACTTAAGAAAATATTGATCTATGAAAGTAGGAAATTTATTGACAAAATCCAAAGCTAAAATTCATATTATAACAAGAGGTTAAAAGAAGGAGACCAGCGGCTGCAGTGGAGAGTAGTAGTTAGGGGGTGGTGGCGTCGCGGTGGTGGTTGGAGGAAGAGTGAGGACAGACGACAAGTGGTAGGTATTTTTGTTAATTTTTTTCCAATTTAGTCCCTGAAATAGTCAAAATTTACAGTAACGATTGAAATTTGGCCAATGTTTTATGAAACTTTTAGTACTAATCGATACCCAAGGTTGGTACTAAAGAAGGATATTTTGTACCATTTTTCAATTAGTACGGACAAAATTCACAATATTGATTTTTAGTTTTTAAAGTATTATTTCAGGAAAAAGTTCAAATTAATTCTTTAATTTTTCCTATAGATGTTAGGTTATGAACTTTCCATTTTATTAAATTAACTTTAAAAATTTTAAAAGTTTAAGTTAAGGCCATTTTTTGGGCAAAATTAACTTATGATCTACAAATTATTCTTGTGGTGTGAATTCATTCTAAGTGAAAAAATAAAGGTCATTTCCTAATTTTTATTATAAAATGGAAGTAACTTAAGAAAATATTGATCTATGAAAGTAGGGAATTTATTGACAAAATCCAAATCTAAAATTTATATTATAGCATGAGGTTAAATAAAGAATCTAGGTTTTTGTAATAAAACTCCTCATTACCTATCAACTTAGTTTCTTAAGTTCTTTATTTCATCAATTATCTCTGACATGTGAATTGATTTTCTTTTTTTCTTTATATTTGATATTTGGTTCTTTTTTTTGTTCATTGTTATTCATCTATGTGATGTTGGGTTATACGCATATTGTTAGCCAAATATTTATTTCCTTTAACTCTCACTATCTTCGTGTTTCTTTCTCCCCACCTTCTACCTTCCTTAGTTAAGAAATGTTAGGTGAATATCAGACAATTAAAAGTTTTTTTGATGTCCTTTTTATCAATTTTGTAATCATTTCTAGATATGTGAGTAAGATACATTGATTATTCAAATTCCCCTAAAGTACTCTTTAACATAGTATGAGATACATAATCACCTATGAGATATATAATCACCTAACTGTGTTTAATAGATATCTTTTACGATTCGAGGAAAGAATAAATGAAGAATCTACTTTTGATCCTACCTTAAAAGTGATGTTTTTAGTCATAATCAAATTGATAGTTATAGCTTTGACATTAGTAACAATCATAAAAACAAATAGTGATGTTTAGTATTTGATTGGTATAGGTTTTTTAAAGTACTATAATGAGAAGATTTTTTTTCGATGTGGAAGTTGAAATCCTTTGATGACTTTTTAGACCAAGGATTATCCCTAAAGAAAATTTTATGGGCATTATAATTATTAGGTAAGTTAGTAATTATAAATTACTTTCTATTAGAAATTAAATGATATTTGTTAACACATTATTAAAAGAAGGGTATCTAATTTTTTAAATAAGTGGCTGCAAACTTTGGCAAAAGGGAAAAATCTATTAAAAATAAATTTATAGTTAAAAATAAAAGGTTGAAATTTGTCCATGGATTACATACATGAGCTACATAGTGAATTGACATAAGTGAAAGTAACACTGAAATATATGATATCTGAAACAAGAAAATTACAAGGAGTGATATTTATTATAGACTAGATATTATAATATTTGTAACTATATTTGAAACCTTATTTATTGAAAGGTTGAAGGATATGGATTTCATCAACTTTGGCGTCGTACCATGGTAATTATTTAGGAATGTTCTAATAGATTTAAGATTATTTGTAAGTGGTGTAGATAATTATAGTATCAACTTACATGACATTGTTTGAAAATATTTTTATACTCAATTGTTAGCAACTAATTTCCTCTTTAATGCATTTTTTCTTAACTTATTAGAGTAGAAGCATTGGTCTATAGAAGGATACTCCCAAATATTATTAAGAACAGGTAATGGAATACATAAACTAGCATTAAAGGTATATCCTTTATAAGTTTGACAAGTTTATCACCTTAAAACAACAGAAACCACATCTTTCCTCAATTAGAGCCAAAAATACTTCTTGCAAAACTCCTAAAGAGTTTTATCTCTCACTATGACTATCTAATCCTCTTCAATGCAATTTCCTAATTACTATCTATCTTATAGAAATAGGTGGAAGGCAAAGCTAAGTACACTTAATAAAGGATCCATTATAAACATAATCATCCTAATGTGATTTATTACCTAAACATATTTATCATGCATCCTTGAAGGCAACATCATCTATATAATTATTTTAAATGATCAAAGCCATCACATTTTGTACTTAAGGTCTTAATCTTAGTCACCATTCTATTTAATTCATTAGCTACCACATTACATTTCCCTGTCTTATGAATAAGTTTGTAAGGAAATTTATAAACAAAGTTGACCATTTAGCAAGCATTTTAGTATGTAATTATTTTTGACTTCCTAAATATTTCAAGGCTTAGTGATCATTGTAGAGAACAAATTCCTTCCTAACTAAATAATGTTCTAACATTTTCAACATCCTCACATTAGCATATAATTCTTTATCATAGGCAGCTGATTTTTATCTAGCATCACTCAAATTTTTGTTAAGGTAAGCTATTGGCTTCTTTTCTTAGGATAGATAACCTTAATCCTAACTTTACTAGCTTCACATGCCACCTCAAATAATTTTTCAGAATTAGGTAAGACTAAAATAGGTCCTGTATATAATTTTCCTTTAATGAGAGCACAAATTTGTTCTTATTCCTCCTCCTATTTAAATTTACACTTTTTCAAGAACTCAATTATAAGAGTTACGATGCCAGTAAAGTTTTTGATAAACCTCCTATGAATGTGGCTAACCTATGAAAACTTCTCACATCCCTAATAATCTTATATGTAGGCCATTTCCTAGTATTTTTTGTTTTCTTTTCATCCAACATAACACCATTTTTGTCACAATATACCCAAGAAATAATAAAATTTCAGTCATAAATATGGACCTTTTAAAATTAACATACATTTTTTAAATAATTGGCACACAATTTAGTAGCCCTTAATATCTTAAATACCTTTCTAAGATGCTTAACATACTCGACAACAAATTTGCTCTTGATAAGGATGCCATCAAAATAAATCACAAAAAATTTACTATGAAATGTTAAAGCACTTAGTCATAAGGCACATGAAGGTACGTGGTGCATTGGTCAACCCAAATCATATAGCTAACCATTCATATAATCCATCACTTATTTTGAATATAGTTTTCCATTCAGCCCTAATCCTTATCCTTAATTGGTGATAACTACTTATAAGGTCAATTTTGGAAAAAATAACTACTTCACTCAATTAATCCAACATATCATCCAACTTTTGGATAGTAAACTTGTACCTAATAGTAATTTTATCAATTGCCCATCTATCAACACATATCCCACAACTATCGCCTTTCTTTGGTGTTAGTAAAATAGGAAAAAGACATGGACTCATTCTTTGCCTAATATAACCCTTCTTAATTATTTCTTTTACCTTCTTTGTTAATATATCATTTTCTTTAGGACTCATGAAGTAGTGAGGCAAGTTAGGTAAACTAGCTCTAGGAATAAGTTTAATATGGTATTAGGTATCATGCATAAAAGGCAATTTATTGGGTAAATCATTAGGAACTACATCCCTAAACTGCTCCAAAATTGGATGGATTTTCAAGAAATTCCATCTTTCTTATTTTCATGTAGCTCTTCCCTTTATATCACTAAATTTTTTTTTCTTTATTATCTTATACTTGTAATAAAGGGTTTCTACTCTCTCTATTGGGTTTCACACTCTTTCTTTATCTATAGGTACAAAGATATATTTCTCCAAATCTTTCATAAATTGGTAAGTATCTTTCCTACCCAATGCATTGCATTAATATCATATTGACATGGTTTATCTAAAAAGTATTTGTCATATATCTATATCAATAGCATCACAATAATGCTCATCACAATATTTAACAATTAAGAATGGTACCTTACAATGTTCATTAATAAAGATTTCTCTAACCTCCTTGATCCATCGCAATAAGGTTTTAGGTGTGGTTCAATAGCCAACTTTGATTTCTTTACCATTTCCTTATAATATTTTATTTGCTACTTCCATCAATAACGACCTCATATAAGTTCCCTTATACCATACACCTTTGCTCAAAAAAATTTATATCTTTATAAATCATCTTGCTTCTTATAGGATAATCATCAACCTTCTAATCACTCTTACAAAAGCATCATCATACTTGTCCTCTTGTTGCACCTAATCATCTCCTTTAGGCGCATATATTTCCTCCTCATCATCAACATATTGCTCCACCATATTTATCACTTTTCTCTTTGTGCATTCATCATATTTATGTCCTAGTTTATTGCATCTATAATACTTAAGAAAGGTGGTTTGGCGTAAGAATTTATGGATTTAGATATCCTTAAAGCTACTTTGATAAAATTTCCACTAGTAGTGTTACTTTTTCAACCATTAACACTTGTAAGGACCTCTTTTCCTTTTTCAATGAATACCTTTTCATTCTTATACCGCTTAAACTCTCTTGACTCCTTATTTAGCGTATATTATACCTCCATAACTAAATTTCTGGCATCTTAAACTATTAGCACCATCTAGATCCCAATCTTATCCGTTATACTTTGTTTCAATCCTTAGATAGCTTGAAGCTAGTTGAGGTTAGATTTCACATGATTGATTGTAGGTTAATAATCTTATTTCCTTGGCGGTATTATTGATAAGTATCAAACATATATCATTCATAATTTAGCAGTAGAAATCTCTTCTCAATAATTATTTTATCCTCATCCATAAATAAACAAGAATTCTACCCTCTCTTCTTCTAGTCTCCTTTAACTGTGTAATACCCGGTATCTAGTTTACCCGGTACACCGGAATAAATCGGTATTTGAGACTGATGTCATTAAAATCACATAACAGTGAATAATAATTTTAGTGACATCAAATTAATGATGTATGATATTTTTTTTGATGGTCACAGGAAATTGTTCGGGCAGATGTTTAAAAACCAGAACAAGGATGGCATTTTTGTAAATAAGTGGACTTATGGCATATATAAGGAGTTAGTGGGAGAATAAGACAAAAACCTATCATCTTCCT
>JAOSBK010000007.1:17603762-17614533 GCA_027568895.1 Erythroxylum shatona | reverse complement strand
GGACGGATAATAATTGGCAATAATTTTAAAAACAGATAAAAATGTATTCATGAAAGGCAAAGTGGACTTGTAAAAACCTGTAAATATAAAAAATATTATCAAGATGTTAAAAGGGGAATTTTTTATATAATAGTTATTATCATCTTATTTTTAACGACTAAACATACTTGCATCAAGGAGAATAACAAATTCTTCAGAGTTTTTACGCATTGTTGATACGGCTACTTCCAAAGTAAAAGCAATGAAACGTGTAAACCTATGAAAATCAAATGAAAATATGACGATGGGAAATTATCAAATAAGGTGATAAAAAATAGGGAAAAAAAAGAAAAATTAAATATGTTGACTTACATTTGTGCGAATGAAACTTCCTATAATGATGATTAGTAACAAATTTAGAAACGATTAATGCCAAAATAAAATTTAGGAATTCAACAGATAAAAAGTATTAAAAAAAGACACAATTGATAGATTTTGGAAATTACCAAAACAGGCCTACAAATCTCATCATGACCTGCTAAATAAGCAAGTCCTTGTCCGATTTCATCTGTAAATTCATCCGTTGTTAATTTGTCTGTATTTCAAAAACTGAATCTAGAAAAAAGAAGGATGAAAACAATATGCATAAAAATAAAAGTGGAAAATATAAAAATACCCATAAATATGCTCTCTCTCTAAGAAAGGCAAGCTTTTAATTGTTTTGCAGCTAAATAAATGTTGTTTTTGTTAGCTTTTAAGAACCTTGCAACACAATTCTTGGTACAAAATTTTCCTATGATGAAGCAAAAAATAATGTCATGCAAAATTAATATTTAACGCAATATTTATATCGATTTGGTTTTTCCTACTTAAAAATACAAAATAGGAAAGAAAAAGAAGCACTTACCTGGTTTTGTGATAAGGAAGTTTTCTCTGTTAGACACCAAATAACATATTTAATTTTCTAAACTTGAGATATATTTTCTACGTAACTCATTTTGAAGGAGTAGAACAAGAGGATGGAAATAGAAACAGAATTGGAAACTAAATGAAAATGAAATGTAACTCTTTTAGACTAGACTTTAAATAAAAAGGAAGACTTCTTTGTAAAAATGTAAAATATATTTAATGTTTATTAAAGTAACAATAATGATCTATGGATTTCGTCAACAGTAACCAAATAAGTTGTCATTCTGAATAGCCGACCTATAAAATCAAAATATTGCGGCATATCCCGGAAAATACTGAAACATAAATAAGTCAAACAAAAGAGTTATCGATATGTATAAGATTTTGTCACTAGGTGGGAAAGAAGCAAAATTAATTTAAGCAAAATTCCTAACATACATCAGCGAAAGTAAACTCATGTATGAATGTATTTAAAAAATTTATAAATTTAATTATATTTTTATTGAAAAGTGTCTAATAGGGTTTGCTTTATGCGTGCCACAAGATAAGTCACACCTACAAATAGAATAAAATAACATTATATAATTAAATTATATTTTTATTGAAAAGGGTCTAACAGGGTTTAGTTTATGGGCACGACAAGTTAAGTCATGCCTACAAATAAAAGAAAATTGCATTATATAATTAAGTATTTAATACAATCAGCAATGGAAAATGAAGTGAAAATATGGCAAAATAGAGATAGAAATGGGAAAATTAAGAAAAGAGAAGAGGAAGAAAGTTACGGTGAAAAGAAACAACAGTGTTTAGTTTGGAAATGCTCTCGGGTGCACAATTAAAAATTAAGCCATGTTAACTATTAGAGAGCATAGTGTCTTCATATGACAAATAAGAACCGTCCAACAATTAACACTAATGGGCATGAGGGAGAAAAGTAACACATGTGAGAAAGTCGCCGACATGCAGGAAGCTGTGACACCCGTGTAAGAGTAACGGGTGTGAGAGAATTTCACGCCTGTGCACACCAAATCAGATCCGTGTCACATTTTTTGTTGGTTCTCTCTCAGAGGATTTCACATTGCCAAGATTTTTGGTGGAGACGTAGAGCAATGTGATTTTAATTATATGGTTGTTATAATATAATCCATTAATTATATATAATATGTTCATAATAATGTCGGTCATAAACTTTATACTAATACGTACTGTTTAAATATACTTGAAAATAACTAATTTTGATATAATCACTAAAAATAATTCAATTCAAAATATTTTATTAATAAAAATATTGCTACTTTAGGAAATTGTCAATATTAATATTTTTTGAATTTGTTACTGTATTGATAATAATTTTCAATTATTAAATATTTTACATCACTTAAAAATTTTTCATCCTTATATTCCAATAGACTCAAATAATAGTGATTATTGTAACAGTCATAAAATAAATGGCGACATCCCAAATTTTTATCTCCAGAGTCGCAATGGTGCATATGCGCGATCGCGACATCTAAGTTCTTAATCTTCAGAGTCACCATCGTGCATATGCACGATGGCGACCCCGTAATGTATAAAAATAATTTATATAATTATTTTTATACATTACGGGGTCAAATCAAAATTTATTATTTAACTTTAAATAAACTTAAATATAATTAATTTTGATATAATAATTAAACACAAATCAAATTATTTAATTTATAGAAATATTAGAACTTTATAAAGTTGTTGATAAGAATATTTGGTCAACATGTCATGTATTAATAAAAAGTTCTAATGATTATATATTTTATATGATTGACAATTTTTTCATCTTATTATTCCAATATACTAAAATAATAGTGATTATTGTAAGACAACGTTGTAGCGGATGTCGAAGTATATAAAGATCAATTAATAATCTTGTTAGTAATTAATCAGCGATTAAATAATAAGGAAATGCCAAAAAAATATTTACTACGGGTAAGGAAGGGAGGAAGATATAGAGAAAATAGTAACATTTACAGTCTAATCAATGAACTTTTTTTCAATGGATCAACTAATTTTGTAAAATAATTATTATTAATAACAACTGAATATAAATAATAGAAAGAGAAAATAGTAATTGCAGAATTATCGAACTTAATAAAGCATGTAAAATAAATTTTAGCCTTTTGATCAAAATAGAAATCTTAATTTTAAATCCTATAATGAGTTATATATATACATTTAAAATAAAAGATTATAGTCACTCCTACACTCAGACATTAAATAAATAAATAAATTATAATTCAAAGAGGAAATTGATTATATAAACATTACAATTAACATAAAACAGAGGAAAATTGTAAAAATGAATTAATTGTAAATGTGTTTTTTAAAATTTTACAATAAATAATTTTATTAAAACGGTCAGTACAGGTTGTTGCCCATAAGAAGTGTAAATTAAAACAGGTCTTCTATTTTCTTTGCACGCCTCTTTTTCTACTCTCCTCTTGCTCAACTCTCCTTTCACAGATATCGCAGATTTTGTTAAAAGTTTCTACGAAATCTTATTAGTTAGCTAAAATTTTTCGGTAAAAGCTTGACATTTGCAAGCATTTGATTTGTCATTGCCTTTGTTTCTCCTCTATTCCTTTAATTTTCGTAAATTCCTATTTTTTAGGGTTGTAAAATTGGTCCTATTTCTTTGGCTAGTTTTTGTGGGTTTTTGTGTCGTCATGCCTCCGAGATCGAACAAAAGTGTTAAAGAAATTGAAACTGAGCTGAGAACTGAAATGGGTGTAGACATGGCAGCCGATTACAATGCTCCTTTTCCTATTTATTCAACAACAGAAGGGTCGAGGTATTTGGCTCTTAAAAAAATCGATTCTCACTAAACGATATTTCAATTTCAACCTCTTAGAACAGATAGGTTTAAAAGATAAAGTGATGGCATTATCTAATAGAGATGGTTGGGGACAATTTGTACAGATAGATTATCCCATTTCTCCTGAACTCGCATTAGAATTCTTCACATCATTAAAGTTTCAATCGAATAAACCTAAGAAATTTTGGTTCAGATTACGAGGTGAGCTTTATAGATTATATGAGATCTTGTTATAGGAGCTTTTCTAGTTTCCTACGACAAAGGTGGAAGGTTGCCATCAGACCTTCTCAGCTACAACTTATTAGAAGTTTTTAACTGATTTGCCTAAGTTCGCTCCTCATAATGCATCAAATTGTTACATAATTTTTGTTGATCAGTTATTACTCTATAAATTCATATGTTATGCTATCTTTGGAACAAGTCAAAACAATAAATGCTCAGCTAAGGAATTGTCGCTATTATATTGCATGGATGAAAGGCACATACCTAACATGTTCATTTATTTTTCCAAATCTCTAATTCAATCTGTGACAAAGAAAGGAGCATCGCTAGGCACGGGTTATTTAGCTACTGCTCTGGCTAAGCATTATCAGGTTGATGTTAGTGGACTAACGTTTATGAAGCGTGAGTTTTTTTATGTGACATATTTAAGACGCGCGAAAATATTCCTACATGATAAGATGCAACTTAAAGATCATCTGATACGTGCTGCATATAAGTTCAGGTTTTCAGTCGATGCTTCCAGTTCTGCACTTCCCATTGCATCGTACAGATCAAGTGACGATGAAGGTGCACCAAAGGATTGGAAAAGAGTATACAGATTGTTGGTTATCACTTCCAATAACACACAAAAATAACTTAATGCGATGAATGAACAAATGCAATTGATAGCCTGTCAGCAACGAAAGTTGGAGAAGAAAAATCATAAGGCCTGGGAGATCCAAGGACTTCACGTCCCATCTCCACCTCCATCACCTCCACCTTCTTCATCAATGTAAAAAAATTCCTCATTTGTTGTTTTTATTTCATGCATTTCCTTCTTTGATGTTTCTAAATTTTTTGTCATTATGCATCAGTATGAATTTTGCGGTGTCTTATTTTGTTTCAGTCGTTATAGTGTTTGTTTGTACTATATTATATTGTATATTAGGTTAAGATTTGTTGCCTTTAAACTGTATCATAATAGAAATAGGATTGAGCGATATATTTAAAGATTAAATTAGGCAACTCTTTTAGAGGATTGAAACTAATTAGTAGCAATTATATGCAAGCGTTAATGTAGTTCTGTTTGGTGATTATTATGAAAAGAAAGGGAAAATAGGAAAAATGAATGAAAAAGAAAAGAATGAGATATCATAGCAATAAAAAGCATATAAAAAACAGAAGAAAGAAAACAAAAAGAATAAGATGCATTCTTTTTATTAATATTTTTTACAAATACTTCTGGCTCATTTTGCATACATAGCACTCTAAGTGTCTATGATGAGCCGTGAACTTTCTTTCACAAACCTTAAGGTTTTGTTCTATTATAACCCTCAGTAAAGTTCTTTTGGAAAAAGGATGTATTTTGTCATATGAATTAAGATCACGTGTAACTCAATACTTGTACAAGTTTTTCTTAAATTATTTATGGAAGTGTGGCTATTTTGGATTAAATTATAATTTTTTTGCTTTAATAAAAATTCAAAATATTTTAACATACTTGGTCTGAAATAATGAATAATAATAAACAGTTTTTTTAATTCAAAATATTTAATATACCCAAATATTATTAATTTCGATAAAATACAAAAGAACTCGGAGTTAAATAAGTGCTCAGTATTAATATCCGGTAGAAACGTAATTGTATTAATTACATTGTAATTATTATCAGTCATTAACGAATTGTTACTATATGAAATAAATTTGAATATTTATTTGTGATTAAATGATCAAGAGAAAGCGGACATTTTGATAAGAATTAAAGAAAAGAAAAAGAAGAAGAAGAAAAAGTGAAAAAGTAGGTTTTTGTAAGAAGCGCATCATTTTTGAGAAAAAAGGATGGGAAATCGCGATCATGCTTCTTTTATTTTGGATTGGAAATCACGATTTTGATAAGGCATGATCGCAACTTTTAGGTTTATGTTGCAATCTTGCGATCATGCAGACGAACGAATGCGACCACTTTGGTTTGTAAAAACTTTGAACACCCTTCAGTAATTTCAGTATATCTCCTTTCCCCAACCTCCAAAGTGCATGGGACTTAATCCATTGGATTCGTAACATATTGATTTACATCTCCACCAAAAATCTTAACCATCTAAAATCATTTCAGCGAGATTGAGTAATAATACTAAGACAAAAACGATGAAGAAAAACTGAGAAAAAGGGGTAAAAATGTGGACTGAAACTTCCATAATTAAATTGTACTGATCTAGGAAGATTTTGACTAAATTGTCTTCATGAAAGTTGTAGATCTTTCCTTCAGCTTTTTAATGATATAAAGTTTGGAATTTTTGGATTTCTGAAATGAAAGTCACGTCTGTGACTCCTCTCCTCACAACCAAGGAAATCACACTATGATTTAAGTATATTTAAATAGTAAAAATGAATATTAACTGTTTATTATGATTCACCATTTTATTACATAATTATATATAATTAATCAATTACATTATTGTAACTATTAAATATATCATATTATTTCATTAACTATTATTTAAGTATAAGTATAATTTTATTACATAATTATATATAATTAATCGATTATATTATCGTAGCTATTAATTATATCATAAATTAAAAAAACAAAAAACCATCCCACTGAATGAATGAATAAAGCTAAAACGCAGTCATACTTTGTGGATAAGTCACAGAACGCAGTGGATTATTTATCATAAATTAAAAAATAGAAAAAAACATCCCACTAAATGAATGAATAAAGCTAAAACGCAGTCGTACTTCGTGGATGAGTCACATAATGCAGTGGAATACTTATATTTATACTTATAATAATAAATAGTACTAATATAAATAGATAAATATAAGTGGACAAATGGGTAGGGAACTCAGCAGAATCCAACCGTCAGATTAAATGGACAAATGGGGTGGATTTTGTGGTCGTCCATCCCCTTGGCCCTTAGTATATATATACTTATGAACTTATAAATACTTGATTTAATGCTTCCTACTTGAGCGTGATTACACTCATTAAAAAAAATTGATATCGAAGCTGTATTTTTTTACAAAGAAGCCATTGTCGTGACTCAATTCAATTTCCTTTTGTCACACTCATAATAAGTTAAAATAATGTTATATAGTTATTCCAAAGATCCCATAAATTATAGCACAACAATTACCATTGCAGTTATTGAATGAAACTTAGAACTTACTAAAATGTATGGATAAGTCATTTGACAATTTAATTTTTAACTGATAAATTATAATTTTAATTTATTGGATCTTATCATTATTAAATACTCATAAATTAATTCTTAATATGTTTAAATTTTAGTATATCATTTTTTTGACAATATGAATTTATTTATTTTGAAAAATTCAACATTCCTATCAAATTCATTTAAATAGACTTTTAACATTAAGAGCAAACATCAACGCACTTAGTGCACAAAGTTTCCAGCTTTGTAAGAGTCTAGGGAGGGTTATGATGTACACAGATTTTCCTTTACATTTCTAATAACACCAAAATCATTTAATTTGGTTCAGTATTTTGAAAGTTATTCTCCAAATATTTACGGACTATTCTCATCCTAAAACAGTACACTATACTCAAATTCCATTCAAAAATTGAAAGCCTTAGAGACTGAATTATCATTTTATTTTTTTAGAAAATCTGTATTCCTATGTTCTAGTTTACTTCAAATCAAAAATCATGTCATTTGGAAATCTAAAGATCAAGATATAACTGAAATACCGAAGCATGTTCAGTGAAATCATACCAATTCATACTATTCCAACATATTCCCTCACTTTCATTTAATCAGTCTTTTTCAAATCAATTCAGAATGCTACCAATATTTATGGAGAGGTATTATAATGTGTTAGGAACCTATTGGTTTAAGAATCAAATCATTTGGAGGTCTAGAGAAGAAATTATGGTCGAAAGAAGCAAAACTATGCAGTTTGCAAGATGCTCTCGAGTGCATAAACTATTAGAGAACACAGTGTCATGATGTGACAATTAAAGCAAATAAACACTCATGGGTGTGAGGAAGAGAAGTCATGGGTATGAGTGACTCACAGGCATGAAAAAATTCATGGGTGTGAGTGACTCACGCCTGTGCACACTTAACCAGACCTGTTCCACTTTTTCACTAGATCTCTCTCAAATGATTTCAGATGGCTAAGATATTTTGTTGAGATGAAGATCAATGTGTTACGAGTCCAATGGTTCAAATCCCATGTCAATTGGATGTCTAAGGAAGAAGTTATAGGCAAAAGAAGGAGGTATGTTCAACTCTATCCCTCCCTCGTTAAACATGGAAGTCGCGATTGTGCTGAAGCACGATTGAAATGTTGCATTCGGATTTTGAATGTAACATTATGTCCCCATATTAAGAGTTAGAACCCAAAAGTAAAGTACATGTGAGATCCATGAGAGATTATGAAAAATGCATTCTTCATACTCATGTATATTGTTAGCATACATGCACATAAATTTGGATATTCTGCACAAATTTAAAATGACTGTATATGTACTGATTGACATTCCAGGTATAATTGAATTGTAATGTGATATTGTTGAGAATTGTGAATCTATTGTATTGGAAATTTAATTGGTAAGTGTAATTGTTAATTTTTGAATTTTGATAAATTAATATAATAATGTCCAAATATTGTGGGATATTATTGTAATAGGAAAAATGCTAATTTGCAAGCAAATTATTATATGGAAAATAGAAATGAGTGAAATGATATTGAAAAAAATTTGGAACTTGACTTTAGAAATTTTTTAGAGAATGATTGTGAAATTTTGAGACAAATTATAGATGAATAAAAGAATGAATTTTAAAGTTAAGGGATAGGTGTATGATGATGTTAAGAGATGATAAGATTGTTTAAAGTGAATTTTGGGAAGAAAAATATAGAATGCATAAAAAGGTTGGAAAGTTGAGAATGTGAAATACATAATATAAAGAGTTCCATAACTAATATCTATTTTTTAGATTTTTAAATAAACATGCATATTTAAGGGTACTATGAATTTGTGGTGAATGGGTTGAATGGAAATAGAGTAGAAAAGGTAAAAATGAAAAGTGAGGTGTAGGATTTAGTGGAAGAAGAAGCAGTAGTGAATGAAGAAGAGAAGTTAGAAAAGTTAGCATTGATCTGAAATTTCCTTGATTAAATTATACTGATATATGAATATTTTGACAAACTTGTCTTCATAAAAGTTGTAGATCTTTATTTTATCTTTCCGTTGATATAAATTTTAAAATTTTTGGAGTTTTTTATCAAAAGTTATGGAGGTTTGAAGAAGACATGCACATCTAGGGGAAAGTCACGATCGTGCTTATGCATGATTAAGACTTTGCAATTTTTTTGTGGAAAGTCAAGATCGTGCATGAGGCTGATGAATATCCTTTGGTTTTTTTGGCTATATCTTCTTCCTTTGACCTCTAAATGACATGATACTTGAACCATTAGACTCATAAGACATTGCTCTACCTCTCTACAAAAAATCACAGCCATCTGAAATAAATTGATAGATATTGAATGTAAAAAGTGAGACGGGTGGAGTGAGTGTGCTCTTAAATAATTAAACCCAATTTATGTCCGTATCTGTCATGCCAGTGACTTCTCACACTCATACCCATGAGTTACTCACACCTGTGACCACTCACTCTCACACCCGCAATACTCACGTCTTTATTTGTCACTTCCTGCTACAATGCTCCATAATGGTTTCTGCATCTGAGAGAAGTTGCAAGCTGAGCAGCCTTGCTTCTTTCTATAATAACTCCTTCTCTAGATCTCTAAATGACTTGATTCTTGAGCGAATAGATTCCTAACACATTATGCTGTCTCTTCACAAATATTGGCAGCATTTTGAATTGACTTGGAAAAGATTGATTGAATGAAAGTGAGGGAATCTGTGGGAATAGTATGAATTGGAATATTTTACTAAACATACTTTGGTATTTGATTATATTTGGATCTGTAGGGTTCCAAATGAGATGATTTTTAATTTGTAGTAAACTAGAGAAATAGGGTTATAAATTATATGAAGAAGTCCAATTTTGATTCAATCTCTAAACTTTCAAATTTCGGATGGAATTTGAATATAATGTACTATTTTATAACAGAATAAGAACAGTCAGAAAATATTTGGGGAACTTTTTCTAGAAAAAAAATAATACCAAATTCCTTAGTTAGCATTGTTGAATTGATTATGGAAAAATAGGCCCAAAGGTCTAGAAAAATTGGAGGTAATTGAAATGAAAATATGGGAGTTAATAGAACTAGTTCAAATATAACAAGTGAGTAGGAAATTGGATAAGAGGCTAAGAAGTGGACAAGTTTCTAAGTTTTAAAGTTAAGTTTTCTTAACCTTGAAAGATAAGTTACTGTTCTTGTCTTCATCTCTCTCGAAGCTTCTTTCTCTAATTTTTCTTTAACACAGAGTTTCTCATCAAATATACACTAAAGTAAAATCTTGTTTTCTTCTATCCACTACCACTCCTACTTTGTTTTTTCTTTCATTTTCCCTAAAGAAAACCAAAACCTACCAACCTCTACAATGACCTACGTGGTTGCATGAGGAGTTAGGGTTCCAGTGAATTTGAAGATGTTAGAGCTTTAAACAAGTAAAATTTTTCTAGTTCTTTATTTCTATATTAGATGAAACATGCCTTACGTAAGCTCACTACTAAATGGTTATGCAATAGTGATATGCATGTTTGCTAAAAGGTGAGTGAAGAAATGGTGGGTATGCCGTATGTGTTGATTTTTTCAGATTTGATGACCAATATGTTATACGATGGTGTTGAAATGATTTTTGGATTTAAAAAATCATTGATAATGCATATAGGGACA
>JAOSBK010000007.1:17587746-17601499 GCA_027568895.1 Erythroxylum shatona | reverse complement strand
TAACAATTTGCAATTAAGCCCTTATGTACATCAACTTTTCCAATTAAGCTTTCTAAGTGTCCAATAAGTCTATAAATTATGTCTAATCACCTATAAGGCATAAGAACACATTTAATTTAACCACCATGGTCATATCCATCCAATGGACTCACTTTTTCACTCTTAAAAGCTTATATGTCAGAAATCTCCCAGATTTCACATACCGATGAACTCTAATTCAAATTCATCTTTGAACTCATATACAACCATGCATATATCAATATACAATAGTTTCTCTAAATATAGAACAATCACCAAAGGGCTCAGAAAGTTCGACGTTATATAGAAGGTCTGATAATTATGAAATGTGAATGAGATATTGAAGTGCTCATTGAATGTGAATTGGACGGAATAACTATTTTCTCAACTTAAATGTTGAATGCCAGACTAAGGTCCGATGACAATGTGAATGAGAATGTGATAGTGAATATGATTAGGTGATATTGAGCACTTTCAATTGACTGAATATATTTGATGCATTTCATTGCATGAATGCATAAGAGATAAAGGCAGTTGTGACTGAAGTAGCCACCGAAAAAAAGCCTAGCGCTTAGAAAATGTATAAGAGCTAAAGGCTCACTATGTAAAATAAGCCCGATATGGGACAGTTATCAATGAGCCCGATATGGGACAATTATCAATGAGCCCGATATCAGACAGTTATCAATGAGCCCGATATCGGACAGTTATCAATGAGCCTAATACAAGACAGTTATCAATGAGCCTAGTATTCACAATAGATATGAGACATTTAGGCACTCGATCACAACAAAGTAATAAATGGAAAGTAGGTCTCATGTGCACTACATATGCATGATATGAATCATTATAATGTTGCGAATGTAAAATGTGAAATGGTTGATTAAGTGTATGTGATCCAATGCGATTAAATAAATGGTATGAATTATGTGTTATGTGATTGTGTGAGCCATCGAGGATGGTCACTCCCTGAGTTCGCAAAACTCACCCAAAATTTCCAAATATTTTTCAGGCTCAGAAGAGTATCCTGTTAGAAAAATGGGAGTATACCTACTGCATTCAAATAAGGGATATAGGTCAAGATCAGTTTGCGTCTGCATTGTATTTCTTTATTTTAGTACTGCACAAATATTCTGCATATTTTTGTATCATATGTATTTGAATAGTTCAGTATGTAATATCTTTTGAAATTGGAAATCTTTTATATTTAAGTTTGGGCCCAATTAACTAGTGAAATTCTGATGAGTTATGTACTGGTTGTAACTTTGTGTTAGAAAATGTTTATGTGTAAAATGGGTTCGAATTTGATTACTGATTTCTGTGTACACGTATAAAAATTGTTTTTAAAAAATTTTTGTGCTGAGTTTTTGAGTGGTTGACTGTTCTAGCATGCCACCCTTGTAGGATTCGCACTCAAACATTACTTAGAATGTTGGGTACGTGTCTTGAGAGGGTGTGGTGTTACAGTGTGGTATCAGATCCTAGAATTAGTATCTTACATGGGCATTTTTGAAATACATGTCAAGTTATAGTCATTTTAGTTATGTTATAGCAAACAGTAGCGATTGATCCCCAGTTTGAGTCGCATTTATTTGAATCACATGCATGAGCACTTATTAAGAGTTTTAGTTGATAGAAATAATGAGAAGAATGATGATTTGACTAGGTGTGAGAAAATGAAAGCTTGTGGATATCTAGAAATGAGAGATAGTATATGGTTTAAGATGATAGATAGAGATTCACTACATTTGTATGTGTGGATGTATCATGGAACATGATATCAATATTGTATTGTGATGGTATACCCTCGAATGTGATATAGAAGTGAAAATATTTTTATGAATTGTGTGAGGAAAATAGGGAGATAAGTAGAAATGATGAAATTAAAGTGTACAAGTAGAGTGTAATGAAAATAGAGATTTTTTATGAATCTTAAGAAGATGAATTAGGAACCGAAGTGGTTGTTTGATGAATATGACAAGATTTACGATCCACCGTAAGAATATATTAGTGGAAATTGATATCAGAATTTATTGATGATTATACATCTATAATTTTGAATTGATTGAGGATATACATTTGGGAGATGAAATAAATGACAACAGGAAGATGAGATAGAAGATGAGATAAAGAAAAAGATGATGACTCAAAGGAGAGGAGTTAATGGACCCAGTATAGTAGTTGAATTGTTATAAAATGATGTAACATTAGAAGAGGTAAATTCTAGAAAATTGAGGTTAAGTTGATGTTAGCATATGTAAATGTGAGGAAACTCTGATCGTGGCAAGAATAAGGAGAGAAATATTATCTAGGATCATTAAGTTTTGATGAATAAAACATTATAACCGTGTATTAAATGATAGAAACTGATCTTCTTGAGTTACTAAGAATGGCTAACAAGCAATGATGGAAACAATTGATTGATAAAAATTGCGTGAACAGTATAAATGTAGTAGCAAGAAATCTTCTTTTGAAGAAGAATTTCACTAAATTAGGTTCAACAGATCAGATAGTTTATATTAAGAATGATCAATGAAGGAAAAAATCAGAAATGACATTGGAGTCCTAATCCTAACGGAGACTCAAGCATAAAGATGTAGAAAATGTTATTGAGAGTGTATGCATTTTGTTTGATGTAAAGTATCCAACTATGTAATTGGATTATTGAATTTGAGGAGACGTTAATCGCTAATATGAGGAGAATATAAGTCCATGTTATTTTCCATGTAAATATGTTCGGCAAATACAAATTTGATATGATGAATGTGTTACAAATACAAGAAGTTAATATTGCAAATAAATTGAAATATGTGGATAAACTAGTAAGAATGAACAGACATTAGAACAAGTCAATGTGAAATCAAAGGAAATAGAATGAATTGAAAAAATCATTCGAGAAGAAGAAGTCAATTGGGAAAATCGAAAATAGCATGAGACAATAGTACTTCATTGGGGAATTAAATAATTAAAGAATTAAGAGAACAAATCATAGGCATAACGAAATTTGGGTTATATTTATTAGAGTTATCAATGCCTCCGATAGTATTATAGTATTGAAGATTAAAGTGATCTAAGCAAAATTGTATCAATTAGTGACTATGATCATAGATGATATTTTGAATGTATTCGAAAAGTAAAGAGAACATTTTGAATACTTGAGGAAATCTTACATATCATGAAGGTAGAATATATATATATATATATATATATATATATATGCCAGGTATAATGAGAGTGAATTTTTGCTTGATCAAATAAAATGTGGGTCGTTAATATCTGAATATGGCATATTGGGAGACCCAAAGAAAGAAGAGGTGATGAGAAAGTGAGAAACTATAGGGAATATATGAGAGATTCGAAGTTCTTTAGAACTAGTTGTATGTTAGATACTACCAAAGACTATTAAGGGTTTTTTTATTGATCTTATCCCTTGACAAAACTGTTTGAGGAAAAATGTGTCAACTGTATGAGTGATGAATGTGAAAAGAATTTTGAGGAAAGATAACACTAATGATAATAATATCATTCGAAATTGGAGATTATATAGTACATAGTGAGGTTTCACATCAGAGATTAGGATGAAATCTAATGCAGTATAATAAAGCGATTTCATATGCATGGAGATAGTTAAAGTTTCATGAATTGAATTATTCAGGATATGATTTAGAACTTGTTGCAATTGTAATTTCTTTGAAAACTTGGAGACATTATATGTACAGAAACATTTTGGATATATATGAATATATAGATCAGTAAAATTGAGGTAATTATTAAGTTTGAAAGGATTGTTCAAATGAATATTTCCTAGTAAAGCTAATGTTGCAATCCAATGCATTGAGTAGAAAATTCAACAGCGGAATAACACAAATTCAAATATTGAGGTTATCAAATCTGGTGAAATGTAGAGCATAGAATGTTGAGGTATAGTAGGGTAAAATGAAGTGTTATTATTCACATAGAATCTAAGATCAGATTCATATGAAAAATTTTGCAAAGCCTAAATTAAAGGAAAAATCATTATCATAGTGATGTCATTAGAATAGCGTATAAGGCGTTATATAATAAAAAGAGTCATTCGCCCTTACATTGAATCAAATGAGGCCTAAAATAGTTAAAGACCAAAATAGATGGGAGATGTTGAGGATAGTGAAATTAATATGTATTTGAAACTAAGTGATTCAAGAAAGATAAATGAGTTAGATGGATTAATACCAAAGATATGGAATATAGTGAGATAGACCAAAGAGTTATATGTATTAACACCGAGGATAAGTGAAAAATGAAATGTTTTCAAGGGTATCACCTTAGTAAGATGTGCTCAAACTAGGAAAAAGAATAAACTAGGCTTGAATTGTATTATCCCACATGAAGTTATTGAGAGCATAGAAACAGTAACTTGTGAGTTGTATTATCAATAAAGATGCCTCATATTCATTATGTAATACGTGAATACATTAAGAAATAATGATATGATCTGACAAAGATGTATTGTCAGCTTGGAAAGTGAAAATTTTGAGTAACCTGAATTATATTGAGGAGACAGTTAAGGCAGTGTGATATCTGAAATAATAATTAGAGGATTGATTGATTTCATTGACTATGGTCAATTGGAAGAAATTATTTGAGTAATGAAGATAAATGGAAAACGGAGGAGTATATGAGGAAGCATACCCTCGCCTCCTTGATCAGTCAGATAATAATTTTGAGGAAGAAATTTATTAAGGGGGAGAAATGTGCCATCTCATCCCCATATTAAAGAGTTAGAACCCAGAAGTCAGGTACATGTAAGATCAATAAGAGATTATGAAAAAAAAATCATTCTTCATACTCATACATATTGTTAACATACATGCACATAAATTTATATATTTTGTATGTATTTAACATGACTGTGCATGCACTCATTGACATTCCAGGTATAATTGAATTGTAATGTGATATTGTTGAGAATTGTGAATCTATTGTATTGGAAATTTAGTTGGTAAGTGTAATTGTTGATTTTTTTAATTTTGGTAAATTATTGAAATAATTTCCAAAAATTATGGGATATTATTGTAATAGGAAAAAGGCCAATTGACAGGTAAATTGATGTATGGAAAATAGAAATGAGTGAAATGATATTGAAGAAAATTTGGAAGTTGACTTCAGAAATTTTTGAGAGAATGATTGTGAAATGTAGATACAAATTAGAGATGAATAAAAGAATGAATTTTAGAGTTAAGAGATAGGTGTGTGATGATGTTAAGAGATGAGAATATTGTTTGACGTGAATGTTGGGAAGAAAAATATAGAATGCATAAAAAGTTTGGAAAGCAGAGAATGTGAAATACAAAATATAAAGAGTTGCATAACTGATATCTGTTTTTGAGGATTTTGAGATTTTTTTTTGTAAACTTGCATATTTAGGGATACTTTGAATTTGTGTTGAAAGAGTTGAATGGACATAGAGTACAAAAGTAAAAATGAAATATGAGGGGTAGGATTTAGTGTAAGAAGAAGTAGCAGTGAATGAAGAAGAGAAGTTAGAAAAGATGGCATTGATTTGAAACTTCCTTGATTAAATTGTGTTGATCTAAGAAGATTTTGATAAAATTGTCTTTATGAAAGTTGTAGATATCTCTTTTAGCTTTCTATTGATATAAAGTTTGCAATTTTTGGAGTTCTAGATCAAAAGTTATGGAGGTTTGAAGTTAGATATGCGACTAAGGAAATTCAGACTTTCGCATGAAAGTCGCTATCGTGCACCAAAAATATAGCCATCTGAAATAAATTGAGAGAGATTGAATGTAAAAGGTGGGACGGGTGGAGTGAGTGTGATCTTAAATAGTTCAGCCTAATTTTTTGTCTGTATCTCTCATGCCAGTGACTTCTCACACTTACACCTGTGAGTTACTCATGCCTGTGACCTCTTACTCTCATGCCTATGAGTGTCAATTAATTAACACTCATGTAAGACATTTATGGATCGAATAATTTTGCATACTTGTATCCATGATTGTTTTCCATTAGATGTGATTTTTTTGAAAGAATTTTATTGCCTCTCTGCTTCTTTCTTTTAATGACTTCTTCAATGGTTTAGAAATACTTTATTCAATAAGTTTTTTTAACTTATATAGCATCACCAACTGATATGTCATTTGGTAATTGGAAGAGAGAGGAAAAGAGTCTTTGACCCATTTGAGACCCATTATTTAATACCCAATAACCATTATCTTGGGTGCTTTTCATGATAGTCAAACTATAAGTTACATGGGACATAAAATAGTCTAACAATCTCCCACTTGGCCTATGTTATGACTTGGTGATCCAATAATAAAATTTTAAGTGCACACATTACAGGGAATTGATCAAGTCAGCCTTAATTGAATAAAGTTGTTGGGATCATGATAGGCACAAGTTATATAACCTGATTCCTTCCATGTATCACAGAATCAGCTCAACTCAACAAACTTTAAGTGGGTAATACGGTAATTGTTATCTCACAAATCATAATTATTGTATACAACATGATATGGATAACCAGTAAGTGAGCAAAAACATATTAATGTAATTGAATTCACAAGTGTCATAACAATTCAAGGAAGACAATGATATGTATATATACATGTCTGAATACTATACTAACAAGGACATATCTATAAGGCCCATTTGTTCAACATGACTAATAAACGGAAGGCTTTTGTTAACGGATATGCTATCATGAGATCAATACCAATATGCTCAATTGACACTTTATGTTTTTGCATTTCTTCTTTCACAGATAAATATTTCAAATCCATGTGTTTTGCACCCTTTGAATATTTGTCATTCTTCGAGAAGAATATGGCTGCAGAATTATCACAATAGATTCTTAATGGTATGGTAATACTATCAACAAGACCAAGACCTAAGATAAAGTTATACAAGCATAATCTATGAACCGTGGCCTCAAAGCATGCCATAAATTCAACCTCTATAGTGGAAGTAGTAATGACAGACTACTTTCCAACTTTTCACGAAACTACTCCTCCAGCTAATAGGAACATATAACTGAATGTAGATTTCCGTGAGTCAACACAACTGACATAGTCTAAATATGAATAACCTATCACTTTGAGATGGGTTGATTTCCTATATATGAGCATATAGTCCTTGGTGCCTTGTAAGTATCGAAGGACTTTCTTTGCAGCTTTTCAGTGGTCCATTCCAGGATTGCTTTGATATCATCCTAGCATTCCAATAGCAAAACTGATATCTAGCCTAGTGTATGTTTAAGCATACTTTAAACTCCCAACTACTGATACATAAGGAATAGACTCCATGTCCTTACATTCTAAATCGTTTTGTGGACATTGCATTAGACTAAATTTGTCCCCTTTTTGAATTGGAACTATCCTTGTGGAGTATTTTTTCATTTGAAATATTTCTAATACTTTCTTGATATAACATTTCTAAGACAATCTTAACAATCCTTGTGATCTATCTTGGAATATTTCTATTCCTATCACATAAGATGCCTCACCCATATCTTTCATTTCGAAATTATTAGAAAGAAAATTCTTTACATCATGTAACAAAACAACATTATTTGTAGCAAGAAGGATATCGTCATCATATAGGACTAATATAATGAACTTGCTTCCACTAACCTTCATATAGATACACCGATCAATGGAGTTTTCTACAAAACCTTAAGACGTAATGACATCATTAAACTTAAGATACCATTTTTGAGAAGCTTATTTCAGTCCATATATTGACTTCTTTAATTTACATACTAACTTGTCCTTTCCTGTGGGTTTAAAATCTTCTGGTTGATCCATATACACTTCTTCTTCTAAGTCACCATTTAAAAAGGCAGTCTTTATGTCCATTTGGTAAAGCTCTAAATCATAATGAGCCACTAGTGCCATAACAATTTTTAAAGAGTCCTTCCTTGAAACTGGAGAGAAGGTCTCTTTATAGTCAATACCATCCTTTTGTGTGTAACCTTTGGCAACAAGTCTAGCTTTATACCTTTCAATGTTGCCTTATGAGTCACGTCTGGTATTAAAGACCCATTTACAACCCACTTGTTTTGCACCTTCTGGCAACTTAACTAATTCCTAGACATTGTTATCATCCATTGATTTCGACTCTTCTTTCATAGCATTGAACCATTTTTCAGAATTGTTACATTATGTGGCTTGTTTGAACGAGCCTGGATCTTTATCAAATCTCAAGTCACATTCATGTTCAAGTGAGTAAACTTCATAGTCACTCGAAATAGCTGATCTTTTTTTCCTTACAGACCTTCGTAATGCTACTTCTTGTGGCATCACTTGATCATTTGTAACTTGAACATCATTAGTTGGTTCATCATTAATATGTTCAACTTATGGAATTGGAACATTGATTTTTTGTTCCGATATATTGCGTATCCATGATGCAACAAGAGGAATAACAACTGGTGGAATCATGCCTGATGTGGTAGTGTCTACTCATCTTAGAGTAGTTTCTACTCAATTCTCGTGAATATCCACTTTTTGTGGTTCTCCACTCCCACTAATTTGACCATTCTCAATGAACCTAGTGTTACTAGACTCAACTATTCTCGTACTATGGTTAGGACAATAAAATCTATACCCTTTTGACTTTTCGAGATAGCCAATGAAATAACCACTAATAGTTCTCGCATCAAGCTTCTTTTCATATGGATTTCACAGTCTTACTTCTGCCGGACAACCCCAAATATGAACATCTCGTAAACTAGGTTTCCTTCCTGTCCACAGTTTATAAGGTGTCTTAGGAACTACCTTACTAGGAATCCTATTTAGTAGATACACCGTGGTCTTTAATACATGCATCCATAATGATAAAGGTATAGTACTATTACTTTACGTGCTCCTAACCATTTCCATAAGAGTACGATTCTGCCTTTTAGCTATACCATTTTGTTGTGGTGTACCAGGCATTGTGTATTGCGCACATATGCCTCGACTGGCAGGAAACTTTGCAAATGGACCTAGACATTGTCCACTTTCATCAAATTTTCCATAATATTCACCACCTCTATCATACCTCACTATCTTTACTTTTCTATCTAACTGCCTTTCTATCTCATTAATAAATACCTCTAGGATGTCCACAGACTGAGACTTCCCATGTAGCAGATAAATATATCCATATTGTGAGAAGTTATCAATAAAGGTAATGAAATATTTTTTGTTGCCCCAAAAAGGAACGTCGAAAGGACCACAGATGTTAGTGTGTATTAATTCAAGTAATGCATCACTTCTTGTGGTTGGATGGTTTGATATATGTTTGTTTTGCTTGCCTTTAATACAATCCACACATATATCCCAGTCAACAAAATCCAATGGAGGTAACATTTCATTTTTCACTAACCTCTATACCCTTTCTTTGGATATATGACCTAATCTTTTATGCCACAAAAAAAGCAAAACATTTATTATGTACACTACATTTATTTCCTATAATATGGTCAATATGAAACAGAGGTTCAGCAAAATCAACATTAAGATTGAAACGATATAAACAATCAATTCATATAACAGAACCATAATAGTACTTATGTTTATACAATGAAAAAACACTATTTCCAATATTAAATTGAAATCCTACATCATCCAATTTTGCAACAGAAACTAAATTCTTATCACATTCAGGAACATAAAGACATTTTTCTAGATCTAGGTAACACCCAGTGTTCAAGATCAATCTGTACATCCTAATGCCCTCTATCCATGCCTTCATTTTGTTCCCTATATATAAGAACTTTTCAGTTCCATTTATAATCTGGATTGAGAGGGATCCCTGTTTAACATGTGACACGTGAGTGGTTACACTAGAATCTAACCACTAGGTATTTTTAGGCAAGTCAATAAGATTTGATTCAAAACATACTGAGACATAGTATGTAACTTTCTTTTTGAATCAAGCCTTTCTTTTAGGATAATCTTTCTGAAAGTGACCAGGCTTCTTATAGAAGTGGCATCTCTTATCTATCTTAATTCGACACTCGTTAACTTTGTTGAAAACTTTGTCCATATTTTTTTCCTTTCGATCGTGGTTTATTCTTGCTCCTACTAGCACCTTGATGAAAGGTGAGATGAACGAAGTGTTCCTTTATTTTCTTCAATCTCCCTTCCTCTTGAGCTAACATGGCCTTAATTTCTTGAAGGTTCCATTTTGCTTTAATAGTGTTATAATTCACTTCGAACTGGCCAAACTCTAGAGGAAATTAGTTGATTATAAACTGTACTAGAAAGGACTCACTCACATCCATACCCATAGATTTCAACTTTGCAACTAGGTTTGACATATGAGTTATATGATCAAGAATCGGCTATGACCATTCAAACTTTTTTGTTGTTAGCTCACTCATTAAAGTCCCTACAATAGACTTGTCAGCTATAACTGATTGGGAGTATTCTTTAAGCTTTAACTTGAACTCCTTTGCATAATCCGTCTTAGGCATTGATCGCTTCACATTTTCTGCGATTGTCATTCGCATCAAATTCAAACTTAGCCTGTTAGACCATTCCTAAGCCTCATAATAAGACTTTTCAACTTCAGAACTAATCTCAATTATTGTTGTGGGCCTTACGCTTGAAACTATGGCTAAGTCCAAATCCATTACACCAAGTTGGAACTGGATTTATTCAGACCAGTCCCCATAGTTTAAACGATTGAACTTGATTAAGTCATTTTTTAAGGCGAACAAACTAGTAGATGCTGCACATACAACATATCGTCCACACATTAATTCTTTGAGTAAACCTAAATGGATTCAAACTAACTAATAAACTTTGATTATGCATTTAAATTCTCCTTCAGGTGAAATTTAAATGCATAGAAGTAACCTATTATGATGCATATATAATACTATAATGGATAATCAAGCATATTACAGTCAATATTCATGCTATCTTTGGATATACAATCATATTAACTAAATATGTTGATAAATTCCCTTTAATGTCATTAATTATAAGCAATGGTCCACCTTTTGGGTGACCTCCTAGCGTTATAATTAATAATCTCAATTGTTCAATTCAACCTTTATGTCATTTTAGCATCATATCATTTTGAACAATTGAAACAAATCACAATTAAATGATTAAAATTTTCAAGCTAGGCCACTTTGCTGACTAACAAGCTTTCCATGTAATAAACATTTAATTGGACAATTATTTAATTTAACCAGTTTGGTCACTTTGGTGACAAACAAACTATTCTAAATGTTCACAATGTCATGTATTACATGCAACATATGCTAGGAAAATTTAATTCCAACTATTATATAATATAAAATATTCAAAGTACCAAAGAAATATATAATATGGCATTAATTTCCAAAATTATATTATGTATAAATCAGTTATGAATTAAATAATCCCTTATATTCCATCCTAAAATTATTTTTCTTTGGGGTTAACCATAATAATTTACTAACCAAAAATGTTGTCCCTTAATAGCCCAAAGGCCCAAAAATTAGTCCATAATTTAATTTTTGGGCTTGAAAGCATGTCTGGTGCGTGTAGAGCACGCGCCAGCCTCTGCCTAGGCAGGGGTAGCGTCTGGCACGTGCACTGCGTTGCATCTGGGGAAGAGCACGCGTCAAACGTTATGGGATGTCGCAACATCTTCCTCCTGCGATTCTGGTTTTTTTTTTAATCTTTCATGGGTTTGTTTCAAACAACAAGCCATCCCAACGTCATTCTTTCATAAGTTTTGTCTATAACACATAAACATGTCTTCAAAAATTGGTTCAAGATAAAACACAGTAATAACCAACCTTTTCATTTCATGAAGCAAACCTTTTGGTTGTTTTTTCAACAACCATAATCACAGTAGATGGTGGCATCATTCCAATTTGAAAAATTCATTAACATAAATAAAACGCAACAAATATTCTCATAAACATGAAGCAAAACTTTATTCGGTATTTTTATAAACATAAATCATCAAAACTTGCATTTTCTATTATGATTTCTATCTATTTATTTCTGTATTCCTTTTCATAGTAGTGCAATGAAGAAACTCATGCCATTACAAATATAAAAAACACCCAACTGAACAGAAAACACAATCATACTGAAATGATACATGGTAGACAACAAATTATGCAACACCTTGCTCTGATACCAATTGTAAGACATTTATGGATCGATTCATTTTGCATACCTATATCCATGATTGTTTTTTGGTAGATGTTGATTTTCTTGAAAGAATTTTATTGTCTCTCTACTTCTTTCTTTTAATGACTTCTTCAATGGTTCAAAAATACTTTATTCAATAAGTGTTTTCAACTTATATAGTATCACTAACCGATATGTCGTTTGGTAATTGGAAGAGAGAGGAAAAGAGTCTTTGACCCATTTAAGACCCATTATTTAATACCCAATAACCATTATCTTGGGTGCTTTTCATGGTACTCAAACTACAAGTTACATGGGATAAAAAATAGTCTAACAACTCACAACTTTATTTGTCACTTCATGCTACAGTGCTCCCTAATGGTCTCTGCATTCGAGAGAAGTTGCAAACTAAGAAGTCTTGCTTCTTTCTACAATAACTCCTTATTTAGATCTTCAAATGACTTGATTCTTAAGTTTATAGATTCCTAACACATTATTCTATCCCTCCACAAAAATTGGTAGCATTCTGAATTGATTTGAAAAAGGTTGATCAAATGAAAGTGTGGGAATCTGTTGGAATAGTGTGAATAAGAATATTTTACTGAACATCCTTCAGTATTTTGATTATATTTCAATCTATAGGATTCCAAATGAGATGATTTTTAATTTGGAGTAAATTAGAGAAATAGGAATATAAATCATTTGAAGAAGTCAAAATGTAATTCAATCTCCAAGATATTTAATTTCTGGGTGGAATTTGTGAATAGTATATTATTTTAGAAATAGAATAGTAGACCCGAAATTTAGTTTTTATGGAAAAATCTGAAAGTGATTCAATGAGTTATGAATTTTTATTTCAACGGTTTTATTAAGGTATAAACTTAAGTATAAATTATACTTAGGTCAGTTTTAGTAAGGGAAAATAGATAAGAGGCTAAGAAGTTTGAAGTTAAGTTTTCTTAACCTTGAAAGACAAGTTATTTTTCTTGTCTTCGTCTTTCTCGAAGCTACCTTCTCCAATTTTTCTTTAACACAGAGTTTCTTGTCAAATCTCCACAAAAGTAAAATCTTGTTTTCTGCCACTCATTACCACTCTTACTTTGTTATTTCTTTCATTTGCCATAAAGAAAACTGAAACCTACCAACCTCTACAATGACCTACGTGAGTTGCATGAAAGTTAGGGCTTCATGATTGTTGAAGATTTTGGAGTTTTAACAAGTAGGTATCGTGTTAATCTTTATGAGAAGTATGAATATGAGATAAATTTTATGGTTTATCTAATATAGCATAATCATGGAAATAGTATCCATTTTCATGGATACTGTACAAACTAGATAAAAAGTCAGATGTGTTGTTTTTACATATTTGAGGATTTTTATGTGATATAATAGTGTAGAGATTATTTTTGAGTGGAAAGATCATTGAATCCATACAAGAGAAGAGTACAGAAATTTTAAAAGTAATAAGGACATATATGTTCTGTTTCCTTTTCAACTGTGTATATATATATACATGAATGTTTTTAAAAATTCGAGGATGAACAAACATGGGTATAAAGCTCAGCAAGGCATAGAGTGAGATGATGTCGTGCTTTCAGTAGGATTAAAATGTG
>JAOSBK010000007.1:17492184-17513603 GCA_027568895.1 Erythroxylum shatona | reverse complement strand
TAAGATAAGAATTGATTAAAAGATGAATTTATGGGATTTGTATAATTGTATAAGACGAATATTATGATTTGAGTTTTGATTAAAATTAGGGAATTGATGAATTCCAAATTGAAAAAGTGTTTTGCTTTGTATGAGATTGAGTAAAATGAAAAAGAAAGAAAAAAATTTATACCGGTTTCGGATCGGGTTAAGTCAATGGTTTCCAACGCGACGCTTTTGTAATGTGTATGTCTTCGGATGTCGGATATGTTTCAGTTCAAATTGATCCGTTTGTTTGCTTTGCTTTCGATTAGTATTCGTTTTGCTTCGATTCGTTCGCTTTCACCTTTCGCTTTTATCCGATCTTCGCTTTTGTTTTTGTCCGTGCTTCCGCATGTTGTTATTCGATTATCCGTATGATTTTGTTCCGCCACTTTGTTTTCGTTTGCATTTTGTTATTCGATTCGCCTTTGGATTTGATTTATCCAATTTGAATTCGCTTTGGTTTCGGCCACTTTCGTTTCGTTTTTCGGTCGGGATCCGGTTCCGAGGTCGGGTCCCAACAAAGGGTCTCCTCTCTCCTCTTGAGATGTTCTAATACGAATGCTTTGGAATGCTTTGAGATTGTTGAGTCAATAGCTTAGCCTTTTATTAAAGTCCGGACTTGCATTTTCGCTTATGTTGTTACTTATACCTTTTAATCCTTCTTGTTTCATCTTTTGGTCAAATGGCTCTGATTTTAGCATTTCTCAAAATGGGAGTAAAGTTTCTATCTTGATTTCTTAGGTTGACATAGAGGTGTTGCATATTGTCTTTAGGAAGGAAACATCCTAAAGCCCATCCAACCATAAGAATGCAAGCATGACAACAGAAGAAATCAAATTACCTTTATTTGCACAAATGCTATAACTGCGACTGTGCTCTTTCTTTCTTTTAATACATCTTTCCCTTATTTTGATGCTTTCCATCTAACTTCTGCGATTTGATTTCTCATCTCATTAAGTTCTAAAATTATCTGGATTAACTAGAAAAAGAATGAACCACTATCAAAGATTGAACAATGCAATATTCAAAGTGTCTAATAATAATAAAAAGAAGAAGAAGAAGAAGAAGAAATTTAATAATAATAATAATAATAATAATAATAACAACAACAACAACAACAACAATAACAACAACAATGATAATAAAATACTTAATTTTGTATAATAAAATTATTAATAAAAATATTAATATTAATAATAATAAGAATAATAATATGTAGAAAATTTATAATAATAATTTAATAATAAAAAATTAATAATAATAAGAATAAGAATAATAAAATAATAATAATAATTTAATAATAATAATAATAAAATTAATAATAATAGAAAACTAGAATAATAATAATAATAATAATGAGTTTAATAATATAATTAAGAATTAAAAATTGATAAATTTAGTAATAAGTAGAAAATTCATAATAATATTTAATAATAATAAAGTTAATAATAATAAAGTTAATAATAATAAGGACATTTTGGTCTTTTTGTTACTTATTTCTTTCTTATTCCAAGTTTATATTTTCAAACCAAACATTGGAAAATATAAATTCTTTATCTATTCCATTTCCTAAACCAAACAAAATAATACACATTCTATTCTATTCCTCATTTTTTCTATTCCTAAGAATAACTATTATATTCCTTATCTATTTCGTTCCTTGAACCAAATAGGCCGTTATTTTTTATCCTAAAAGGAAAAATAAATATAAAAGGAAATAAAATGACCCTAATAAGAAATGACCCCCATCTTACCAATTAGAGAAAGAAGCGAAGGAAGAAAGAATGGGAGAGAAGAGAAGAAGAAGAGGAGGAGAAGCTACTACTGTTAGCCACTCCTTGTCATTCCTTCCTAAGTTCATTTCTTATTCCTCTTGTTATTTACTTCATATGATTTGTGAAATGGATATGAGGATGATGAATACTTGTTTAAGGATGTCTTAAACTTCATTTGGGATTTAATATTGAATCAATTATGATTTGATTGCTTTTGATGCTAATGTGTTGGGTATTGCGATTGCTTAATGTTTTTGCATCCTTTGGTAACAAATCGAGAGAGTGAACCATTAGTAACATGATTAGGTTGGGTAATGAGAATTAACAACCTAATAAATCACATAAACATCAAATTGGTAATTATACGAAGAGAGATCTTGTAACATCCTGCCCCCATATTAAGAGTTAGAACCCAAAAGTATGGTATATGTGAGATTAATAAGAGATTAAGAAAAATGCCTTTTTCATACTCATGCATATTTTAGCATACACGCACTTAAATTTGGATGTTCTGCACACATTTAAAATGATTGTACATGCACTCATTGACACTCCAGATATAATTGAATTGTAATGTGATATTGTTGAGAATTGTAGTTAAAGTGATGAATGATTTAGATGGTGGATTTGAGAATTAGGAATTGTTTACAATTGTATTGAATGGATTTTGGATTGTGATCTATAAAAATTTACGTAAGTTGATGAAGAAATATTTGTCTCTGTTATGGTTTAGTAGATTATATATATGGTTGATGTACTGTTCATGCATGAAAATATATGAAGTGTTAACAGAGGTGAATTTGAATAAGTGATGTAGTATTAAGTATTTAAATGCAAAGTGTATAATGAAATGAAGTTGTTGTTGAAAATGTATAATACAGAAAAATGGAAGTGCAAGAATTATTGTTATCCGAATATGCTCTGTTTTTGGTATTAGTGTGTAGTCTTGATTTTGATCTATTGTGGAAATGAATTTAAGCGAGTTTAATGATATGAAATGAAGAGTTAGTGAGGTTATGCTATATATTTGATAAATTGCTAAGTTGTTGAAGAATTGAAAGTGTGGAAAAAAATGGGAAAAATGCATCAGATGAAAGTAGAATGGAAATTTATGCATGAGAAATCGGATTTTTGATGTTTTGTGTGAACCTTGGATTTTTGATTTGTTTGTGTTGTTGAGCTGAAATGAAGCTAGAAGAATGTGTTTCAATGTTCTATATGTTAATTGAAGAAGATTGAAATGAGAATAAAGAAGTGGAAAACTACATTAGAGAGAGAGTTAGTACATATAAGTCTCGAATTTTTAAGCTTTGGAGTATAAGTTTGATCCTGCTTTGTCTAAAAACTGTATGGATTATGGAAATGCATTATTAATAAGTTAGAAGAATTTAAGTTGGAAAAGTACAAATGAAGATTTAGGAAGAAGAAGCACAGTGAATGAAAAAGAGAAGTTAGAAAGGTTAGCATTGATATGAAATTTCCCTGATTAAACTGTATTGATCTAGGAAGATTTTGACAAAATTGTCCTCATGAAAGTTGTAGGCCTTTATTTTGGGTTTTTATTGATATAAAGATTGAAATTTTTGGAGTTTTGGATCAAAATTTATGGAGGGTTGAAGTTGGATATATGACTAAGGAAATTCAGACTTTCGCATGAAAGTCACTATCGTGCAAATGCATGATAGCGACTTTGAAGGTTTAAAGGTGAAAGTCGCTATTGTGCACCTGCATGATAGCAACTTTGAAGGTTTTAAGGTTGTACATGATCATGACTTTGAAGGTTTTAAGGTTGTGCACGATCACGACTTTGAAGGGTTGATGGTGAAAATCGCGATCGTGCATTGGAATATTGGGAGGCTAACAAACATCCTTCAATTTTTTGGCTATATCTTCTTTGTACGACCTCCAAATGACATGAGACTTATACCATTGGACTTGTAAGACATTTCTCTACCTCTCCACCAAAAATCATAGCCATATAAAATTATTTGAGAGAGCTTGAATGTAAAAAGTGGGACAAGTGGAGTGAGTATGCTCTTAAATAGTTCAACCCAATTTTTGTCTGTTCTCTCACGCCAGTGACTTCTTACACTCGCACCCGTGAGTTACTCACGCCTGTGACCTCTCACTCTCATTCCCATGAGTTTCAATTAATTGATACTCACAACTTTATTTGTCACTTGATGCTACAGTGCTCCCTAATGGTTTCTGCATCCGAGAGAAGTTGCAAGCTAAATCATCTTACTTCTTTCGACTATAACTTCTTCTCTAGACCTACAAATGACTTGGTTCTTAAATCAATAGATTCCTAACATTATTCTACCTCTCTAGAAAAATTAGTAGCATTCTAAATTGATTTTAAAAAGGTTGATCAAATGAAATTGTGGGAATCTGTTGGAACAGTGTGAATAGGAATATTTTACTGAACATCCTTTGGTATTTTGATTATATTTGGATATATAGGATTCCAAATGAGATGATTTTTAATTTGGGGTAAACTCGAGAAATAGGGCTACAAATAATATGAAGAAGTCCAATTGTAATTCAGTCTTTAAGATGTTTGATTTCTGGATAGAATTTGCATGCTGTTTTAGAAATAGAACAGTAGACCCGAAATTCAGTTTTTATGGAAAAATTTGAAAGTGATTCAATGAATTATGAATTGTGATTTCAATGGTTTTATTGAGGTATAAAATTGAGTATAAATTATACTTATGTGAGTTTTAGTATGGGGAAATGGATAAGAGGCTAAGAAGTGGATAAGTGTCTAAGTTTTAAAGTTAAGTTTTCTTAACCTTGAAAGACAAGTTATTGTTCTTGTCTTCGTCTTTCTTGAACCTTCCTTCTCCAATTTTTCTTTAACACAGAGTTTCTCATTAAATCTACACTAGAATAAAATCTTGTTTTCTTCTATCCACTACCACTCCTACTTTATTATTCCTTTCATTTGGCCCATAGAAAACCGAAACCTACCAACCTTTACAATGACCTACGTGATTGCGTGAGGAATTGGGGTTCATGTGATTTTGAAGATTTTGGAATTTTAACAAGTAAATATTATGTTAATCTTAATGAGAAGTATGAATATGAGATAAATTTGATGGTTTATCTAATATAGCATAATCATGGAAAATAGTAGCCATTTTCATGAATACTGTACAAACTATAAAAAAATTCAGATGTGTTGTTTTTACGTATTTGAGGATCTTTTTGTGATATAATAGTGTAGGGATGATTTTTTTAGTAGAAAGATCATTGAATCCATGCAGGAAAAGAGTACATAAATTTTGAAAGTGATAAGGACATATATGCTCTGTTTCCTTTTTAACTGTATATATACTGGAAATTTGAGAATGAACAAACATGGGTTTAAAGTTAAGGAAATCATATAGTGAGATAATGTCGTGCTTTCAGTGGGATTAAAATAGAAAGTTATATATGTGTGTGTGTGTGTGTGTGTGTCTGTGTGTGAACAAACATGGGTTTAAAGTTAAGGAAATCATAGAGTGAGATAATGCCGTGCTTTCAGTGGGATTAAAATAGAAAGTCGATAATGATATATAATACTCAGTTTTTCCTCTTCACTGTTCACATACGTGAATATATTGGTAAAATAGTGAATGAATAATTGACATCAAAGTACCAAAGGTATAAGTATGTTTGGGAGTAAAGATATTCACATGATTGAGGTTGTGATTCAAAGAAGAGGATTAAGGTGTATCTAGTTTAAGTGAATGACAATTCGATAATAAGAGCAAGTAATGCTAGAAAAGAAATGATGAGTGATTGAGTTATGAAATAAAAATGAGCATAAGATATGAAGTTTGATTAAGTACCAGGGATTGTCATTGAGCATGCATTGTACATAGTCCATATACACATTTGTGCATAAATAAATGCTTATACTTGTGTAATTATTAATGTGTGTATAACATGTGTATTGTATAAATAGGATGTGTAGGATAAACATCAGCATTCAGACGTTTCCAGAACTTGGAAGCAAATGTTAATTTGGAGCGTATTGTGAGTCAACCTAGATGGTCTTACTTTATTTTTTGTTTTGTTATACTATGAATTGAATGATTATGCATTGTGAATGTGAATTTAATTGTGTTGATTTCTGGATAGAAGGTTCGATGATTGTGAAATGTGAATGAGATATTGAAGTGCTCATTGAATGTGAACTGGATGGAATAATTATTTTCTCAACTTAAATGTTGAATGCCGGACTAAGGTCCGATGACAATGTGAATGAGAATATGATAGTGAATATAATTATGCGATATTGAGCACTTTCAATTGACTGAATATATGTGATGTATTTAAGACAAAGGCAATTGTGAGCAGAGTAGCCACCGAAAAAAAGCCTAGCGCTCAAAAAATGTATAAGAGCCAAAGGTTCACTATGTAAAATGAGCCCGATATGGGACAGTTATCAATGAGCTCGATACAGGATAGTTATCAATAAGCTCGATACGGGATAGTTATCAATGATTCCGATATGAGACAGTTATCAATGAACTCGATATGGGACAGTTATCAATGAGCCCAATAGGGATAGTTATCAATGAGCCCGATAGGGGATAGTTATCAATGAGCTCGATACGGGATAGTTATCAATGAGTCCGATACGAGACAGTTATCAATGAGCCCGATATGGGATAGTTATCAATGTGCCCGGTATCCATAATGGATACGGGACAGTTAGGCACTACATCACAACAAAGAAACAAATGAAAAGTGGGTCTCATGTGCACTGCATATGCATGATATGAATGACTATAATGTGTTGAATGTAAAATGTGAAATGTTTGATTAAGTGTATGTGATCCAATGTGATTATTAAATAAATGATGTGAATTATGTGTTATGTGACTAGGTGAGCCATCAAGGATAGTCACTCACTGAGTTAGCAAAACTCACCCAAAATTTGCAAATATTTTTCAGGCTCAGAAGAGTACCCTGTTAAACAAACGAGAGTATACCTACTACATTCAAGTAAGGGATAGAGGTCGGGATCAGTTTGTGTCTACATTGTATTTCTTTATTTTTGTATTGAATTGTATATTCTGCAAATTTTTGTATCATATGTATTTGAATAGTTTGGTATGTAATAACTTTTGAAATTGGAAATGTTTTGTATTTGAATTTGGGCCCAAGTGACTAGTGAAATTATGATGAGTTATGTACTAGTTGTAACTTTGTGTTTGAAAGTATTTATGCATAAAATGGGTCCAAAATTGATTATTGATTTCTACATACACGTATGAAAATTGTAATTGAAAATTTTTTGTACTGAGTTTTCGAGTGGTTGACTTTTCTAGCATGCCACCCTTGAGGGATTTGCTCTCGGACATCACTCAGGATGTCGAGTACGTGTCTCAAGAGGGTAGGGTGCTACAAATTTTTTCATTATTATACAAAATGATGGCTACAGAATTTACACATATTATATCTTAAAAATTTTGTATGGATTTTGATTTATGGATTAGAGATTATGGCAAGTTCATATGTTTATGTTGTGTATATATATAGCAAGCATCCCCATTTGATCTTTAAAATTTGACTATTGTTTACTTCTTTCTGATATCTATAGACAAGTATTGTTTTCCATATGTTCTAATAGATCATGTGGTACCTCAATTATTTTCCTCATTAAAGAGCCACCAGCTGCTGCATCTATGGTCCTTGCATTGGTGGATTCACTTTATTATAAAATTTTTGTAAAAGGAACTCCTTTGGCAAGTTGTGACATGAATAGCTCCTTTGCAATTCTTTCAATTTCTCTTATGCTTTGTATAAAGAAAGGGAAATAATTTAGCCAAAAAGGCTTGCACCAATTGCTCTTATGTTGTGAAAATTTTTGGGTTGAGAAAGTTCAGCCATGCCTTGACTTGATCTTTAAATGTAAAAGAAAAGAGTCTCATCTTGGCTATATATTTCGACAGTCCATTGTATTTAAACATATCTTAAATATCCAGGAAGTTGGCAAAATGAGCATTAGGATCCTCACTAGCTAATCTATAAAATTAGATGTTGGTTTATATCATATTTAGCAGTATTAGTTTGATTTAGAACATATTGGTCTGTATTGGTGGTCTAGTTATCCCTTATGGATTAGCATTGAACCTTGACCTCAATAAATCCATAAGGTTTCTTCATTGTTCTCCTTGATTTCATTCCTCTGCCATTGTTCTTTCTATCGCTTTATAGCATCTTGCTTTTCAAATATCCCTCTTTCACTTGGTGATGTCATAAGCTTGTGTATCATTTACGTTACTCAAACTCCTTTTGAATATGTGTTCATACACCTACAATCACACAAGAAAAAAAGTATCAAACTCTTTACATCAAAAGAATTCAAATTGGATAAGATGCTAAAATTGCAATCCTTAGTAGCGACATCAAAAACTTATTTTCTATTTTTATGCTATACAGCAAGTATACGAGTCATATAAGTACAACTGATATAATTCCCAAGAAGATTAAATATAGTCACCTAAAATTAAAAATTAAAGTGAAATAGCAAAACTTGATGATTGAACAAAAAAGATAATAATGAAATTGAAGTTCCTTAATGGTGGAAACTAAGGGATTATTTTATCCTTGTTTTGTCTTCCCTTCACCTTATGAATTCAACTATGCTTGATCCTAGATATTCAAAGGTTTTGATTACCCTTTCTTGAGATCTAATCAAGTAATCCTAATTGAAATAAAAAAAATTGAGTTTTAATCTCTCAATTTCTCAAAACTATTCCTAACTGCTCAATTAGATTTGAAGTAATTCTAAAGATAATTAACTCACATGTAGGATCTCTCTTTAATTGCTTATAACCTACTATTTATAAACCTATTAAGGTTCTAACTCTTGTTGAGTAACTTAACATAAATATCTTGATTCAATCTCTCGATTCAAATTAAGTATGCGTACAAAAAATATCACAAAGCTATAATGTATTGAATTCAACAAGGTAAAAGTTATACAAAATAATACAATAATAACACATTAATATAGATTTACAAATCTATAATCATTTTGATAACACAACATTTCAAATTTCCATACAAGGCAGTGAAATAGAAAAAGAGAAGAGAATGAAGTCATTTTGAAGGCTTAATTTGGAAAATTTAGGAAGCTAAAGTTGATCTTGATGTTTCCACTTTTGATTTTCTTTCTTGTGATGTGTAGCCCCTATTTTTAGTGCTTTCTTTTTCTATTTATTTTGGTGTCTATGCTAGCTCTAAAATCTATCTCCCTTTTATAGTCTTCATTATATACTTTTATAGAAAAATACTTGGTTGTCTAGAATATATATGGTCAATTACTAATATGTGCTTAATTGTTGATACATTTAATCCATGACATTTAGTGATTAACGCTTTAAAATGCTTAAACTCACTTTAGTTCATATTTGATTTTATATACAATTTGGAAGATAATAGCTAAAGTGAGACAAAAGTATACTTGTTGAGCCATCTTCTTAAGATTCATACTCAATTGTCTTCATAGAGCAAGAAGTAGAAGGATTAGAGCAATAGTAGAAATAAAGAATGGCAAAGTCATGGCCATGAGATGTATCTCACGATCATGATAAATAAGTCATGGATTATGTGTCATGCACGTGACTTTGCCACCTATCCACTAAAAAAACTTGGTTTTGGCTATAAATATAATATGTTGTGATAGTAGATAAATAGACTTGAATTTCTTCACATTATTTGGGTTTCGGGATAAAAAGAGGCGACAGATAGCTATTTCTTAGAGATTCATAGAGAATATGGAGGGCTAATGTACCGACCATAGTTCACAGGTGAAATTGATGTCAAGGAATGTATTTAAGCATATTGTCTTTATGTATCATTTGCTTACCCTCTTTACAAATTCTTTACATTATCTTATGTCTATTGAATTGATATTGTGTAAGAATGATCTTAATGCTCTATTAGATTGGTTTTTATGAAAAACTATTGCTAGAACTTTGAATATGATACTTAATAGTTGTGTTTGGATTCATTTGTGGCAACTAAGGTATCAAATCATTAGAGATAATGTAACCTAGGTTAAATAACTCAAGCTTCTGTGATTATTGCTTAGATTGATCTATTTATCTCACTCATAATGAAACTGTTTAATTAAAGTTAGAGAGCTTGTTTTAGGTTGTCCAATAGCTAGGATTAATTAAAGAGCTTATTTTAACTAAATAGAACCTAAGGAAAAATCGAGAATAACAGAGCTTATTGTTAATATATGATTAATAGCTCAAAGAGAGGTGTGAATATGATAATGTAATGATGTATGTTAAGTTGTGCATAGGCTGAGATTAAACCAAAAAATCGGATTTCAAACCATTCATCAATTTTCTTATTTTGTTACTTTTTAGTTTGAGTTACTTTTAAATATTCGATCTCACTTTGTTTTCTAATTTGCATCAAACCTAACCCCCTATTTACATATACATATAATTTAGGAAAGTAATTGGATTTCATCTTTGTGGGATCGACCTAGACTATCACTGCTATAGTTTTAGGTCTAGTTATTTTGAGTAGTTTTATGATCTGCTACATCAATTTTGGAGTCATTGTCAGGGATTAATATCCATTATTTTCTGAATTTATTTTATTTTATTTTTGATTAACTTCTTTTCTTGTTTGGTTAGTTAGGGGCATAAAACGATCTTCTTATTCTGGTGAAATACAATTCGATCCTAAAATTGAAAGAACATTATACAAATTGAGAAGAAAATTTGCATCAAATTTTGAGGATCCATTACTATTGGAACCCGATTCCAGAGCCCAACTCTGATATCATACAAATGTGTACTTGTGCTTGTTATCATGAATGGTTATTCCAATTAATTCTCATTAGTCATCCAACTTCCATCTAGAATTTGAAGTCTTAGGGACTAAAATAAAATTTAATTCCTTCAAATAATTTGTAGATTTATTTCTCTAGTTTATTTAGAGATAAGAATCATCTCATTCGGAGCTCTACTGATCAAGATACCATCAAAATACCAAAATATGTTCCGTAACATATCCTATTCATACTCTTCCAGCCTATACCCTTACTTTGATTCAATAAATTATTCTCAAAACAACATCAAAAGCCATAAAATTTCATGTAAAGGTAGAAAGAAATGTGTTAGGAATCTATTGGTCCAAGAATCACTTCATTTGGAGGTCGGATAACAAGGTTATGGCTAAAAGAATCAACAAGGTTTTGTCCTAAATCATATTGAATCCTGTTTCGAGACCATTGGCATAACTTTCTCTATAGATGTCGAATTAAGGTCATAATAGAACTGTTTCGAAGAGGACTTCAAGATCTACAACTTTCATGAAGATCTAAAGATAGATTATGTCATCTAGAGGGTCAAAATTAGACCATACAACGTAAGATGAACAGTGCATATAAGATGTTTCAGTCAAGACCTATTGTGGGACATTTGGCATAACTTTCTCTGGAGACATCTAATCAAGGTCATTATTAGATGGTTTGAAAGAGGACTTATAGGACTTCAATATCTACAACTTTAATGAACTTAAAGATAGATTCTATCATCTAGAGGGTCAAATTGGACCAGACGATGTAAGATGAATAGTGTGTAGAAGATAGGCATCAGAAGATTTGCACCAGAAGATAGGCACCAGAGGATCAACATAAGAAGATACAGAAGGACAACATAAGAAGATACAGAAGGTCAAGATAAGAAGATACAGAAGGTCAACCTAAGAAGATGTCTTAGTCTGCAGTGCATAAGAAGATGTTACATCCTTAAATGTTCTAAATCGCTAGCTACACTCTCCAGAGCATCTCTACTTATAAAGATCATAACTTTCGACTCAAATGTCCAAAAATTTCATACTATATACCATTGGAAAGCTAGAAAGATAATCTACAACTTTCCAAAAGACAACTTTATCTAATTTAGCTTAGATCAATACAACTTTTCTCCTAAAGTCAGAACACAAAATTTACCTCTATGGAAGACTTGCAATTTGCATTTTGCAAACTTGGACTGTCCTGAGCATAACCATTCAACTACCAAATTGACTTCATTAAACTCTCAAATCTCAACTACATCTTATTAGTCATAATTCCTATCTTTCTTTTCCATAACATCTCACTTATGTGTGAATATATATATTTATATCATCAACTCAAGTTGATAACTTCTTCACGTATATCTAATTTCAACTCACATCATCCATGCACCATTCATATTTCACTAACATCAAAAGAACAAAGTTTTACAAATCTTTAATGGCATTTCAAGTCACAATACATTATCATCTCAAAATCTCAAATTACAAAGGATTCTTGAACAAATAAGCCTGAAATGCGACTAAAACATTGTGCTTTCCCAAAACCAACTCAAAATATAAAAATAAGCAAATTTGGAGAAATTCCCTTAGGTTCTTGATCACTTGATCTCTTAGCTATCACCCAAAGATGGGATGAAAAGGGGATGAGCTTGAAACCTCGTGGGTAATAGTTTATAACGGAGAATAAGCAAAATCGTTGAAATGTTCTTTTGTCATAGAAGATTCATATTGAATTCATAAAACTCATATTTCTCAAATTCTCAAGTCTAGCTCAAAACTTATAATTAAACATCATCACATAAACATAGCATGTGCATTTAACCATCAAAGCATAACACTCAGTTATGCACCATTCTTGACAATTTAAAGATGCAATACACAAGCAAATGGCTCGAGGGTTCCATGGAAACCGAATGGAGAAACCAAAGTTTACCTCATGAATAGAATGAGTCCATTTTTTAGAGCTCATATGCCACAAGCGGGTAGCCGGGAGAAGACTCTTGTAAATATGCACGTGACGAACATAATGATTCCACTCTCGCCCAAACGAAAGCACTTAATCATGCTCAAATTATTTTATCAGATGCTCTTGTTTTCATGTTCTTTTCATTTATATAAAATGCCATGATATTTTTCAAGGCATAATATAAAATATTTCAAAACCATTTTTCCATTTTATCATGAAAATTCATACACCAACATGTAGCAATTTCTCAAATCACTCAAAAACATTAAAAGCAACATTTATGAAGTAATTGAAATCATTTTATTTTCTTGATTTGGAAAAGCATTAGTGGCTCATAACTCTATTATAAACGTGTAACCCACCTTGATTTCCTTACTTAAAGCTTTGCTCAAAAATACCTCTACTCTTGCTACTCTTGCCTCTTTTGATTTCCTTTATCAAATACAAAATTTCCATTTAATAGGAATTCAAATTGGAGAACCCATAAGTCATATTCACTAAAATTGATCCTAGAATTCTTAAACTCATGCATTTTCTAAACTCTATGAACTAAAATCCTTCCAAAAATTCAAAAGATTCAAAATGTTCTTACTTTGATTCTTCACCAAATGAAGAGATTTTTGGCTCAAATGGAAGCTCTTCTCTTCCTCTATCTTTTTCTCTTTTTGCATAACCTCAAAATCTCTCTAGAAAGCTTAGAAAAGATAAAACCCTAGGTCAACTCTCTTCTTTCTTCTCAACCACCAAAACCTCTCTTCTTTCTCTCCTATTTTCGTTTTTCCCTTCTTTAGGAAGAAAACAATACTTCTTTCTTCCCATTTTACACTTAATGATTGAGAAAAGTCTACCTAGCCCTTCCTTATAAGCTTAGGTTCTTTTAACCCTAAATGTCTTGCCAAAAATATCCTTGAATATTCTTATAACCTTTACACTTTAATTCTATTAACTGACATCATATAATCTTTCTAACATTAGCATAATAATTAACTCCACAAAATTCCATAAAGACCTCATAATTAATTTAAATCATACTTATTCATCAAAAAAAATTAGGGAGCCAACAAATTCCCCATAAGCATATATTAGTGGAATCAAAATCAAAATTGCAAAATGATTTTATAAATTTATAATTTTTAATTGATTGAAGAGGTACATGTAGAAGATAAAATAAATGACAGTAGGAAGATAAGATAGAAATGAGGAAAGAATAAAAGGGGAATGAAGTAGACATAATTGACTTTATGAGAGATGAGTGGTGTGTAGTAAGGAGAAAGTTAGAAATGCATATAAGAGAGGATTTTATGTACGCATGAGATTAAGAAAAAGATGAGGAATCAAATAGGAAGAGTGAATACACTCCATATGGTAGTTGAATTATTATAAAATGATATAACACTAGAAAAGGTAAATTCTTGAAAATTAAGGTAAAGTTGATGTTGGCATATGTCGATGCAAGAAAACCCCAATCGTGACAAGGATAAAGAGAGAAATATTGTTTAGGATCATTTGAGATCAAAATATTACTATTGTAAGATAATTAGTGATCTTTCATAAATAAATTTCTAAATAGAATGGGATGACCTTGATGATACACACCTAAGCATATGCGATCGTGTCTACTACACCATTCACTATAGTGGAGCAAAATAGTGTGGAATAGCAGTCTCCGCCCAAAATTCTCTTTTCCACCTTTGGTTGTTATGTTATGAGAAGATTTCAATCTTGGACAGAATGGATTTCCTGAATGTGAGAATATATGCAGTTTCTGTAGATCCCAGAGTGAGACAACAGAACATATATTTCTATGAGTGTGAATACTCAAAGGAAACATGGCGAGATATCTCAGAAGCTTACCAAGTAACTTCAGAAATTACGAACTGGAAAAACTAGTTGGATTGGTTCAATAACTTACGAACAAAGGACAGAGGAGACAAGAATATATTATTGCTGATGTTTGGAGGATGCACACATGTGGCATGGAGAGAAAGGTGCAACAGGCTTTTTAGAAGTGACCCAAGAACAAGACAACAATTGACGATAGAGACACTAGACTAGTTGAAAGAGCAAGTTTCATTGAAGATAAATGCCGAGGAATGTAGCGTACAAGTAGCAAGTTAATAAAGAATAAACTAAGACGTTTACCAAGGAGGACCCAGAGCACAAAAAGGTAAAGAAGAGAATATATGAACAGGAGAAACACCAAGAGGTAACAATCCATAGCTATTAGCAAACAAACAGGCAAGGCTCCATAATTCCACCAGCAAGGAAATAAACAACCAAACATGCAAGCACCAGAATACACAAATGAACTAGACTACTAGTAGATTACGGAGACAACTTATGGGATTTCCAAGCAACAAGGAAGTCTACTTGATAAAACCACCACGAAAGGAAGATGGAGCAAGCAATTGGAGCACCTGAACAACATAAAGCACAATTAACATACTGAAGCAGGCACGAAACAGAGGATGGATTTCAAGGCCAGCAAGATAATAGAATGGGACAAAGCCGATCTAAAGGATATAAGCAAAAAAGAACTATGCATGTAGGCGTAAGAGCTAAGGTAAATCCCAGCCTAACCTTGCGCCTGTCGCGCTTTCTTAAGGGAGTCGTTCAAGTATTGAGGTCATTTTGACTTAACCCATAGCAATGATATACTATTTAATTTTTTTAAAAATACATAAGATTATTAATATGTTATAATGATGGGTAACTATTTTATTTTATTTATTTTTATACTCATTTATAATTTTATATAATTTTTTAATGATTGTAATTATTTAACACTAAGCGTTTGATTTACAGAAGGTAATGGAAATGAGAATAGGAATGAATATAGGGAGGAATGAGAATGAATATAATCATTATAATTATTATGGTTGGTTAAGACGAGGGAATGATTATCATTACCTTTAACGGTGGTTGGTTTGTTAAAGATCTTTAGAAATAAAAATTTATTACAATTTTATTTTATATCAAAATTTAAATATAATTTAATTAATTATATTTTATACACCCTATTTATATTGACATAATGTTCAAAATAAAGTATATTGTGATATTTTTTCCACAATTTCAAAAACTGTAGATTTTTTTAAAAATTTTATTTGTATTTGTTATCCTTACATTAATATTATTTAATAAGTCTGTAATTTATTATGATTATTTAAATTATTATGAGAAACTATAAATTTAATAATAATAATCACATACCCCTAAGTCTTTCACCTTGAATGGTCTAATTAAAGGCATGTATAAAGTCCTTATATTAGGAAAATAAATCAATGATTCTCATTCTTCTGAATTAGCAGGGGAATGGAGAATTGTCGAGAATTAGGTAATAAAAATATTATCCCTTTAATGCCAAACGCAAATTTTCATTCCATTCCCATACATTTTTCACTGTTACCCCCAAACAAGCATAAGATTCACTCTAACGAAATGATGAGATATGAAAGATTACGTGGTACACGCATTGAATCTGGATAGATGTTATGATAAAACGTAAAAACTAATCAACATTGCATTGAGCCAGTATAACATAAAAAGTCAATAACCTAATATAACAAGAAAAATTTATTATTAATTAACAATAAAATTAAATAATAAATGTTTACATACTTAAAAATATAAAAATTGATTATCTCACTTATTAGTATTATTGGATAACAAATTTCAAATTTTAATAAATTATGGAATTGATCTTGTATATAGATATATTAGTAATTATTAATAAACATTGTAAATTAATTAATTATAAAATAAATTAATATCACATATGAAATATTATATACTATTTGATATAAGAAATGATATGTGAATATGATAAATCAATAAAATAATTATGATTTTATAATTTTATTTATTAAGAACAAAAATTAGTCGAATTATTGATTTTTTTATTCAAAAATTATATGTAAGAATTGATGAATTGATCATCTTACTTATTAATGTAACTATTATGTTAAACCTATTAATGAAATAAGTTAATAAATTATTATTTATTAAAATCATATATTAAATATTTATTTATACTCTTTATATAAGTGTGGAGATATAGATATGATAAATCAATAATAAAATTTATAAAAATGAAATAATTATTTCTATATTGAATTATAAATAAAATGTTATATATTATTAATAATTAATCAATATGATAACTTTTAATAAAATAAATATTATTAAGTTTTTGATATACGTAATAATAGGTAAATATGATAAATTAGTAAATTAATATGTTTTTTGAGAATCAATAATTAATATGTTTAAAATATAAAATCGATGTGATTTATTAGTTCTCAATTAATTAATGCGGTATAACTATTCAGGTGGAGTATAACGTGTTTCAAAATTGTCATGTACTCAAAGTTAAAGGGTAATTTATTGATTTTGAACTTTCACAAAATATAAGGGTCTTCCACAAAATTATATAATAAAAATTAATATAATTGATAAAATCACATGAAAAATTAATAACTTTTATCTCAAAATTAAAGATCCACCGCTAGAGAGATTAGGTATTGAAGTGTAAATTCTCATCTATCTTCTAATCTTCTATTTGAACCAATAATAAAATTTTACATTTAAAATTATTAGAGTTACGAAGAATTCTCAAATATTTATCTTTTTATGTATGAAGAAAAGAAAGATGTCATCAGAATTAGACAAGATGAGTGTGAAAGATTAGATTTGCAAATCATAGTAAGAGGGTAAGCTAATGTTATATTAGTATGAGATTGAGTTTTAGTACAATACTATGTTTGTATTGTTAATATCATATACCGTTTCGAATAATTTTTTAAATTTATGAAATAGTTCTTGAATTTTTTTTAAAATAATAAAATAGTTTATTAGTATAGTATACTGCATACTTTATAATTATATATCAACCACATCTCCAAAAACCATAATAATAAGAATTTAAAATATCAACAATTTATTTATTTTTATTAAAAATAATTTTCACATATTTTACGTATAAGTAATAACTACAATTAATATACAAAAAAGATCAGTTAATCATTATTCAAGTATAAAATTAAGAACGATATAAGATATTTAAAATATTACAATTCCATCATATAATAAATATCAATTATAATAAACATTAAATAAAAAATAATAAAAATCTTATTATAATTTACAACAATAATTTGTGATGAGAAAATGACCGATTAAAAGTGAAACTTTAAACAAAAACATATATTATTTAATTGACTATCAATTAAATATATATTATTAAATATATATATTATTAATAAGAATTTAAACAATTTAATTTAATATCATATAATTAATTAATTAAAATTAATTGTTACTAAAATTATAAATAAAATATTTTAATTTTAATTTTAATTTAATTTATAAAATTAATTTAATAATTATTGACTAATATAATTAAATTTAAAAATATTTTTAAAATATAAATTTCCAATAAAATTTGATTTAATAATTAAAATATATCTAAAAATAAATATTATTTTATAAATAATAATTTTAAATTATTTATTTTAAAAATAAATATTTATTATTAATAGTTTATTAATAAATATTATATAAAAGATTAAAATAAAGTTAAATAAAAATAATTTATTTTTAATTTTTATTTAATTTATAATTATTATTAGTAATAAAAATATTTATTTTATTTTAAAAATATAAATTAAAAACAAAATAAAAGTTCAACTAAATAAGCAAATAGCTAATTAATAAAAACTTTGAAAAAGGGGGAGGAGGAGGTGGGAAGAATTTAAGAAAAATTGAAAATTTTGCTAAACAGTTATCTTATTTTTCAAAATTTTTAATATCAATTGATATTTAGTTGGTATTTTAAATACCGAGTGACCAGTACCATATAAAATTGCATCAATACCGACCATTGGTATCTTTAAACATAATTTTGTACCATTTCTTGACATTCTAATTACCAACCTTTGAATTTGACAACTTTGTCCATTTTTGGGTATGGACTATGATGTCATTGTTGACGTATGCATTTGATAAAACAGCAATGGAGGAAGTTACATAAAAGATTTTCAAAAAGTTTTAATTTTGGTATGATCGAATCAGATGACTTTTCATAGCCTAATAGGGATGGCGGATACATAGTTTTGGTGGCGTTTCCACCATACGAACGACGGGTCGGATGATCTTACCTTACAAAATAAGGAAAGGCAAACTCAAATCAATTCTCTCATTTTTCACCAACCTAACAAATGATAAGGAAATTATCGAAGTTTTTATTGTCACGGGATTAAAAATTTAACTATCTACAAGTTAAACAGATTATTATTTGTAAAATAAAGCTCAATTTCGTCCTTATATTTTATTAAAAATATTTCAATTTTTAAATTTTTAATCGATTTTGTCTTTTTTAATTAAGATTAATGTGAGCTAACTTACAATAATATAAAAATAGAAATTATTAATAAAGAAGTTGAAGTTTAAAAATAAAATTATTATTTGTAAAAAGATCTTAAATAATTCATACTGATATTAAACAAAGATTAGATTAGATTAGATACCAGGAAAGTTCAAGGTTCAAATCCCACAGTTTGCAGTATAGGAGCAATATTCTTGAGCCCCTTGTGGGCTTTGAAGGTGGGCTCCTTGTAGGCCTGTGGGTTGCTCACCTCCCTCTTAGCAGGCCGCTGAGTACCTGATTTACATCCTCCCAGTTACTTTGTCGGGCCGGGATGTGAGGGGCCTTTAGGTTGTGGTTCAACCTTATTGCTCCAAGGAAACACCCATTTTTACCTCGACATGTAAGCCTCTCTGTTTTCAGGAAGAATAGATTAGGAAACACCCATTTTTACCTCGACATGTAAACCTCTGTGTTTCGACATCATGATATTGAGCTCTTTTTTCTGAAATCCACAGTTATAGCTTTGGAGTGCAGACTAATTGGTTTTATGGGGTTTATACTTTACATAATGTAACACCATCTTAACAAAGATGCTTCTATAGCCAAGAAAATAAACGCAATGTTCATGCCCGTTTCCTTTTATTTCTAATGAAAATAAGCAAATTTTACCAGTTTATCCATTGAAAAGACGACATAGGCAATGCCAACTAGTTATTAGTTTACTATATAATACAGGGGCCTCAGTTACCAACCCCACGCTACTTTTCTTCGTCCAAACGAGTCGACTCTCACCTAACAACCAATCTCTCTACCTCTCTTCCAAGACCCAGATCCTTATTTTTGCTGGGTTGGCCTGAATTCTATCCATCAGAGCAAACTGTAGCCTTCACCAAGCAAAGGTGGGTGCTTTCTTACTGTATGTTCTATCGATTTGCTTAACGTTTTCTCTTTTTTGATTGGTTCGAGATATCAATGGCGGATAAATTTGTCAGTTTTGTTTAACCATAGGCTACCACTTGTTTGCCAACTCATCTTTCTGTCCGAAATTTTGATTTTTTAGCAGACAGGGTGATTTATCTTGGATTTGATTTAGAACTGTTGATCTGGATTTTGTTGTTTTGGTTATTTTTCCTTACTGGAGAAGTTGAAACGTATCATGATCAAATTCAGATTCTTGTGTAGTCAAAAACTTGATTTTTACTGACCGAGAAGAAAAATAAGATTTCTTTCACATTTAACTGACGATTCATTTAAGGCCGTCTTCGAATAACTTGATGTTCTTATCATTGCGTCTGAACTTGTGATGAGTTTTAAGTAAATGGAAATTACTGTCCTTATGAGGAGTCTGTTCCCTTTCTTGGAATGAATCCTGGAATAGTAGGAAATGACTGATTTCTTTCTGGAACAGCAATCAACTTTCAATCAAGATCTGCTCTAACTCGTTTAGTTTAGAGCGGGCAAGAAGTCTTTTGTTTTATTAGTTAGCCGAGTAGCTCAATACCTTGCTTGCATGCATGTCATGGCTCGTGTTTTGTAGTGGTATAAAAAAGAAATTCCTTGACGGTTGCGTATAGCTTCTAGTCGGGGATTTGTGTAGAAAAGGCCACAAGTCTTCTCTATGAAAGTGGGCTTCAACGGCTTGATGGAAGTATTATTGGTCTCGATATCAGTGAGAAGGGTTAACTTAGAGCAGGTTTTCAATTTTTTTCCTCGTCTTTAATGGTCGGTGAAGCGAGGAGAAATACTGAGGGAGGTTGTCTTGAGGGATTGTGTAAAGTTATGCAGATTGGAAATTTGAAAAGAAAATTCTTTGACTTAATCACATCTATCCTGTCATTTGAAGTATCAATACTTGTTACGTAAAGGAAATTTGACATGTATCCTTAACATTGTCAAAAGAACTATCAAGATATTGTAATTGCCTTTCATAACACTATTCGGTTTTCTGGTGTAGAAATGATTAATATTATTATGTGACCAATTCTCTTATGTTTTCTGGTTATTATCCAAGTTCCATTATCCCGGAAAATTTTCTTCAAGGTTTCTAACTTTTTCTTTTTAACTTTGCTGTTTTCAATTTTGATGATATAGTTGAACAGGGAAAGTTATGGCTGCACCTGCAAAACCAACAAGAATAGGCCTTGCTGGTCTGGCTGTTATGGGCCAAAATCTGGCCCTCAATATTGCGGAGAAGGGTTTCCCTATTTCTATATATAATCGGACTACCTCAAAAGTTGATGAGACTGTTGAAAGAGCTAAGAAGGAGGGAAATCTACCTCTGTATGGCTTCCATGATCCAGAATTGTTTGTGCAGTCAATCCAAAAGCCTCGGGTTGTAATCATGCTTGTTAAGGCTGGAGCACCTGTTGATGCAACCATAAAGACACTCTCAGCATACCTGGAAAAAGGTGATTGTATCATTGATGGTGGTAATGAATGGTATGAGAACACTGAAAGGAGG
>JAOSBK010000007.1:17471887-17487584 GCA_027568895.1 Erythroxylum shatona | reverse complement strand
GTCCAAAACTCTAGTGCAGGATGGGACCTCTCATCAACTCAGGATTCTGAAGTGTCTCCGGTAGATGTGAAAAGATGGCCAATGCATTACTTTTAATTAGCGTACCTAGATTGGTACTTTAATTGTGTTTTATATAAATTAAAATCTACTAATTTTTGAGAGACCATTTTTTAAACAAGTTTAAAATTTTAGACTTAATTCTAAAAATATCTAAATTTTAAAAAGTCTAATTATCAAAAGAGTCCAATTCTTGAAAAGTCTTGTTATGTCACATCATTATTATAAATGTTTTAATTTTATAAATTCTTATTTTAAAAAAAATAAGTTTTTAAGATGTCCTTTCTTTCTTCTTTTAAAAATATATTTTAATTAAAGAACTTAATTTTGAGTTAATTGAGAAAAAGATTATTAAAGAATAGGAGATATTTGTCTTTTGTAATTTTATTCTTTTGTGAAAAATGCTTATAGTTTAATAATTAAAAAATCATCACAATAATAAGAAAAACATTCAGTAAAAATTCCACTAAATACAGGATCTGAAGAGGTCGATAGTATGCGACGGGCTAATAAAAAATCGTTTCCAAAAGTTTTAAAAAAATCATAATAATTTATTAAATTTAAAAAACATTTTAAAAAAAAAGTTGAATTCGTTTGTCTTATTCGTGGCTCACTAGATGTAACGGAGGAATTGGAATTGGAATGATTAAGGCTTAGAGTAGAAGAAACGGCAAGTGGGAAAACAATGGACAGCGACAAGGAGAGTAGAGAGCAAATGAGAGCTAAAACTATAAAAGGAAAAAGAATGAGACACAGAAGATGCCGTACTGTGTACAATAGGAAGTACTGATACTGAAACCACAACCCCTCTTCTTGGGAAATTTGTTGGATTCTCAGAATTAAATGTCACACAGTCGACACTGTCCTGCCCTAGCACCTGGTTTCTTTCAGCATCTTCCCATGCAACGACAACATATATAGCAGAACTGTACATAACGCCAAACTCCATGATGAGTTTCTGAATCTTCAATTAATTAATACCAAGATTAACTTTATTACTTAATTATCCCATGATTCATGAAGCTAGCATGCTCTGTGTGCTAATTTGTAGTTCCAACTGATTTTGCAGCTTCAGAAAATTGGTATTTATTTATACTGAGAGATGTGGACATACACTATTAAATTCAGTAATGCATTAGAACTTGATGATGATCCTCCACTACTTGTACTTGACGATGTGAACTAGATTAATCTATTGAGTGCTATCGGCTTAAGGTGGATTATAGCATTATATCACTAGAAACCCAGAACATGGCTAGGCATTTTTGCTACAAATCATCTCCTGTATACATACTAAAACCATCTTCTTTTTTATACAAAAATCATCAAACTGCAGACTTCTCGCGCACAAAGATGGTCCTTAGAGATGCACTTAGCAAGTTTTTCAGTTGCATATTGCAGGTTAATTATGGGCGTAATTGTGAAAAACCAATCTTGTTATTATGCAGAAATCTTAAATTAAGATTCACAGAACTACTTGATTAATTACAACATTTGAGGAAAAAATACACTTAACATGAAACATTTGATGAGTGCGATAGATGCATGCACGTCACTTTCAGGCCTTTCCTGCGGCCTTAGGAACTTGACGTTCGGGTTCGGAGAGACGAGTGGCATGGAAACGGTCAATAAAAGCAGAAGCTTTAGTGTTGATACGAGGGTCAGCAACCCATCGAACTTTATCTTCGTCGCTTGGCCACACTTTGCTCGCATTCATTGCATCATCGCAATTACCTGCTTCATACCCTCTTCGAGGCCTCCTTGAAGGTTTCATGAAGTTGAACAAAGAGAGAGAACTGGATGAAAATGACTTCTTTTGTCTGCTACTGTTGCTGTTGCCACCCATGAGAGGCATTCTTTTTCTTGCTCAAGAGTTGAGAAGAGGTAAGGTGTATAAGACGAGCTTAACTACTTACAAATCTTAAACCAGAGAGCTGGTAAAGAAGCCTGCAAGTTGGTTTCTCACGTCTCTCACTTAATTTGTGTTGCTGGGTTTCAACATGGCTGGCCACTTCTGTTTGAATTTATAGGAGGAGATAGTTAGGTAGCCTTTGATAATAGGCGGGTATCTCTTCAACTTTAAGCATTAGGTAGAGAATCTTGAGAGAGGAGACTGAACTGAATGGTCAGTAGCCAGTGATGAAAATATCAGAAGCATAGTCTAAGAAGCAACAGTGGGTGGTGCGGTGCTGGTAAAACTTTAGACAAAAGCACATGTATTGTAGTCCGCAAGCTTTGTTATTCACCTGAAGAAAGGACGATTATTAATCAATGATTGCTCACTTCCAGCTATCTTTTCCGTCTCCTTCATTTTGAACCTCTGTTTTAAAGTCACTGGTCTCAGAATTTTACTTCCTTCCATTCCTTCTTGTTGGTCCCTTGTTTAAACAATGAACTTATAAATACTTGATTCAGTGTTTCCCACAGCTTCAGAAATATTCACTTGAACATGATCACACTCATTAAAAAAAAAAAAAGAGTTGATATCTGACCTGTATTTTTTACAAATAAGCTATTTTCGTGACTCGATTCAATTACCTTTTGTCACACTCATCATCATTATCATATCTCGATATCCCGCAGTGAAGCAAAATCTGAAGGGGTCTGATAGTACGTAACCTTACCTTTACATAATAGAGAGGTTGTTTTCAATAGAATTACATGCATATTTGACAAAATAATAGTGATGCAGGTTAAAATAAAACTACAATAAGAAATAAATAATTTGCCAACTAAACGGACCTCAGTCATGCATAAAGAAATACTAGTATAAAACAAATCACATGATTGATTTGAGCATGAAAACTGTTAATACCCGCTCAATAAAATACGTGGTCCAAGTAAAATAAATCAATAGATACACACCCGTTCTTGTCAAAGTTAGAGATCTCGCTAAGAGGTTTTGAATGCAACAATTAACATAAGTTATAACACAACAATTATTGAATGCAATTTAGAACTCGCTAAAATATATGGATAAGTCATTGGACATTTTAATTTTTAACTGATAAATTATAATTTTAATTTATTGGATCTTATCAATATTAAATAACCATAAATTAATTCTTAATATGTGTATATTTTAGTATATCATTTTTTGACAATATAAATTTATTTATTTTGAAAAATTCAACATTCCTATCAAATTCATTTAAATAGACTATTAACATTAAGGGCAAAAATCAACGCACTTAGTGTACAAAGTTTCCTGCTTTGTTAGAGTCTGGGGAGGGTCTTGATGTACACAACTTTCCTTTTAAAATAGCAAATAGTTTTAAAGAAAGATAGGTGTAAACATAAGTTGTAAACTAATTATAATATTTAACTAAACGAATGCAGGACAGCTGCTGATTACAAATTTATATTCAGTAAGCAACTACAAGCTGAAAATGAGAGGCAGGCAAATAAATCATAACTAAGAGTAATATTCCCTCGTACCATTCTATGCTTCCTTTACCATTTACGATTTTGAAATTTTGGTTTACAACTAAAAAGAACCTGAAGCACGTTTCTATAAGACTAAGCTCATCTATACGGTGGATTCGCGTTTTGCATGTAATTCTCTGCATTCTTTTGCTGTTATGATGAAAACTGGCAAGCACAAGACACATTTTATAGATAATCCTGTCTACTGCTGTTAGTCCTATCAATTGTTATAAAATAATAAAGTGACCAGCTCATCTCAAATCCTATCCACCTGCTCTAATGTAATAAATATAAAAAATATTGGATACGTTCATCTTTAAAGAAGATGGTCAAAAAGATGCATGACTAGCTAGTTCATGAACTTCTTGTTGCTAAGGCTCATGCATTTTATAAAATTGAGGTATCCTGTTCCTCTTTCCTTAATTAAATCATAAAACTGGGTCTTTTTCATCAAATCAAAGATATACAGATTAAACTAATATATAATCTAGATAACAGGCTTTGATACATACTTGAACTTACATAAAAAGATTGTGTAAGTTCTTTTTATTTTTTTAACCATACATTACAAGAAAACTACGGTTTATCAACGGATAATTACCGACGGAAAGAATACGGTTGATAAGGTATTAATCATATTAATTTTTGCATGGGGTAAACAGAAGTAGGTTTCTAATTATCAAACATGTCTAGGTTTAAGGTGGCATCTTTGAAGCTTAATCAAATTTAATTAGGAAGATAGAGCTCGGCATTCATTAATTATACTTTGTGCCTTCAGCATGTAAACTACTAATAAGCAAAGTGCAACTAACTTTTATTCTTTCTTTCTCCGGTTTAAGTTGTTAATCCTGGATTTATAGATAATGCCTTCTTGCTGTAAGCAACCGAAGCTAACAGCTAACTCATCATGAGTAAAAAGATTGATATGTTGTTCTTTGACTCCAAAAGCCATTGGTCTTTGAGGAATCATGATCGTCCAAGCGGGCCTTATTGGGTCCTTTTTGATGATTAGGTTCAAAAATGCTTAATAATCCTTGAGAGAGTTCGGCAAATTTAGGCGCGATTAGGATTTGTTGCTTTAGTGCTTAAAAAGTATATTGAGAGTGGATACCATATATTATACACTCAACAAATTAATTAAACAAAAAGCATGTTGTTAGAATCTTTCGTTTATCATGTGAGAAATAAAATACTTCATTTCATTGTTATGCAATTTTCATGTAGTTTGTGTAAATTTGTCTTAGAAAATCTTTTGAATGATATTGTTCTAAAAAAGAAGTGATTTCTTTTTTGAAAAATACCAAATCTAAGTACAAACATATTATGTTTTTCAATTTAAAGGTTCTAATCTACCTTCAAATTATTCAGAAAATATTTTAAGAGATTAAAATAATCAATTTATGTCAAATTGTTTTAATAAATTTTATTTATTAGATCAATTATTTAACCTCTATCGCAAATTTACGAATCAATTATATTAATTTGATACAAAATAAAATTATTTTTAGTATTATGAATTGTTTGTGAGAAATTTAGAATAATAGATACGTTTAAAAATAACTAAACTATAAAATGAGACATTCGATAAGACAAATATAAAAATATATTCTTATAGTATTCATAAAAATTTCAAATAATAGATTCCTAAGTTTTTTATATTCACATGAAAATCTTAATGTTGACATTACATTATGTTTAAATAACGCATATCAATAAACGCTTAGAAATAAAAAGGAATAATTTATAAACTAAAATAAAAGAATTTAATTAATTTGAAAATTTTATAGATGGATTGGCAACTTTGTCCATTTATATTGAAGTGACTTGTGAGTCGTCGTGATAATAATACAAGGCACTTAAGTTACTAATCTCATCTCTCTCTTGCATTCATGTTTGTTGATTGAGTGACTATTGCCCACAATTTTTTTATCCTTATATCTCCTCATCCTATCATACTAGTTGTTACAAAGCTCTTTCAATCACCAAACTTATAACACAAGTTGTCCCAACTCTTTTGCACTGTTATCTTATTTAGATTTGTTTAAGCAAGACTCAGCAGTGATTGTCGACCAACTAACTTGAATGTCTCACGACACTGGTAGCATTTAACTCTGATGCTTTTGTAAGATTATTGAAAAAACACTAAACTATCAAAGGCAGTAATAGAAGCAAAAAAGAGATGACAAATGTTAAATGAAGAAATGCTCTCTCAATCTTTATCTGTTGATGATGAGTCATCCAAGCTCAAAACCTTTCATAGCACATTTGTCTAGTCCAATGCTTACTCATGTTAAGTCCATTAGTCATATTCGATTCGTTTAAGCATATAATAAGTTCTTAATCCATCAATAACTTAGCTTTAGCTAAGTCTGTCTATACAAGTTTTGAAACTCTAACAAAACTTGCATTATGCTTGATCTAATTTGCTAAGTTACCTTGGAGCTCTCACATGCCACCATCATACGTGTAATCTAGCTAACTTTTAACCTAAGGCTTGTCTTCAGCTAGTTGTAAAGTGCCTTTACATGCTAAGAGCTAACAAACTACCCCCCACTAAATGAATTTGATACTCTCATCAAACTAGTCTGAAGGTAGGCATTCAATTGATCCTTGAATTGCCACAAGGCAGTATCTTTCTCTTACGTAACATTCGTGATTGGCTTTCCCTTCCATTGGATTGAGAATTTTATCCTCATATTCTTCTTGTATTGCCTTATCTTTCAATGATCCAAGATCTTCTCCATTTTATTCTTGAACCGTTTTCTCATAGTTGGTGGAGCTCTCTTCTTCTAACTCTTATTCAGATCTAATGCATCCTTATAGTGAAGTTTGAGAAAAATAACATGAAAAGTAGGGTGTACTTTTGATTTCTCAAGCAACTTTAATTTGTGTGCCAAATTTCCTACTTTACATAACACTTCAAATGGTCAATCATACTTAGGCCCTAATCCTCGATATAATTATTTACTCAAGATCTTCTTTCAAATTTATAGGATAAGTTTCAACACTAACTTATCTCCCACGCAAACTCTAGTAGTCTCATTTGTAAGTCTGTTTGCTTCTTCATCTATCATGAAGCTTTTCAAAGATTAAACTTTACCTCATCCAATAACTCTTACTTCTCCATTGCAAAATAATACGCTATAAAACACTTGCCATTTGTCCCTTATTACGCAATCTCAAGTGAAGAGAGTGGTTGTTGTCCCAAGACTATCTCAAAGGGATTATTCTTCATAGCAAAAGATTTATGAAAGTTAATTATTGAAAAAATGTGCAGTATCAAGTAAACTCAACTAACTACATTGACTTGCTTTTACGTAATTCATTAAGTGTTCCTTGAATAAATTGTTGATCCTCTCAGTTTGACCATTTGTCTATGGGGTGATATGTAGTTGAAAGTTTTAAATTTCAACCTATCATGTTGAAAAAGGACACCTAGAATTGCCTCATAAATATGGTATCTTGGTCACTCGCAATGTCTATAAGGACTCTGAAGTATTTTACCACATTTTTATAGAACAACTCTGCTGCAATATCCAAGGAACAAGATGATGATGCTGACACGAAGATTGCATATTTAGAGAATCAATCAACAATCACCATGATTGTCACCAAGTTGTCCACCTTTGGAAATTCACCAATAAAATCCATCAAAATTGACATCCACGACCTTTCGAGGATAAATACGGGTTATAACAAACTAGCTTCTTCTTTTTTCCTCTTTGGCTTATCCAACTAACACATAAGGTATGTATTGACATATAACTCGTTGTCATTCTCCATCTTCGACCAATAATAAAAACGAGCTAAGAGTATCAATATCCTTTAAACTTCAGGGTGACTAGCTCACTGTGAGTTATGCATCTCCTACAAAAATTGTTTCCATAAGCTACCAAAACTTGACATTTACACTTGACTACTTTTAATCATCAAAAGCTCATCATCAGTCAAAACTTGCGTACAACACGTTTCTTAACTTATGAGATTAACTTATAGTGTGTGTTGTTCAATGAAGCTGCAACTCTGAGTTGATCTAACGGTTTAAACTCTACCTTAATAATGACATATAGAGTCGCGAACACCTTGTCTTGACTCAAGACGTTCATCACATTGTTATATTTCCCTGGTTTATACTCTTATATGAAGTCATATTCATCAAGAAACTCGTGACCCTTGTTTTGATTCAAGACAGTCACCACATTGTTATATGTCCCTGGTTTATACTCTTATATGAAGTCATATTCATCAAGAAACTCCTGCCATTAGGATTTCTTCACGGATAACTTCTTCCGGGTCTTAAAAAATGTGTTGGCAACATTGTCGATAAGAATAATGAACCAAATCCCCTTAAAAATATACCTGTCATGTATGAAGACAATGCATCATTGTAAGCATCTCCTTCTCATGTGTCGAGTACCTCTGCTCTGTACTATTGAGTTAGGACTCCACCAATGGCTTTGTCAGATGCATTCATATATACCTCAATTGGAAGATCAAACGCAAGTTACTTCAATACAGGTTCAATTGAGATAGTGACTTTAAGTTTCTCGAATGCCTCTTGACATGCATCCGACCAATATATTGCTTTTTTCTTCAGTAAGTTTATCAATGGCATTGCTTTCTTTGAGTACTCCACTAATAAATCACCTATAGTAGTTAGCCAATATAAGAAACTCTGCAATTCTTATACTGTCATGAGAATCTACCACTTAACTATTGCTTTCACTTTCTTCAAATCCATCATAATCTATCTCTTGCTTACCAAGTGACCTAAGAATTTGATCTTCGACTGTGCAAACTAACACTTCTCCATCTTTATGTAAATCTTATGTTGCCTCAGTAGCTTGAACACTTTCCTCAAATGCTCCATATGATTTGCCATATCAACGTTGTATACCATGATGTCGTCAAGATACATCATAACAAACTCATCAATGAAACCATACAACACATCGTTTATAGGTTACAAAATTTTGCGTAGGCAATTTTCAATTTGAACGACATGACTAGAATTTGTATAACCTATACTGAGTCACACATATTATCTTTTACTCATTGCCCTCAGCTATCGACACTTGCCAATAGTCACTCCAAAGATCAAGTTTCATGAAAACTGCAGCGCTTGACAATCTAACTACCAAATCTTGAACTAAAGGAATAATATACTTATTTTCAATTATTACTTTGTTTAAAGCTCGATAGTCCACAGGCATCAGAAGTGTCCCATTTGATTCTTTTATAATAGTATTGGGGCACCGTATGAGGCTTTAGAAGGTTGGACAAATCCTGCCTTAAATAATTCGTCAAGTTATTTTTTAAGGTCCTTTGATTCTAATAAAGACATCCTATATAGAGCATGAGTAACTAGGACAACTCTAGGAACCATTTCAATCCTATGATTAATCTCTCGATGAGGGGAAAGAGTCTTTGAAAATTCTTTCAGCCTCACATCCTGAAACTCCCTCAATAAGCTTACAATTGCATCAAGTATTCCATCATGTAGTCCTTATCAATTCTCTCACATGATAGTGAGATAGATCTTTATACCTTTTTTCAACATTTTCTCGATGCTTATAATTGGCACATGTGTTACCTTCATTATATCATCCATTGTTTCCACCACCGAATCTACAATGGTTAACATATAAATAATTTTGTTCATATATGACCATCATATTTTCCAAACTTGGATATAGCACCACCTTTGCTGCCTTCAGGAAGTCGATCCCCAGTATCAACATGAGATCTTTAAGTAGTATAATCATGCAGTTGAACTTGGCACGCCAACTCCCTATGCTCATTGAGATGTTGTAAGTAGTTCCTACCATCACTTATGCCTTACCTATAGGAGTCTTCATCTTTTTTAGGGTTTTTGACACCATAAGCCTCAACTTATACACCAACTTTTTCCCCATGAAAGAGTGTTTCACTCCCGTATCTAGTATTATTATCACTTCCTTCTCATTGACTTGTATCCTTACATACATCAGCTTGTCAAAAGGAATAAATTCACTTTTAACAACATTTAATAATGCGATCGGATTCATTATCGCTTCCAAATCTTCTTTCTCTTGTTCGGTAATTAGTATGTTTAGCTTCTCCTTCTTTGAACATTCTCTTGCAAAATGTAAATCGTTGCATAGGTAACAATTGAGTTGGCCTTTCTTAAAGGACATATCCGTACTCTTAAAGTCATCATTTTGCTTATCTTTCCCCTTAAAATATTCCTTCTTGGAATCTTTCTTCTTTTTCCCCTCACTCTTCTCCTGTTGGGCTAGGTCTTTGCCTTTAGAAGAAGTAAAGGAGTTCGTCTTAGCTATTTTTTAACTAAAAAATTCACTAAGGCATCAACAATTGCGATTGCACCAACCATATCCTTTACATTTTGCCTCTGCAACTTTATTTTGCACTTGTGATTGTAACATAGACAAAAATTTAAAGAGTTTGTCTTTATTTAATGAGGATAAACTCTTCAACTTTTTGTCCGTGTTGCTTCAACTTCTTTAAGGCATCCCTTATGAGCCAAGAAGCATTCATCGAAAGGAATTGAGCTAAGAAGCGTTCATTGAAAGGAAAGATTTAAATTTATCTAAAGCAAAAACAATTATTAAAAGTTCTTTCTTAATTGTAGAATAATTGCATTGCACAACATCCAATTTCCTAGAAGCATAGAAGATAAAGTGACTTCTTTTCTTAATCCTTTGGCCTAAAACAACTCCCACTGTATAGTTGCTAGCATTGCATATGATCTCAAATAGAAGATCCCAATTTGGTGGTTGAATAATAGGCGTACCTGTTAGTAGTGCCTTGAGTTTGTCAAAAGCTTCCTTACAATCCTTCCCAAAGTCAAATGGAACGTCTTTTTATAGCAACTTTGATAAAGGTATTGCAATCTTGGAAAAATCTTTAATGAACCTATAGTAAATTCCTGCATATCCAAGAAAAGATCAAACTTCCCTAACATTTGTAGGGTAAGGTAAGTTTATAAATAAATCCACTTTAGCTTTATCAACTTCTATGCTCCTGGATGAAATCACATGTCCTAAAACAATGCCTTGATCTACCATAAAATGACATTTATCATAATTTAAGACCAAAATTGTCTCAATGCATCATTTAAGAACCTTAGATAAATGATTTAAACAATCATCAAATGAATCTCCATAAACAGTGAAATCATCCATGAATACTTCAATGCAATTTTCAATATACTTAGAAAATATACTCATTATACATCTTTGGAATGTACCTGGAGCATTACAGAGGACACGTGAATGTAGTCTTTTCTTGATCCTCTTGAGCAATCACTATTTGACAGTAACTTGAAAAACCATCCAAAAAGCTTAAACATGATTTACTAGTAAGTCTTTCTAACATTTGATCCATAAAGGGGAATGGAAAATGGCTCTTTCTAGTAGCTAAATTAAGCTTCCTAAAGTCGATGCACATTTGTCACCTATTTTTTAACCTCATTGGTACCAATTCATCATTATGGTTTCGTATCGCTGTCATTCTAGTTTTCTTAGGCACAATATCCATTGGACTTACCCATTCGTTGTTCGAGATTAGATAAATTATTCCTGCATCCAAAAGTTTTAAATTTTCTTTCAATACCACATCCTTTATTGTTGGATTATTGGGGTTCCTGTTTTGGTTTAACATTCTCATTCAAAAGAATCTTGTGCGTGCAAATTGCTGGGCTAATTCCTTTTATGTTTTCTAAAGTCCAACCAATTGTAGTTTTGTATTCTTTAAATAGTGCCACCAATTTTTCCTCCCTTCAGCCAACCTTTTTGTAATGATCACTAGTAATGACTCTCCATCACCCAAATATACATATTTAAGGTGATTAGGTAGGGCTTTTAATTCGATCTTCAGAGCTTGCAAACCAGAAGGTAGCATTTTCTTGTTATTTATAGTAAGTTCAACATTCAAAGTTTTCGAATCTATTTCAATTGCTGATAACAATTTAGCAACTTTAGAAGTTTCATCAATCTGATCTTCAATTTTTTCTTCATTAAACGTATCCTGCACAAATGAATCCCCAATATTCATATGATAAACAAATTAAAGATCATTAGGGTATTTTATTGCTTTAAAAATATTGAACTTTACTATCTCTCTATCAAACTCTATAGAAAGAGTACCCTCATCTACATCAATTTTCATTTTGGTCATCTTCATAAATGACCTACCCAATATAATTGAAGCCGAATGTTCCACACTATCTCCATCCATTTTCAAGATGCAAAAATCCACTAGAAATACCAAACCATTAATTTGGACTAAAACATCTTTAATAACTCCAATAGGACACACTTACGAACGATCAACTAGTTGGATTATCACATTAGTTTCTTGCAAAGAATTTAGATTTAATTAGAGATCGGTAAATTTAGTATGGCATGATATTAACAGATGCACCTAAGTCTAGCACGACATGCTCAATTTTTCTATTACCAATAACACACGAAAGTGTAAACATACCTGGATCTTTGCATTTTTATGGTAATTTCCTATTTATCACAGCTGATGCATTCTTACCCAAAATTATTCTCTCTTTGTCCTATAGCTTCCTTTTATTTGTGCATAAATCCATTAAGAATTTTGCATATTTTGGAACTTGCTTGATGGCTTCCAGAAGTGGTATATTGATTTCTACCTTTTTGAAAGTTTCTAAGATCTCTCTTTTATATTCATCATCTTTTGGTTTGGCTAACCTGCTAAGAAAATGAAGTAAACGTGCATTAATTGATATTGATGAAGATGAATCACCTTTTTTTTTTTTTTTTACCTTTGTTCATTCTTTAGTTGGAAGTTCTTCCCTTTTTTTCTCCATCATCGTGCTTTTCTTCCTCCATTGGTAAAGAAGTCCCAGATTGAATTTTCTTACCACTTCTCAAAGTCATTGCATTCGCATTCTCATTAGGATTCACCACTGTTTGGGAAGGTAATTTCCTCGATGCTTGTGCTTCGAATTTACTTACCAAGGTGGCTAATTGAGTGATCTGATTTCCCAAGTTTTGAAAGCTTGCCCTTATTTTTTATTGAAATTGTTGAGTATTATTAGCAAGCGCCTTAATAATTTCATCTAAGGACATACCTGAATTTGAAGATTGAGGTTGAGCATATGTAGGAGCTTGAGATTGTTTAAAAGTGTGAGGTTTATATCATCGTTGGCTTCCTTGATTTCCATAGCCCAAGGTTGGATGATCCCTCTATCCAGGATTATAGTAATTGGAATAAGGGTCATACTTTCATTGAGGTTGACCAGGAAAGCCCCCTATTGTGTTAGCTTCTTAAAGAGATTCTTGTTGCAATGTAGGGCACGTATCCGTAGAATGTTTAGGGAATGAGCATATTTTGCACACTCTTGTCGATTGTAATTGACCTATAGCCATTTGATGAACTAGAGCAGTTAAATCAGATTATTTTATCTTCAAGGTGCGTGTTACTTACCTATTTTACATGCTTAATAGCTCCATCCATCCTGGTCCTAAACTATTGAGAATTTTCAGACATAACTGATATCAATTGTTTGACTGCCTCAGGTGTTTTATTTACTAGAGCTCCTATATTAGCAGCATCAACTATACTTCAATCCATTGGTAACAGTCCTTCATAAAAGTATGGAATCAGAAGTTGATCGGGAATTTGATGATGTGGACAGCTGGTACATAGCTTCTTAAACTTTTCCCAATATTTATATAATGTTCCTCTTGTAATTTGTCTTATCCTACATATCTCCTTTCTAATATTCACTGCTCTTGATGCAAGAAAAAACTTCTCCAAAAACATTCTTTTCATCTCTTTCCATGTTGTTACTGAGCCAGGTGTAAGATAATATAGCCAATCCTTTACCTTATCTTTCAAAGAGAATGGAAAGGCCCTGAGATTAATTTGTTCTTCTATCACCCCTTGTGGCTTCATTCCAGAACAGATAATATGAAATTCTTTCTTTCAAGTGTTTATGTTGATCTTCACTTGCAAGGCCACGAAAATAGGCAGTAAGTGAATCAAACCAGATTTTAATTCAAAATCTACCACAACATTTGGAAATTGAATGCATAAAGGTTGTTGATTCAAATTCAGTGCCGCTAACTCCCTCAACATTCTCAGGTTGATGAAGAGGCCTAGTGTGCTGTGGAGACTGGATGGGGCTGGCTATGTGAGGTTGTTGCTGGCGTTGGAAAGGACTAGATTGCGTGAGTGTATGTAGATAATATCCATATTTAAGCATCAAAATAAATCCAAAACAAATGCAATAATATTAAATAATATTTGACGCCATTATCGGGGAACCAGGTTGAATCTCTAGAGAACTGAACATTAGTTTCTTAATTTCAAGTAATAAAAGTAAATGGGGATTTAATTAAATAATTGATTAACAGAAATTAATACGAAATCAAATTAAATCGACTGAATTTAAAATTGAGAAAGTCAAGATTACCAAACTTCGATTCAAGGGAAATATCTCATCTAATTGTAATATTGATCATTGGTTTAAAAAGAATATTTTCATGATTCAAACAGTTAGTCCAAAACATATTAGGATAGCTGTAATAAGTCTCAAATTTTCCTAGATTAATTGGTTCAAACCCAGCATTCAAACCAAAACTTACTATCAATTGACTGGGGGAGATTACATTCCATATCAAATAAATGATAGCAATAAACTCTATGAAAAAAGACTAAACCCTAAATTAAATAATCAAGATAACTGCAACTATTCAATTTGGTTTTCTTGTTTATCATAAGTTAAATATGAAAATTCCTAGATAACCTATTTGCTACTTGTACCAATTCTTTATGAGAATTACGGATCATTGACTTCCTAGATAACGATAGAATAATCAATATTAACTTAAATTTTCAGATTAATTGAATATCAATTATTCATGAAATATGAGAACTCAAAATAAGAAATGTTTGAATTAAAACGTGAATAAAGGTTTGAAACACAAAACCTTACAAAGTTATAATTATAGTATTGAATTCCCTTGAATCAGAATGATAAGTTTAGCCATACATGACTTTTGCTCCAATGACAAAAATAGAAGAAAGACTAAGGAATTGCTAAAAACTTAAGAAGAGAGAATCTTTTTTTTATAGTGAGAAATGCCCCTTTTATAGGGTTTTCTAATATAACCCTGATCTAACTCTAACTTATAAAGATGTTTATTTAAAACGAATTCAAAATCAAACTCCTTTATGATAAGGATAAGGTGAAAACTTGTAGTTGAATTCCAACTCTTCAAGTGATCAACTTTATCTACGACATCAATCTCTTCACTTTATCCAAAATTTGTTGTTATCATCAATAGAGTCCTAATTTGATACAATCCCTACCTTTGATCTCCTAAAACAAAACAAACATTAATTTTAACATTTAAGCACAAAAATAAATTCAAAACAAAGGAGATAATATCAAATAATTAGTCAAGATGAGATCTTATCACATTCTAGACACCCTCGAAAACTTTGGGTTCATGCACCTTCACTGTGGTACTCTCGACATATCCAATATCCTGTGTTGTAACAACACCCCTTAGGATTATCATCACGAAACTAGTTTCCTCTTGTACCTTCATCAAATATGTTAGTTGATGTTGCAACTGTTCGATCTGTTCCTCAAATATTTGGAACTGAATATTGTAATAAGTGTCCTTGAGGAATTCCCAATAAGTGCCTCCTCTCTGTTGACATTCTATGTCAAATTGCTGCCTCCTGCTATATTGAGATATGGCTCTGATCCTAGTTGTCACAAAGGTCTTCAAAGTACCAAACTTATACTACAAGTTGTGCCTACTCCGTTGCACGACTATCTCATTTAGATCCGTTTAAGAGAGACTCAGCCTTACTACATGATCGTTAACCTAACTTATTCTCAAACACCTCATAACCCTTGTAGTATTTAACTCTCACACTTTTACAAGATTATTGAGAATACACTAAACTATTAAAGGCAACAAGAGAAGCACGAAAGAGATATATCAAATGCTAACCTTTATTATTTCTTTCCAAGTATACAAATGAATGCTCTCTTAATCTCTATCTGTTGATAATAAGTCATCCAAGCCTAGAACTTTTCATACACTACAAGAAAAATAGAGTTTAGCGACGGAATTTACCGACGAAATTTGTACATATTCCGTCGGTAAGCTTATTTAGCGACGGAATTTATTCACGGAAAAAGGCGTCGGAGATATGGCCG
>JAOSBK010000007.1:17457813-17471787 GCA_027568895.1 Erythroxylum shatona | reverse complement strand
ATTTCCGTCGCTAATTGCCGACGGAAATTTTTCCGTTGCTAAGTTTCCGTCGCTAATCTACATTTTTCTTGTAGTGATAACATACTGGTCTAGTCTAATACTTACTCATGTCAAGTCCATTAGTTATGATCAATTTATTTAAGCATATACTTACCCATGTCAAATACATTAGTTATGATCTATTTATTTAAGCACATACTAAATCGTTAATCCATTAAGAATTTAATTTTAGTCAAGTTTATCGCTGCAGAATTCGAAACTCTTAACAAAACTTGCACTATGCTTGATCTAACTTATTATCTTGAACTCTCGTACGCTATTGTTATGTGTATCATCCAACCAACATTTAAACTATGACCGGTTTCTAGCTAATTGTAAAATTCCTTTGTATGTTAACGAGCTAACATTAGCTTCTTAATTTGCAGACTATTTTTACACTCACGTTGACCGAGTCAGGGATATGTCCAATGGGCACATATTGGTTACTTGCTGAGTAATAGGCTGAAAGCCCAATCTAATTTCATCATAAGACTAAATGTTAGGAGAGAAATAAATATCATTTCTTCAATCCTAGATCCAAGGGGCCTCTATCTCTTCTCTGGAGTCTCTTTTTAAGTGTTAAAGTCAAAATATAGAGAGACATCCCTCAGTTGCATATCTTTGGCTGGATCGTTCTTCGTCTTCGACTACCAAGTTGATTGCTGGTTCGTATCATAGTTCTTTTCGTTTTAATGTGAAAATTTGATTATGAAATATCTGTTTGGTTTTCTATCTTAGTTTCCTGCGAAGCAAAAAATGTAAAATATGCTTCGGAAAAGTTGTGAACTTCTTTTATTTCCCCTTGTTTTGGGGGCTTTGGGGGGGTGGGTTACTTTGAAGTAATGATCTTTTGTGCAGATAAGTCTTAGGATTAGGGTTTTGCACCGAACTTTTGTTCTCAGGTTTACTTTACATATCCATATTTGATTCGGGGGAGATGTCTTTGTATGTCCGAGTTTCTTCTTTATGTTAATTTATAAAAGTAAAAACAGTTGGAAGCTAATGAAGGAATCGTTCAATCAATCTAATTTGTTGAAATCTTATGTGATTCATTGTTTCTTAACTTTCCCCTTTGGTTGCATAGAGATGGACTACAGATGGTACAATGGTAAGCGGGAAGCAAGTATGGGTGATAAACGCCTGCAGGACATGGACCAGGTATGGTTTTGTTTCATGTAATCGGTGTATGAAATGCAAGTTCCCGTTCTATGTCTGAATTGTTTCGTTTGTGAATTTTCTTTCTTTGGAAAATCATTTCTGGACTTGGGTTTGTGTTTTGTGTTGACCATAAGGATTGTGGTTGTCGCAAATCCCTAGCTGTTATCATGTGCATTAATACTGGGGAATTGTGTTCCTTCAATGTATTAATCTCTGCATTTTTCTTTTCTGGTGGTTAGGATTCTCTAATTGAGGATTTGGCAGAAGACTTTCAGCTGCCAATTGATCACAGACCAACAGAAAATGTTGATTTGGATAATGTTGAACAAGCATCATTGGATACAAAGTTGACAGCATCTAATGTTGGGTTTAGGCTTCTCCAAAAGATGGGATGGAAAGGAAAGGGTCTTGGAAAGGATGAACAAGGTGTGCTATTCTTGAACCTTTGACATATTGGATGCTTAATGACATGATTTTGGTTGCATAGTTTCAAACTTCTTATGCCTTTGATGCAAAAGTATGAGGCAGTCATTTCAGCATCCTTCTGTAGTCTATGGTGATTGGTGATTTTCATTTTCCTGGTTTTGACTTCTGCAAATCTTTATTAATGACATTGGAATTTATCATCATGGCTCTATAAGATTGAACTTCGCTGATAGCGATTCTTGTTATTGCTGGATCTGAGATCTACCAGAGCCATGAAAAAAATAAATGGCTTCTGCTGGCCGAAAGCTGATGTCCAACCATGTGCAGCAGAAAGCAGATGAATTTTGAAACCTGGAACTTTTGATCATTGATTGGCGCTGTATGTTAAATGTGTTCATTTCTTGGGTCTTGGTAGGAATTATTTTAGATTTTTGTTTTCTTCTTTAGCCCAGAGATATTGGAGGCTATCAGTGAAAATGCTTACTTCTTGATGCTGGTTCTAGTGTTTCGCTGAGCATTTATGCCTTTTTATTTGCTTAATGGTCAGGAATAACCGAACCAATAAAATCTGGGATAAGAGATCCAAAATTAGGGATTGGGAAACAAGAAGAAGATGATTTCTTTACTGCAGAAGAAAACATCCAGCGAAGAAAACTAGATATTGAGTTGGAGGAAACTGAGGAACATGCAAAGAAGCGGGAGGTATGCCTATAAGCTTGTAGATAATTCCCATAAGTGTTCTAAATAGAAACAATCCTAAGGAGTTGATGGTTTTATCTTTTTCTTAAACCCACATCTAATAGCAGAAGGCAGCATATAGCATATATGCATGCCTTTTGACGGGAATGGTATATCATAGGGGAACATCAACTTTGGAAGCTCTTGAGAATTTCCTGCAATTTTTATTACCTGGTGGCTTCTACTGCCTGCTTCGTGCACATTATGAAAATTCAGGTGTTAGCAGAACGTGAGCAGAAAATTCAAACTGAGGTTCAAGAAATAAGGAAGGTGTTCTTTTGTGACCTCTGCAACAAGCAATACAAGTTGGCAGTTGAATTTGAAGCGCATTTGAGCTCGTATGATCACAATCACAGAAAGGTACTTTTCCGTTTCACTTTCTTTTGTTAGATTGCCATTTAGGACAAGGGTAAGGTGGAGATGCAACCCTTAATCTCAAGTCTTGAGGAATACGTTGTTGACATTAGGGATGGCAATAGGGCAGGCCGGGCTCGAGCTGGGGGCCCAAACAACAAAACCGACGTCGGGCTAGGACTGTGGCCTGACCCGAGGCCCAACTTTTTTAAGGAGGCCTGGCAAACCTGGCCAGGCCTGTTGACTGCAGGCTAGGGCGGGGCAGCCCGGGCCCAGTTGCCATCCCCCGAACTCAACACTGCACTACTAACTGCAGTGGTTATCGCAAATTCTTTTTCTTTTGGAACAAATATAGTTGGTATCATGCTAACTTATAATTTCGTCTGATTCAACAATGTTTTTGGATGGGCTTTCAGCGTTTCAAGGAAATGAAAGAGATGCATGGTTCAAGCAGTCGTGATGATAGGCAAAAACGAGAATTGCAACGACAAGAGAGGGAGATGGCCAAGCTTGCTCAGATGTAACACTACATGGATACTATGTTGATGCAGATATATTTTATCTTTTAGCATTTCATATGTTTTATTATAATTAGACCACGTGTTCTCGTTCTCTTTGTTTTATTTTTCTTTCTGCTATACAGGGCAGGTGCTCGTAAACAAGAAGAACATCATCCACAGCAGAAGCAAGATTCTGTCTCCACGCAGGTTTCTACTTCAGTCAAAAGTGCAACAGCACTAGCTGATCAGGATCAACGAAAGGCATTGAAATTTGGTTTTTCGTCTAAGGGAGTGTCTTCCAAGGTATGAAACTGATCTAGCTTTAGGACTCTAGTGATGATATAATCATTATGTGTCATTCATTAGTGATTTGGTACTATAAGAAGCTATCTCCCTTTGTATGTGTTTGGGTCTACATTCCCAGATGTAATTTTGGCTGTGGCTGAGTCCTTTGGGTCCAATGATGTCTAATAATTAATCTTTTGTTTGACGTTTTGGGTCTTGGAGATGGTCAATTATTGTTAGATATCAACTGATGAATATTTCCTTGGTGAACTACATGAATAATGCGTTCTATAAAGTAATTCATGAATTTATCTTCCATCCCCTTGAGCATAGGTATGTCGAAATTTGATCTTAATTAGTGCACAATGGATTACTGTTTATCGTAATTTGTTTGTCAATCTTTCACCCTCACTGATTTCGCAGAGTTCTGGCAATGCTCCAAAGAAGCAAAAAGTAGCTGTAGCCTCCGTTTTTGGCAATGACAGTGAGGAAGAACAGTGACGTGATACCTCAGCTAGCCGCATGCGATGTACTTTCATGTACCTTTGACATTGTCTTCGTTTTATGTACAATATGTAACCTCAGACCCAAGCTCTGTCATTTCTTCAGGAGTTCTGGTCCTTCTGGAATAATTGGTTCGCATTAATATGAATATTTATATCTGATTCGAAAATATGAGGATTTTCATGTAACGATTGGTATATCTGAATGCTTATTATTATTAGAATTAATTATAAAAAAAACACAAACTTTAATCTAAGTTTTTAATTATAACCTAAATTTTAAAAAATAATAATAAAATATTTAAATATTTAATTTTTGTAATTTTAACTTAAACTTTAAAAAATAATAATAAAATATTCAAATTTTTAATTTTTTTAATTTTTAGTTGGATATTATCTGTTGTTTTTTTTATGTTCTCCATGCCTTTGTTATCTGTTTACTCTTTTGACCTCATAAACTATTTTCGCTTATATCGTAATGTATCGGTAAATTCTTTTTTGTTCACTTTCTTGACGTTCTTAGTGTGAGGACATCAGGATTGTATAATCTACAAATCAAAAGATAAGAGTCTCGAAAGAACAAACTGAAAATGAAAGAAAAAATTGAACTTAAAATGTAAGATTATCACAGATGTGAAATTTGATTTAGGTCATTTTAAAAAAAACATCGTTTTAATTATATGATTAATAATGTCGTTTTATTAATTTTATTAATTTTTATTTATTGTGTTAATTTTACTTGACATATATTAATAGTCAAAGTTTTTAAAATATGTGAAAATTACGTTTTAACAAAAACACTAACGTCGGATTAAAATTGAAAATTTTGAAAGTTTAAAAATTTTATTACTATTTTTTGAAAACAAATTAAAAATGTTAATCATTTTATTGCTACTTTTTAAAATTACGATTATAATTAAAAAATTGACAAAATTTAAAAAAAATTAATAATTAACCTTCTTATTATTATGCCTTGTCCGAGCTCACTCAAACTTTATCAACTCTTCTGCATTTATTCCATGCATTGCGACTATTAGAAATACCAATGGCTGTTAGTGTGGTTCACAAGCACCATAAGTGCTTTGCATGATTCTGCTCAACTAAGTAATATGTGATATATAAGTACCTATTTACTTACAACTGAAATGTTCATGTCGATAAATACTACAGCCATTAGACATACCCAACCCAAGTATTGAAATCACTAATTACAACACATTAGTAGAACGCCGTGTTGCAATAAAGATGCTAATTATACAGCCTCGGCAAATCCTATCTGCAGATTGCCATAATCAAAGATGGTGTGATACACTCCCATGAAAACATCACCAAGGATCCTACATCCACCAATTTTGCAATTTAAGTCAAACCGAAAAACATAAAAAGAGAATGAGAAAGAACCCTTCTTGAAAGTCTGAAGGACACAAAGACAAGATTCAAGACGCATACCAAAGAGGACCCCTTGGAGGAGGAACATCCAATGCCATAAACCCACTGATACAAACTGAAGCAATGCCTTCTCCTGTTTTGAGGATATACTGAAAGTAGGAAAGGAGAAATGCTTTCAGTCGTATATGGTTTCTAGACTTCTAGTTAACATTTCATCATGAGTTGCAAAAACACTCTTGTTTTCACTGGCATCTAATTATGAATATTAACTAAATATACTTCAGATGCAGCATTACAGGCAGAGGTTAAACAATTGATGTTGTTGGCTATAACATGACATGCATGGCATTGCATTGAGATTTTGACAGGATCCTTTATGGTCCGCGAAGAAGACTAGAAGATTCCGTCCATCAAGCCACTGGTAGGCAAGTTCTGGGAAGTAATTGATCTTAAAAGGACATGAAATTGTATAATAGAAGTTCATCACCATGACCATATATTTAATAGAACCACAAAAAGGTAACTTATTCGCTGCTCAATTCCTGAATTCTGGCACCTCGCCACGTTACGATAAAATATCACATGAAAGAAGCCATACTGAAATGAGAAGAACACAAAGCATTTCAAAGAAAAGCTAACCTGCTCTGGGGTGAGACTGAAAGGTTTATTTCCTATGGTAAACGTAATGTTTGGCATGCTTGAAATGCTCTTGCAATCGATGATCGACTCTCCCATAGGACTTGGAAGACTATCACAAAGCTGTTGAGGACAAACATAACGAGAATTTTTTTAGTGCAACACACAAGATTTACTTAGCTATAATTTATCTAATAAGTTACCTCATTCACATAGTTGAGTATTGAGTCCTTGGCTTGCTTTTGCTTAAGTTGATTTTGGATCCAGATAACAAGCATCTCACAGGAAGTGCATAGAAGATCATCCTGAACCGGTGATTTTTCCATGTTAGTCTTATCAACTACTGATTTGATCCCGGTGCTGCACATAATCAGAAAATTCAGTTGCAAATGCTTCAAGCATCCTGGAATAAAGATAGCTTCGGAACTTTTCTGTGGCTAAATATCTTGTCAGGAGACTGAAAAAAACTTAAAAGCCTTCTGTTTAAATCTAATAACTACTTGAAAAGGGAGGAAAGGCCCCCCTTTGGAATCTTTTCTGAAGCAGCTTGTATACAAGGTGGAAGCACAAACTGGATATATCAAATGAACTTCCTCACCTAACAAACTGGCCACCATTGAAAATGCATAAACCAAGCTGGGAACATACTTTGTCAGGTTGAACCTGAAAACCAAAAACGCATTTAAAGCTATATGCAAAAGTAGTGCTATTCAAATAGGTCTAAATGAAAAGATAGGTTAATTTTAAAAAGAAGCGTACCCCAGTTATTAGAAGGTCCCATATCATGTCTCCATATTGAGAAACTATTAACTTACACTCGGCACTCACAACCCCTTCAGCTCCAATGGCATGGTTGATTTCAGTCACAATAGGCTAAAAGCATTACCAAATTAGTACCTTTGCAACCATATAATAGGAAAGGAAAAACTAAAAGATGATCAATAAGGGTGAGATTTTTTTAAATGGAACCGTTAGAAACTGTCTAGCACATGGAAGAACATACTGTTGGACCAGCCAGCAAGGATGTCCCTGAGTCCACAATTGCTGCACAGCCTCCTTCACAAACACCTGAATAAAACACGACTTTCAGTTTCCAATAGATGCTATTCAAATGTTAAATGAACGTGGACTTTTCTACATAACTTGTTGTATTGGAAAAAAAATTAGGAACGAAGAGTTTTCAATTGCACAAGATCGAACTATCAGGTGAAAAAACTAACATAATCTTCACTATCAGAATAGATGTTCTTCAGAGTGTACCTAAGTCAAAGTAGTATCTAGTCAGCATCTATGATTACAAGGTGTTTTAGTAAGAATGAAGCTTTTAAACTCTAAACAGCATAGCATGTAAATTCTTCTAAAGCTATATGAAGATTACCAGTTGATTGATTCCCAATGAGAAAATCTCCCATGTCGAACTGAAAATGGAACACACGATTGGAAGTCAGGTGTTTCATCCTTCTTTAAATAGACACAAGAAAGTAATAGAGACTGTTCACAAGATTTATGTTTACCTGCCAATATCCTTTTCTTGAAACTGGAACATAGGTATGTTTCCCTTTGTAATGGTTTTCATCAACCCCGCCAAAAACAATCTCACCACCATCTCTGGACTCTTCATTCCTGTTGAGCCAGAAAGAAAAGATCTGCTCTTCCACAAGGCCTTGTTGCATCATATTGTACCTGCATTCTTATCAAATTCAGTATTCTAGGACTCGAAGAACGGCTGATGTAAAGATCTAAACTGATTTTTCACCGAGAGGAAAATTTTTGGACAACTTTTCTGATTATATGATTAATATCATACCACACAGGAACAGCATCTCCAACAGAGATTTCCTGGAAACCAAGCCCGAGTATGCCATCGAACTTTGCCAATAGAAATGTAAGACTTCCTTCTCGTGTAGCCTCGATGAAAGTCTGGATGGCAACAAATCCAGAAACTCGTTACTGGACACTGAAACACAAATTATTCTCATGGTAAAAATAAAAATGGAATGAGAACCCACTTGATTCTTGACGACAAGATTCCCAACTTCAACATTGTCTTGACTGAAGAAACCAGATATCGATCCTGATCCATAATTTATTTCACAAGACTTTCCTGATTACCATTAGCAAGAAACAACAGCAGTTACAACTCTGTTACTGAACATTTATATATATCCATGATAACTCGAGTGGATTTTAAATCAAAGAGACAAGAGACTGCAAGAATAAGAAGCGCTTGATTACCTATCTTCTCGTAGGTACTGGACCGCCTTGACTGGTACCTAGAATGAAAATAACATGCAATCTGCAAATACTTGAATTAATAGCTGATTCTGTTTTGTAGGATGGCTTAAAAAGAAGTCAAGCAAGTAGAGCTTACTGAAAAGTAGCATTTTGAAGAGGGGACCCAAAGATTGGAACTGCCAGTGTCAAAAATGACAGTAAATGTCTGAGGGGGTGAGCCAATACCAATTTCTCCATAATATTGAGCATCCAAATAGTTTTTAAGTGGTACTATATCAACATCTGAACTCTTGGAATCATGAGGCTTGACGTCTGGACCTAATCCATATCTTCCCTCGTGTTTTGTGATTCTAGCACCCTTAATCAGTTGAAGATCCAGAGGACGTTTCTTCAGACCTATTCTCACCAAACCATTAGAACTGGTGGAAATAAGCAAACATGTCAAAACCCACAAACGGAAAGTCTCCTGCGGAATCCTGATTGCCATGCTGGAATGAGTTCCTGCCACAAGGACATGAAACAAGGTATTATATGGATAGCTAAAACTGTCATGCGGCGGAATCAGAAACCACAGTTCTACTTATAATTGAACTAGAACATGTGAACGATCTTAGAGGAACTAGATTCACATGCAGTCAGTAACATAGAACTACTATCTTCCAGCTGTAAAAGCACTAGTATCGAGCAACCACAATAGTATGCGCTTAACTTGAGGACTGTTTCTATACGAAATTTCTGCGAACTGTCGTAAAGAAGCTGCTAAACAACTAAAATGGGTAGATTGGGACATGTGGCATAACACAGTCTCAGACTGTTTCTCAAACTATAATTACCACAAAAGATCATAAAAAGACAGGACATATTAGCACAAAAGACATCTGAGAACATAAAGAAGTAGCTAAAATCTGTGGTTGATTGCGTCGAAGTGAGAAGTTTCTACTTCTACATGATGATGATAATGGATTTGGGAAGTAATAAAAACCTGTGCTCAAGTGACTGGAAGGAAATAGAACAGCGAAGAAGGCGTTATTCTTGATAATTATACCAAAAGGAAAACTCTAAACTCAAGTCCTGTGTTGTTTGTCTGCATCCATATGAACACACAAAGGTCAAAAATATCTCCTTTGTTTTGCTGAAATGATCACATGTGGACCCAAGGAAATTTCCAGGCTGCTGAATTGTCCGAATAGTAAGATGCAAGTACTAACAAAGAGTTAATGTCCGGATGATGAGACTAGAGTTGTTTCTAACCTATTCTTAGTCTTCTGTTTCTTTTAATGCAATGAATTGGCAGGCAGGCAATGATGATATTGGAGATAAAAAGGGCTTCATGCGAAATTTCCAGGAAATTTCTTCGCTAATGTCGTGGCTGCTAACGTCAATCTTTATCCACTCCTCTTTCCAAGATTAAAGCTTTCTTTTCTCTCATGCGTATCTTTTTCTTTCCACAAAAGAATGACGAAGAACAAGATTGAATCTTTTGAAGAAATTTCTCATCTTGAGTCCAAAAATAAGTTGTTTCTAGGTATGTAATTCGAAAATTCTTATGTTTTGGTTGCATGGCTTTTCTTGGGGGGTTTAGAAAACCTATTTCCTATGTTTTATATTTCACATTTTACAGATTAAACTCACATGTTTGGATTCAATTTCATGAATTTAAATGGCAAATGCAGTATTTAGGTGAACATAATTAATCATCAAGTTTTAGGAGGAAAACTTTCGCTTCATGTCAATATGTGTTAAACGCACAACCACAAATAAAATTTGCATCTCGTTCTGTATATGGTCTGCACCATGGAAGAATCTTGTATAAGCATTTATGTAGTCCAACTGCATCACGAGATAGATATGAGAATAAGAAGGACACAAACAAGTGTAGTATGAACGATGAAGAGACAGCTTTCAAGAGAGAATATTTGAGAAGAAAAAGAGAAAGATAGCATATGTTACCATGTTTTATATTTTGTATTGTACAAATTGAATTCCATGTGTTCTAGTCTGTCAATTCTGAAAAGATGCGAAGCAGATATTTCTATTTGAATAGCTAGTTCCATTTCTGTTCAGTATAAATCAACTAGTTTGTAAGTCAACACATTCTAGAGGGGGAAGAATAGGAGAAGAGTAGCACTTTAATTGATGTGTTTAATATAATTGCTTTGTTTTGATGTACAAAGAACTGTGCTCTCTTTTTTTTTAAAAAAAATCTTATTAGCATTATATACTAAAGTAACTTACAATTCAATAAATTTGTTACTCTTTTTGGACTGTAAACTAGTTCTTGTGTCAATTGGTTACTTTGACTTTGTTGAGAACTAACATCTGTTCTTATAGAACATGTTCTTATATTATGATCATATTGCCTACACCTTTTACACGAAATATGAATCCTTTACGAGTAGCTCTGTAAAGGTTTTGTTCTTCTCCTCCTTCCTGACTCTTGGCCTTTTTAGTGCTTCTTGATCTTCTCTTATATAATGGTGAATGGATTTTAGAGCAATAGTTGTGAATTGACCATAAATCTTCATTAGGAATTGGAAAAATTGACATGCATAAGTTTGTTTAGTTTTTTTCTTTGTTGTATATGAATTATATATAATCTTCTAGTTTGCCACTTTCGTGTTTAATTGGAGCATAAACATGTTAACAAGGAGTTTCACTGAAATCTCATTTCTTACACTTGTAATTCTTATAGCCTAAATTAATAAAATGTTGAAAATTCATATTCTTCGTATAGTCTCCCACCACTAAAGTATGGAATCTAATTTATTAGCAGGTTGTTCATACTTCAAGTTTTATCGGATCCTAGGAAAAATGACCCATTATGTTTCTCCATCCCCTTTATTTTCTTATTAAATCTCTTTATTATTGCTCTTACAGTCATCCTAAGCACTTTGATAATTTACTTTTTCTATCCTCCTTTATGTATATATCAATGCTTTCATAATGGTTGTTCAATGATGTGTCACATTTTGGTCTAGCACTATAAATGTGTTTACACCATCTGTTCATTAGTTTTTCTTGTCCTATAAGTCATTGACCTTTTTTTTTTAGCACGTGTTAATTTTTTCATGTACTTGTTTAAGTTAAAAATTTTTTAATTTAGCATGCCTTGAGCTACCATTTGGTCCATTAGTCAAGTTTATATAGTAAAATAAAATGATCATATACCTATCAAAATCATTAAAGCTATATGGTCTTGTTAAATTCCATACTATATCATTTATAGCTTTTATTGTTTTAAATTTGCTTTAAAGTTTATGATAGATATGTATAACACAATATATTTGTTCAACATCATATAAAGAAATCATATTGAGGTTGTTTATACACTTAGTGAATGCCTTTAAAAGAATGTATGGAAGTTAACATGAGAAGATATAAAATGAAACATCATAGAAGAAACTTTTTTTAATGTTTTTTAATCAAAAATGAAGCCTAGTTATGATCCTTATAGTTTTTGATGTCTTGTTTAAGCATTAGAGAAACCATTTCCATGATATTTGATTCTTAATTATAACTAAAACCTACACAATCTGAAACATGTTGTTATTTACATATAGATCAATGATCGATAGCAATTGTGTTTGTGCTTACCCTTCAAGTGATAACCATGTACACATATGGCAGGCCTTACGTAGTAAAGTAATTGATATGTTTTGGTGGTAACTTATCCATTTTCACATATTCTAGACGAACATATGGACATTCAATAAGAAGAATGTTAACAAAGGAGGAAATTAAGGCTTCCATTATTACATTTTATTGAATTGTCAAAAGGTTCAACCTTTCATGTAGTAAGTTGAAATTGATTATTTAGGTTTTGAAATTTAATATTATTCATAACTGAAATACATAATAATGTTTTTAGATTATACAAGGAATTATTACGCGAGCTAATGCTCGACAAGATACCGGATGATATCAATAAAGAAGTTAAAAGACACTTTCCTTGATGGTTTGAGAAATATGTAAGTTTTCATTTACAAATATTGAAATGATTGAATTATAAGATTTAAGTTTTCAAATGACATTATACTGCTTAATATGATAATTTCTTTTTTAAAAATCCAATAGAGAACAGGTTTATGTGTGATATTGCGAAGGGAACTTTGCAAACTGTTAAATCGTATCCAGTATATTTCATTAATGGATACAAATATCATACAGAATATCATGGTCATAGCATGACAACAATAAATAGTGGAGTTTGTATACAGGGAGAATGATGGATTACTATGGTAAAATTATTATGATACTGGAAATTGGATACCCTGCATTACCCATAAAGCAAACTATGATATTTAAGTATGACTAGTTTGATTCAACTCTAAATATTGGTACAAAAGTGCATAACCGATACAATCTAGTTGAAATCAACAAGCGAAGAAGATTTAAACAATTTGAACATTTCCTGTTGGCAACGCAAGCGATCCATTTGTATTATGTCTCTTTCCCAGTTTATGACGAGATAAGTCAAATTGGTTGGTCGTTTGCAAAGTTAAATCTAGAGGTATTTTTGAATCACATGGAAAAAGAAAATAGAGAATTGAAAGTGAAGCTTTTCAGGAAAATATTTATGAAATAAATACATCTGTCATATATGACAATAATGAACCTTTGAACGATCCATCTAACGAATATGTTGAAATTTCATTTGGAAAGGATGATGAGGGCCAGAGATCTGAAGAGGAGCCTGACTTTGATTTTAATTCTTCAGAAAAAGAAGATGTTTTGATTTACAACTGAGTAATGATAGCAATTAATTTGTGTTTGTAATTGAATATTATATTTAACAAATCAATTATTTCCTTTTCAATATATCGTGTAAAATATTAAATTTAAATTGTTATATTTCTATAAAATTCAATCAAATATGAATTTCAGGTTGAAATATGCAACTAAAGAGAAAACATAATATAATGCGACCAAGGTTCAGATAACGTGTTGGACCCCGTTTCTGAAACCCAACATTCAGAACCATAACACGTGAACTTATACTAATAAAATATCCTTAACCATGTATGGTTATTCCAATTAACTCTCATTAGCCATTCTCGGTTCATCTTCATTCTATGATACCGTAACTGTCAGTGTTGGGACCCGATCTCGGAACCAGACCCCAATCGGAAAAACGATAAGCGGAGTTGAAAACGAAGTGGCGGAAAGCGAAAACGAACGAAATCGAATTCGAAAGAACGGAACAAAAGGCGAAATTCAACGTATGCAAACGAAATCACAAAGCGAAGCAATCGGAAATCGAATCAAATTACACAACGGATCTCAAAACCAAATTGGGCCAAAACAAATGCGAATGCACGGACGAAATCCAAAAGCAAACGAATCGAAGCAAATCGAATACGGAGACAAAACGAAAGCGGATCCAACATCCGAAAACGTGTGTCGAATGAAAAACTTAATTAGCGTTGGAAACCTTAGACTAAACTAATCCGAAACCGGTGCAAATTTTTTTCTTCTTTTCTTTTTCTTATTTCTTTCATCTTTATTCAATCTTATACAAATCAAATCAATATAATTTCCCCATTTGGAAATTTATCCTCAATCAAAACTCAATGCATAAAAATCTTCTTAATTATGCAATATCTCAATATCATCTATGACAAAACTTATTCTAATTCTTATTCTTTCTTTGCCATAAAAACAATCACACATGTCTTATGCAAAAACAAACCATACACAAATAGCACTTCTAA
>JAOSBK010000007.1:17414486-17426804 GCA_027568895.1 Erythroxylum shatona | reverse complement strand
ACTTCCATTACACAATGCATATATAAAACACTTATTTTATATCATTCATTATTTCTGAATTCCACTTAAAGATCGGGGTCCAACAACAACATTATCCTATGAGCTTAAACAACTCAGTACACACCGAATACAATAAACATAAAAGAAATAACTAAGTCCTCAATCTCAACTAACCGTTCTTTGAGCCAAATTTGACTGTAACAATTATACAAAATATGCTTCTACGAAGTCTTAAAAGCTAGGTTGTCTCACTCTCGAACCTGAAAAGCAACGGTGCAATTTTGATGAATTTTGCAAACTTAACAGAGTAACCATCCTCAATAGTTCACTCATGTCATAAAACAAGATCAATTGTAGCACGTAATTATACGATTCAACTCCACTTGACAAGTATCAAATACTATCACAGATAAATTATTTCTTAGTTACACAGTTCAATCATATAACAACATTCACACAGTTTTGCAAATCATTCAATGAATTCAAATTATATACGGATGCAACATGTATGAGACTCACATTCATTTTTATTTTATTGTGACTATATACTTTTACAATATCCCGAATTATCGAACTTAATCAGTTAGTATGTGACTCATTGATCACAGTGAGTCATAGGCTCGAACCACATATGCGGGAGCTTAAAGCTCTTATTAGTAACAGTATCAGTAACAACATCATTCACAACTCCTTTATATTACATGCATTGGAATGAAGTGCATGCCACAATTCAGTCATTAATTTAATCACTTTCACTTGTATGTAATATAACAGTATATCAGTCACAGTGAATTACAGTAATAGTCACAGTAGCAGTATTCATTAGACTAGGTTCGACATTCAACCTTTGAGAATCAGAAAATCATTTAGGAAGACATATTCACATTCAATCAGCACTTTCAATATCATTCTCATGCATCAAAACACTTCAGACAAATATTGTCCAGAATCTAGTACACAATCAACACAATTCAGTACAGTTCAATAAGATCGTAATACAATTCAATAATGTACAAAACAATAAGGTGAGATCATCTTAAGTCACTCACAATATGCTTCAAACAGCTATTGCCTTGATGTCCCAGCAATGTCTGGATATTGTCGTTCAATGCGTTCCTCTAAACAGATAATACATTCACATATCACAATATTGCACAATTATGTATTCATTAATGCATATTCATGTATACTGAATATGTACAATGCATGTTCATGACAATTCCGTGTTTCTTATCATCAATCTACTCACAATAATCAGTCGGATATCCACATTCAATTTATTAACTCATATCTGTTTAAAGGTATATTTTTGGGTCCATTTTGCACAATTATTTTCATAAGGAAAGTGAAGGAATTTGGTAACACTTTCTTCTAGCAAATTATTCTCCTATGTCTTAATTCTTTATTGACACCAAGATCATTCAATTTGGTTCATTATTCTACGAGTTATACTCAAAATACCACAGACTGTGCACATTTGAAATTTTGGCTAGAGCATGATCATACATTCAAGTTTTACAACCCATATCTCTCAATTTCAATATCTAAAAATTACAAACTTTATACCAATTTAAATATAAGAGAATAAGCTACAATTTGGTGATGACAACTCAGTCTAATTCGGCCTACCTCAATACAGTTTATTTAAAAACCATAGGATATGATTTCTATCCCTGGTAATGCTACAACCTAGGCTAGAACTTAATTTCATGCCAATTTTGATAGTCTTAGAAACAAAATTAAAATTTGACTTCTTCAAGAAAGTTGTAGACTTATGTCTATAGTTTAATTTTAATTAAGAATCAACTCATTTAGAAATCGACTAATCAAGTTATAATTAGAATACCAAATCATGTTCATGAAAATTCTTCAGTTCATAACATTCCAGCAGACTTTCACACTTTCATCCTATCAATCACTTTCAAATCAATTCAGATAGTTCTAAATTTTTATGGAGAGAAAGAAAAATGTCTTAGAATCTATTGGTTCAAGTTTCAAGTCATTTAGAGTTCAGATGAAAAAGTTATAGCTAAAAGACTTAGAGTTGTTCAATGAAATACTCTAGTTTATAACCCAAACATACAAATACCACCTTTTCTCTCTCTAAAACTCAAACCTTCATCTTCTTCACCGAACTGCACTTCTCCTCTTCTTCTTTAACGAAAACTGCAAATTTTCTTCACTCTTCTTCCTCTCTTCCACTTACCCCATCATCTCTAATTTATACTCTCACATTATCTCTTCATTTCAGCTCCCATTACAATTCAACTTACTATTAAAACCTCTCAAAATTCAAGATCACACACAACATCACAACCAAATTTCACATACGATTTTCCTACAACATTTCTGCACTTGTTTCATTTTATGCATTTTTTAGCATCAATTTACAATTCAAAAACACAGAAAGTCTAGTTTTTGCAGTTGCCTACTCTCAAACAACTCAAACTTCAAAAGTAAACACAAACATCAAAACAAAGCTCATATGTAGGCAACACCACTTTTTTGCTCTCTCTCTCTCTCTCTACTTTTTTTAACTACACATTTCCATTTCTTTTTCATTCCCTCCTCAGTCCATGTTTTCTATCATCTTACTCCTTAAAGCACAACACTTCATTAAAACATAACCTCACCTAAATCCAACCTAAACATTTACCAAACATTTACGCATATATCACATAAACAGAGTATGTTCGGATAAACATTAATTCCTGCACTTTCATTTTTCTGTATTGATCATTTTCAACAACAACTTCCTTTCATTAAAAACTTTGCATTTAAATACTTTTTCCCATAACACTACATAACTTAAGCTTTTCCCTTAATTCTAAACTCATTCAAATTCACCTCTGTTAACACTTCATATATTTTTATGCATGAACAGTGCATCAACTATATACGTAATCTTCTAAACCATAACAAATACACATATTTCTTCATCAACTTAAGTAAATTTTCATATATCTTAATCCAGAATCCATTCAATACAGTTTTGAACAATTCCTAATTCTTAAATCCATCATCTAAATTATTCATCACCATAAAAATACCATCAGAACTACTTACTTGGTTCAGCTATTCTTCCCAGCAGTAAAGATAACTCAGTCACACACAATGATTCAATATTTGTACATGAAGAACATAGAAGAGGATTTCGGTGTTGGGTGTTCTTTTCAGTGAAAAACAGAAGCTACGGTAATTATTTTCTTACTCAGAACCAACTTCGTGGCTATTTGCATCTATTTTCACATGTCACTCAACCTAATCAGCCACTTATCACCACTAATACAAACCATTTCTCACAATACAAATTAGTCATTTATCACATATATATTATTGCCACGTGTCATTACATAATTGGCCCATAAATCAATATTTTCCTAAAATTTACCAAAAATCTGAAATAATCAGATTATTCTCCAAATAAATTTTCAGCTCAAAAAGTTCACAATTTATATTTTAATTGCATTTTAAACAATTAATAATACCCGAAAAATGTCAATGAATACATGTACAAATAATTGTAACATGCAAGATCAATAATATTGTGTATGTGTATGTCACATTATGCATAAGCATAAGTTATGCTTCCTAATTTCTCATTAATCTATAATAATTACCATTTTAACCCTAATTCAAGTGATAGGATGTTACAAAAATATCTAGCATCTCCTATATTTTCATTTTCAACATCAATATAATGCAATGTTCAATACAAGGTGTCCAATAAAAAAATTACACGCTTTGTAATCTTCTTTTAGATGCTTTGTAAGTAAAATCATTTTCAGTAGTGAACTGAACAATATTCTCTAGCCTAACTTAACTCATAACTTCATCAAATATCTAAAACAGAGTATCAACATTTCTAACAATGTTATATGCATCAACAGACTTCAAAAATATTATTCTTTTTGCAGAATAAACCAAAAAATTGATAATAGAATCCTATCTTCTATTTGTCTAACCGTCATACATGATTGAACACCCATAAGTAGGCCAATTCATTATTTCTTAATCTAAATAATTGTTTATTTCATAAAAAGAGCTACTTAAAAGTTTGCCTCTATAGTCATCAATTAAAGGAACTTTATAACTTGGACCATAAGAGGCAACAACATCCACCATAGGCTGATAATAATAAGACTAGGAAACATTGAATAATATAATTGAATAATACCACCATCTAGCCATTACCATGTCAACATTATAAGCCACTTCTTTATATTGTACGACATTACATATTGAAGGATGAGCTCTAAGAGTTATCTGTGGTGCAAAAAATTTAGACATATGTCTTCTTCTTTTCCTCACATTAGGTGTAACATTTTCTTTTTTTTTTGATAGAAAATATAAACTTCAACATCCCCACTATCTTCCTGACCAATGCAAAAAGAACTTCCAACACCAATTTCATTATTTAGTCTTTGCCTTATATCTTTTTCATGCTGAAACTCTTTAAGCAAAAGTCTTTATCTATCATTTTACATCATGGCTTACTTTCTTACAAAGCTTCACATCACCTTTGATCTCAGCTAAATGATTCTTTAATCTAATGATTTTCACCACCTTTCAAATATTTGTTGCTATACAAACAAATGGTATGATTCTTCATTCCAAGAACCAATCTATCGTGAGCCTAAGCTGGATCATCAAATCGTCCTGAAATGGCTGCATTATTAAGAGTACTTGAAGTTCACTCTATTTATTTGTAAAAATAAAAAAAGATATATGTCAATTTATAATTTACATATTCCAAAAATAAAAATTATTATATATGAAAGCAAATTTACTCAAAACTTGTTAACCATAACTAATAAATCTAAATCTTCTCATTAACATATATATTAACTTGTAACAAGATAACTGTATCTAATATATGAAGCAACATTATCATATTTTGAAACCTTGTAATGTTAATTGGTTTGCAAACAAAATATAACACATTGATCTGGCTTATTTTTCCTTTTGTGCAATGTACATTCCAATCCAATTAAGTTATTCAAAGTCCAATCCATTTAAGTAGTACCTAATTAATTATTCAAAATCCAATCCAATCTAACTCTGTAATACTAATAAAATCATAATATTGGATACAAGTTAGGATTCAATCATCCAATTGAATGTTATAGTAGCATAGATGTAATATTAGAAATCCATTCAAATCATATTCAGTTATTCAATTGAATGGTATAATAAAATTAGGTGTAATACTAAAAATTTATGCAAATCAAATTCAGTCATTTTAAATGCTATAATAAGTGTAATATCAGAAATTCTACAAACTACAAAAACGTGAAATACACAAACACAAAATTTAGTCCATTGCATATGAAAGTAAATTTACTTTAAACATTTTGACCATAATTAATAAATCTAAATCTTCTCATTGACATATTTATTAACTTATAACAAGATGACATGCACCTAATAGATGAAGCAACATTATCATATTCTAAAACCTTATTATATATGTTAACTAGATTGGAAACAAAATATTAACACATTGATGTAACTTTTTATAAAATCCAATTTTACCTTAAATTAGGCACAACCATATAATCACCTTCCTGGGTGGTACTTGGATTATTAATCCATAATCATAATAATGTAAGGGGTTTTCAATCTTGTTAGCTATACTACTAGACAAAGTTATCAAGAAAATAAGTGAATATAATAACTAAAAATCAACCTTAAAAGTAGATAGAATAATCAAATTTATATATTGCAATCAATCATAGCACTTAATATGAGTATAAACTAAAGCCATAATACCTAGTAACAAATCACTAGTAATAAACCATAAACATAAACTATGACAAGTATAAAGTTTATTATGATATGAACATAAAGGAGAAACTCTGAACACCAACATGGTAAGATCACCTCCTAACCAAATTCAAGGTTACCTTCTTATTCATATAATAGTGTTATATATCTTATATTTACTATACACTACTATTTATATACATGTTCTGGGCCTAAAGATGGTAGGGAGATATTGTCAATCCCTACAATCAAGCGTCCTAAGATCAAGTTATAATCGCTATCATATCTATGCATTTCTTCATAATATGAAACAACGACAATCCCCTTAAAATAGAGCATAGAAGTTTATTATACCAAGCTTGTTACACAAATATTGAACCTAGGTCCCTACGTTTTCATGAATGAAGTGATGGTCAATTTCAATATGCTAAGTCTGTTCATAAAACATAAGATTAGAGGATATATGAAGAGTAACTTGGTTATCACACCATAATTTTACTAGCATATCAACTTTAAGCACAATTTTGGTCAAAAGTTGATACATCACATTATTTCACATACAAATTATAACATAACTCTGTATTCTAATTCTACACTTCTGTAAGATTCAAAATTCTATTTCTTATTTTTTCATAAAAACAAATTTCTCCCAGCAAAGACATAATAGCCTTTGGTAGATTTTTGACCAATCTTAGAGCTTACCCAATCTACATTTGAGAAGCATTATATACAAGTGTGACCATGATTTATATAGAGTATACCCCATATACATGATCCCTTCAAATAACACAAGATTTGTTTTTAAGTAGCCCAGTGATGAACTGTAGGAAAAGACATAAATTAACTCACAATGCTAATTGAGTAAGCAATGATAGGATAAGTTACTATAAGGTAATCATTTTCCCAACCAGGATTTTATACTTCTAAAGGTCCTTAAACAAATCTCCATCTTTTTTAAGTAGCACATTAGGTGACATAACAACACTACATAGTTTATCCCCTAATTTCCCTATTTTAGACAGCAAATCAAACACATATTTTTTTTAGATAAGAAGATGCCATTTTTATTCCTTGTTACCTTAACTCCCAAGAAGTATTTTAAAACTCCCAAATCCCTTATTTGAAAATGGTTGTGAAGAAATGTTTTTAGAGTTGAGATCCTCGTCTTAAAATTTCCAGTGATAACAATATCATCTACATACATAACAAGAATAATAATGTCTGATGTAGAATGCTTATAGAAGACAAAAATAATATTTGCTTTTGTTATTTCCAAATTAGTCTTGACTTATTTTTCTAAACCAAGCATGAGGACTATGTTTCAAACCATACAGAGGTCTTTGAAGATGTCACACACTTCCCCTTTCTCCCTTTGAGCTACAAACCTAAGTGGTTGCTCTATGTAAACCTCCTATAAATATCCATATAGGAATGTATTATTTATGTATAATTGACGTAAAGGCCTGGCATAAGTAGTTGCCATAGAAACAAACAAACAAATAGATGTCAACTTAGCTGCAAAAGAAAAGGCATCAAAGTAGTCTACACCATGAGTGTGAGCATAGCCTTTGATAACAAAAAGAGCTTTAAGATAAGCTACTGAGTCATCAAGATTGACTTTAATAGAAAATAATCATTTATATTCAATAGCCTTTTTTGCTGCAAGTAAATTCATTAAATTCTAGTTACCATTAGTATCCAGAACATTTACCTCTTCTATCATTGTCACTTGCCAACCAGGATAATACAAGCCTCTTTAACAATTTTAGAAATAGAAACAAAATTAAGAAAGGCAATAAAAGAACATGAAGAGGGTGACAAATGGTCATATGAGACAAAGGATGGGATTGTATAAGTGCATTGACATTTACATCTTTGAAGAGAAACTAGAATGTCAAGATTAGTATTCACTAGATCTAATATTGAAGGAGGAATCGGTGTCAGATATGTATCACGAACACTTTGACATATAGAGTAGACATGATGAATAGATAATGGTGGTGGAGTAGTTGTCAGAATAGTATGTATAAAAGCAACATTTGGTGATTGTTGAGTAATTTGGTATACAATCATCATTCTCCCCCTGACTATTAAAAGTAATTAAAGAAGCAGGAAACTAAGAAAGATTTTCCATAAATGTGACATTAATAGATATAAGGTATATTAAGACTGTGACAATAATATCGATACCATTTTTAAAGGCGAGAGTAATTTAAGAAGACATATTTTATAGATTTGGGATCTAATCTAGTGACTTAAGGATGAACATCATGGACAAAACATATAATTCCAAATATATGAGGCTCAATAGGGAAATCACCATGAATGATGGAAGATGGCATTCAATTAATCAAAAAATAGCTATAGAGATCGCATGGGCCTAAAAATACTTGGCTACATATGTGTGGAATAGAAGTGCCCAGGCTATTTTGAGGAGATTTTTTTTCATTTAGCTACATTACTTTGAGATAGTGTATCTACACAAGAAATTTGGTGAAAGATGTCATTTTTATGCATATAAGTTTGAAAGGGATCATAATGATATTCTTAGCATTATCACTTCACAAAGTATGTAGAAAAATGATAAATTTTGTTTTGATTTAGCATAGAAAGTAGTAAAATGGGAAAATAACTTGGAACAATTTTCATCAAATAAAGAAAAGTCAACTAAGAAAAATTATCAATAAAGGTGAAAAAATATCAAAACTCAATGTTAATGGGATATGGACCTAAGGTGAAAAAAAATAAAAACTCAATGTTAATGGGATATAGACCTAAAAACACATATGAATAAATTAACTCAAGAGAAAAACTGGCTTTTCTATTAACTCAAGAAAAAAAAAGGAAAATAATGATGTTTGGCAAATTGACATGACTTGCAATATAAAGACAACACAATTTTGAATTTTAGATATAGTTTCTTCAACACAAATAGGGGTGGATGGCGCCTAACCGATAATTTGTTTCAAAAGGAATTGAGATCATAAAGCAAGTAATAGGTTTGGGCACTACTAATAATCTTCTTCATCATAAGATCTAAAAAAATAAAGTAATATGAAAAAAACTAAGACATAAAAGTTTAGAGCTCCAATAATTTTGCTAACACATATTAAGTTGAAAGAAAATCATGGTAGCCCTAACATATATGATAGGGAAAAAGTAAAGGAGTAGGCTGAGTAGTTCTAGAACTAAGAACATATAAGGCAAAACCATCTACTAAAATGAATTTGGAAGGAGAGTTGTGGAGTTTAAAGTTATTTATAGATTATGATTACTTGTCATATGATTATTATCACTATAATTAATAACCCAATGGGTGTTGGAGGAAAAAAAGGAGACACTTATCAAGATTACCTATTTCAGCAATAGCAGTGATAGAGTTAGATGAGCTCTATTTATTTTTTTGGAACTGACAAAATTTAACAAATTCATCTATAGAAACTATTTGCTCTAAAGGTGTGCTAAGTGTGGTAGAAATAGCAACAATACAAGTTAAGTGAGATTTTTTTTATTTGTTTTGCAGTTTTGGACATGTATGTTTAATATGACCTAGCTTATAATAGTAGTTACATTCAACACTTCTTGTGTCATGATTCTTTCCTAGCCCATTGTATTGTTTCATTTATTTTTGTTCGACCCCGAATGTTTCATAGAAGTTAAAACTATCAGAAGTAGAAATTTTGGCAAGTAGTCATGAGGAAAGAACAAATGAATGAAGATTCTTGAATCAGAAATGATAGACAAGAGTAAAGTAGTGAATGAGAAATATGGATATGTCCAAGTTTTGCTTTGGTGCTTCTGGTGGATAAAATATTTTAAAGTGAGAAGAATTAAGGTGAAAGCTAGAAGCAGAATGAACGCCGAAAATGAAGTTGCATTTGTGTAGTACATCGATGAAAGAGATGTATATATGTGTATGTTTTGTTGTTGGTGTTCAGGATTAATCATGGATTTAAAATTTCCTTATGGATGATATTGATTTGAAAACAAGATGAGAATGAGGAATAAATGAAGTAGAAACGGGTGATCTTGGTATAACTTGTGTTAAAGAAAGATTGTGAAACAAAATGGGTGGTTGATCTAAAAAATTGTTCAAGGAGTACGCTTCAATCCTTTAGCCACAACTTCTTCTCTAGCTATCCAAACGAGATGATTCTTAATTTGGATTAAACTAGAAGCATAAGGCTATATTTCTTATGAAGACATAGAATTTCAATTCTGTCTCTAAGAGTATCAAAGTTTGTCATGAAGTGAGAACTAAGTGTAGTACATTGGTGGATGAATGTAAAATTCATCTTCGGAATTTAGAGAAAAATTGGGATTGACCTAGATAGATTTTGGCAAAGTTTCCTTCTTGATAGTTGTAGATCTTTCTGTTAGCTTTCCAAGGGTATTTTAGCATGAAAATTTTGGACGCTTGAGTCGAAAGTTAGGGTCTTTATAAAGGAAGATGTTCAATGAGAAGTTGTATCTTCTACCTTTTTGCATCTTCTATGATGATGTCATCTTCTTCTGTGTGACATCATCTTCTTCTGTCTTTTGCTTCCTCTGTGTTTCGCTTCTTCAGTCTTTTGTTTCTTTTGTGTTCTGTTTCTCTTGTCTTGTGTTTCTTCTGTCTTTTCACTTCTTCTGTCTTTTGCTTCCTCTATGTTTCGTTTCTTCAGTCTTTTGCGTCTTTTGGGTTTTACTTCTTCTGTCTTTTGCTTCCTCTGTCTTTTGCTTCTTCTGTGTTTTGCTTCTTCTATGTTTTGCTTCTTCTGTCTTTTGTTTCTTCTGTGTTTTTGCTTTTTTTTGTCTTTTGCTTCCTCTGTGTTTCGCTTTTTATGTCTTTTGCTTCTTCTGTGTTTTGCTTCTTTTGTGTTTTGTTTCTTCTGTGTTTTGCTTCTTCTATCTTTTGTTTCCTCTTTCTTTTCACTTCTTCTATCTTTTGCTTCCTCTGTGTTTTGCTTCTTCTATCTTTTGCTTTTTATATGTTTTGCTTCTTCTGTGTTTTGCTTCTTTTGTGTTTTGCTTCTTCTGTCTTTTTCTTCTTCTATCTTTTCGTTTCTTCTATCTTTCGCTTCCTCTGTGTTTCGCTTCTTCTATCTTTTGCTTCTTCTGTGTTTTGCTTCTTCTGTGATTTGCTTCTTCTGTGTTTCGTTTCTTCTTTCTTTTGCTTCTTCTGTGTTTTGCTATCATCTGTGTTACATTTCTTCTACCTTTTTGTATCGTCTGTCTTTTGTATTATCTGTGTTTTGTATCATCTGTGTTTTGCTATCGTCTGTGTTTTGCTGACTTGTCTTCTTCTGGGTTTTGTTCCTTCTGGGTTTTACTTCTTCTGTGTTTTTGCTTCTTCTGTTTTCACTTCTTTTGTCTTTTGCTTTTTTTGGGTTACTGTTCATAAACTTCTTCTAGGATACTGTTTATGAACTTCTTTTGTCTTTTGCTATTTTCTGTATTTTGCCAAATTTTTTCTTCTGACTTTCGCTTCTTCTGAGTTTTGCTTCATCTGCCTTTTGCTTCTTCTGAGTTTCTACCTTTCGTTTCTTTTGTTTTCATTTCTTCTATGTTTTGCTATCTTCTGCCTTTCGCTTCTTTTGTTTTCGTTTCTTTTGTGTTTTGCTATCTTCTGGGTTACTGTTTATCTTATATCTTCTGCTCCATTTTTGATCCTTCAAAAGATAGAATTTGTCTTCAAGGTCTTCATGAAAGTTGTAGAGCTTGAAGTCTTCTTTCGAATCATCTAAAGAACATCTTAATGCGATATCTGTAGGGAAAGTTATAGAAATTTTCCCACCTCTTCTGCCTTTTCCATTTGTCTGTTTCACAACCTAATATATTAACTAAATTATATTAATTTCCAGATCAAATCTGACCTCAAGGTCTTCTTCAAAATTGTAAATTTCAAAGTTAAATGAAACAATTCTTGAACCCTTAGATTCCAAACATTTTCTTTTTGCGTCTCCATTGAAGGTCATAGCTTTTGGTGTTGATTTGAAAGAGATGTAATAAATCAAGTAAGGGTATTGATTAGAAGAGTAGGAATTGGATATTTTTACTAAACATGCTTCAATATTTTGATGATTTTTAGATCAGCAGAGCTCCGAATAAGATGATTCTTATTTCAAGATAAACTAGATACATGGGGCTACAAATGGTATGTAGAAGTTGAAGTCAAATTCAGTTTCTAAGAGGTTTAAATTTTTGATAGGAATTGTGCATAATATGTTGACTTGGACAAAAGCAGCCCAAAAATGTTTAAAGTGTATCTTTCGAATCACTGACCCGAATTGAATGATTTTGGTGTCATTGGAAACATAAGACAATAAAGAAGATTCTTCTAGAAGAAAGTGTTATGTCAGAATATTCAAGGGTATTTTTGGCAAGACACTTACTGTTGGGCCCCAATTTTTTTTAATTATTTATTGATTTATAGATTTATTCGTTTACTTTATTTTATTTATTTATTTGTTAGTTAAGTCTTAAATTATCAAGAATAAATGGGAATTAGAAATTTGAAATTAGAATGAAGGGTTAGGATTAAGTTAGATTAAATTGTAGTAGGCTTGTAAG
>JAOSBK010000007.1:17388702-17407865 GCA_027568895.1 Erythroxylum shatona | reverse complement strand
CGCACGGCTTCAAATCCTCTGGTCCACTTTTTGTGGACCAACTCTGGTCCACAAAATCTGGACCATCCATTTATGTAGGACCTACGTAAATAGATGATCCAGATTTTGTGGACCAGAGTTGGTCCACAAAAAGTAGACCAGAGGATCTGGTCCCCTGTCCGCACGCACGTTGTTCAGTGTGTGTGAGTGTAGGTGGTTACACTTTCAATTTTAGATGGGGCATACCTTTTATAATTATTTCTTAAATTTAGACTTTGTTGGAACTTATTAATTTGTTAAATGAATTATTGAATTCATGTAATTAATAAATTACTACGTAAAAAATGAAAATTACTTCAATACAAATTTAAAATAGAAATTGGTTCAGTTTGATTATGTTGAGGCTGGGCGCCGTTGTTTGGATTCATGATCTCGATTAACTTCAACTAGGAGATACCTGCAAAAACAATAAATACACACCGGGGGTTGATCGCCGGCTTACCCCTCCGATGCTTAAGTCAGTTTTCTGTCGTAGGTTTTGTGTCTAAGAACAGAGAGTATCAAGGTTATTAGAGTCGTACCTGCATCATGAGAATATTATGAATTTATATACTAAATACCTGCCGTGTTTAACTCATCATCTTGGGAATGGGTCGATCGGCTCACGCGCCATCCTAGGGTTGGACCTGGGCCTAGCACGATCGATCCAACCAGAAATAATATGGCCTAAACTGATTTAAAACTTGTTTTTAAATTTAATAATATTATTTTAATTAATTCAAATTAAACTGAATTAAAAATAACCTAAATTAATTTTTATTTAATTATTTAATTATTAGTTATATTTAATCAAAATATTATTAACTCCTTCCCGTCTATGCTGAACTCTGGATTGTGCATAAAGCAGCTTTGACATAAATATTCCTGAGCTGTAGTGGCTCCACCAACGTAGGAGATTAGATGAAAGTTTGATGGCTGCTCAGACGAAAATATCATATCATATCGTGTCCGTATTCTAATCTATAAGACCGAAACATCGTTACCGTCTTGGTTTGAGTTGTTGCAACCATAACAACGCATGTATCCATGTCGTTGACTTATGATTTCTTTATTTTTTAAATTATTGTATATTAAAATTAATAAGCTTCGTAGTACGGAATTTTAATTTTTGTGAGGGGAGGCCACGCCACGTGGGAGAAGTTAATTCGCGGGGAGGGCTTATTTAATATTACAGCTATGAATTGTCGGGGAATGAGAACTAAGTTACGATTTTGCCCTCCTAAGGCCATTCCCATAAATGGGAGCGGATGACCCTTGTTAATTTTATTCACATTCAGTCATAGTGAAAAGACGTAAATACCCATGTTCTTGTATACTATTCGTAGTTGAAATTTATAAGCGAGAGAAATAAAGAATTACGCTTTTTCTAATAAAAATTAATAGATTTTGATAAATAAATATTCTAAATTTTATGGGCTTACTCTTATTTTTATTTCTGATTAAAATATACTCCCTCCTATTCAAAATAAGTGTCGTTTTAAAGGATTTTAATTATTTAAAATAAGTATCATTCACGATTTTCATGCATATTTATAATTTTATTTCCAAAATTACTCTTTAATTTCTCTCACATCCTAATTATACAGATTATATTTTCAAGGTAATTCAACATGCAATTAATAAGGGTATATCAAATATTTTATTAACTTTCTTAATAAGTGTGCATCTCTCTAAAACGACACTTATTTTGGATAGGAGGGAGTATGTAGAATTGAAGATACTTTATTTAACTAATGCCCATTTGTCAATAATCACACTTGGCGTTAATGAAATGTCAGGATGGGCTGGGCCGAGGAAACAAAAGGCCCGAATCATTTTGCAGAGAAAAAGAAGACCTAACGCAATGAGCGAATCGTTCGGTTGTGAGATTAACCACGTGGCAGTTCTTGATCGGTTGGTTTGCGAAAATTTTGATTTGCCCGCGCTCCGCACCGAGCCAGCTTCGGGTTTTGTTAATTTGTTTAAGCCCGAGGCTCGGATACTCCCGAACCTACGGCCAAAATGCTCCACCTGTCTCTTCTCTCTCTCCTGAAAAATAAATAATTATTATTACACGAAATCAACACTGAGCTTCAACAACATAAGACAAGACCGTGATGATAATAATAAATAATAACCATAAGAAGAAGACAGAAATCCGCAGAGAAGCTGTTGGTAGCTCAGCTGAATCCTCTACTTGGAGAAAACCACTTCTGTCTGATTCCTTCTTCTACTTGGACTCTCTCTTCTCACTTCTCAGGTTTGTTCGTTCTTGCTTGAGCTGCGATTTCTCTTTTGTGTTTCTCTCTCACAGCTTTCTTGCCATCCATCTTTGTCTCTTTTTGTCCACATGAAATCAAAACTATTGTAGCGTTATGTGAAAGCGTTTGTTTTCTACTATGTTTGAATCTCTTTAGCGAAATCCCTCTCTCTCTAAGACAACCGGTATGCTTCTTTCTCAATTCATTTATTCATTGAAAGCGACAGACCCTTTACGTGTTGTTCCTCCCTCTTTCCTCTAATTGAGGCCATATATATTAAATAAGTTCATTTCCAATTTCTTTATTCTTTTTGAAAAAATTATTGCCATGTTCTAAAGATTTTGACTTTCAAGCCTATTCATTACCATGTTCTAAAGATTTTGACTTTCAAGCCTATTCGTTTGAGTTTCAGATCCTCAATTGTAGGACATATGACTACTGTACTTCTTAAAGTTATAATCTTTTCGTCATTTTAAACTTGGATTTTGCCAATTAACAACTTGTGGTGTTGATAGACTTGTTTGATGCCATCAAAAGTTAAATGCACAGATACCATTTTCGCATGCAGATGCATCCAACACCCTATGCCTTCACTGCAACTGCTTTGTAGACCCAACAAAAGCTTTTTACGTTATTGTCATCCATCTGTTTATGATGTCTGTGGCGGAGAAATCGACTTCAAATTCGTCGACTTTACCCTCGCCAACGCTTCCGGTTAGAGAGGTTGATCCTTTATTGAAGGACTTGAACGAGAAGAAGCTGAGCTTTAGGCGAAATGTCGTTTCTTTAGCTTCGGATTTAAAGGAAGTCCGCAGCCGCCTTGCATCTCAAGAGCAGTCTTTTGTTAAAGAATCAATAATCAGACAGGCATGTGATTCGTGGGTTTTAGCCTTCTTTCTCTTTTGGTGCTTGGAATTCGATCATTGTCTTTCTCGTTTCTCCTTTTCGGGTTCTTTCTGATTGTGGGGTCAAATTTGCTACATGTAGATTTTAATCCAAACGGAAACTTGTAATAAGGTTTTTTTTTGCTTTTGACTTGACAGGAAGCCGAGAGTAAAGCTAAAACAATGGAGGAGGCTGTTTGTAGACTGCAGAAGACTTTGGAGGAGAAGAATTGCCAGCTTGAGGCGTCAGCTTCAACTGCTGATAAGGTCCTTCGGATACCCCTGTTTTTCTCTTTATTTTCCTTGCAGGCTTTGCAATTTTGAATTGTATTTTGACGATCTAAGATTCCCCTTTATGTTCTACTAATAGTGCAATTATTTGCTGGGATCTGGTCTGTAATCATGTTCCTTTACTCATCTTATCATACACATGTTTGTTCTTTAGGATGTACCTAAACCTTTATCCGTGTTTTTTTTGTCATTTTGGCGGAGCCCATGAATGGAAAAGGTTAGAAAGTATATTTAAGTTGTACCGTTGTCCCCTCTATAGAAGACTCAAACAATTTAAGAAAACATTGTCTTCCGATGACTCTTAGGAACTGTAACTTTCCGTTATTTTACTTTTTACTCGATGATCCCTTGGGAAATATATAGATCCTGTATTTTTCTGGCTGGCCAGCTTATGTTTTTCAGGTTGCATGAAGACCGTCATGGTCTTGTAAGGAATTTGGGCAAAGTTATTTCACCAATCCACCGAACAAATTTTGCTGCTATCTATAAGATGCTCTAGAATTTATGATTTACTTATTAGATTCAATGAAAGCTTTCGACTCCCAAGTTGGTGTGGCTGACATCAATGTTTTAGAACTTCTCAATGGTCCCTATATTTTGAAGTATGTATCGTTGTGAAGGTTGAGTACTTCATTTCGTTTTTAATTTACATACTTGCAAAATGACAACTTCTTGTTAAAATTATTCTTTTGGAGATACTGTCTTGGCATCAGGCGGTCACTATTTATCAGCCAAATGACATAAAACTGACTATCCCCTTTGGCTTCCCAACCCGCTTCCATGAAATATTAAGAACTGGTTAAGTTTGAACGTATTTGTGTAAAATTTGCTGCTTTATGGTATCTTTTGGCATCTCTTATCTTCGAGGGAAACATTGGAATACGTGAACACGTCAGAACTTGAACATAGACCTCAAGGCTAAGCCTACTATCATACTTTGGTGCACATTTATTTGTTGCTTGAATGCTTGTTCTTCTTTTCTGGCCTGATTCACGTGTCAATTTAATTTTGTATGAGCAATGAACTAAGGTTGCCTCTTATACAATGTTATTTCTCAAAAAGGTTAAGCCAAATGTGCGGTATTACTACAATATGACCCTCTAAAGAGGAAAGAGAACAAAGATAGATTGTTGATGGAAATGGTCGCATTATTACGATATCAAGTCAAATAGATAAAACTGGGAGATGAAGATCCAACATGTGAGAAGACAGGCCAATGCTACTGCTGATATATTGGCTAATTATAACGTACAAACTGAGTTCATGCTTTTATAATCTTATTGACCCACCGTTAGAAATTTCTGTCTTGCTACTGTATGATTGTGTTGACACCTAATTTACAAGTCATATATGGCACCACTCTTTGAACCAAGAAATGAAAAGGGAAATATATAGTTTATTAGCCCATCAGATTATATTTCCATTTCCATATGCAATATATATGAATGGAAGATATGCTTGAAGGCTTAGTTGAAGCATATGACTTGAAGCTTCATTGTGTTTAAATAATTGTCCTCCTTACCTTTATGTGTACTCATTCTGATTTTTTTTTTTTTGTGGCACAGTATTTACAGGAATTGGATGGACTTAGATCACAGCTTGCAACAACGAGAGCAACTGCTGATGCTAGTGCTGCCTCAGCTCAATCAGCACAGCTCCAGTGCTTGGTCCTCTTAAAGGAATTAGATGAGAAGAACATGTCACTAAAGGAGCATGAGGCCCGTGTAACCAGGCTAGGGGAGCAATTAGATAAACTACAGAATGATCTTCAAGCAAGAGAATCCTCTCAAAAGCAATTGAAAGATGAAGTTATGAGAATTGAGCACGACATTATGCAAGCTATTACTATTGCTGGAAGTAACAAAGATTGTGAATTGCGAAAATTGTTGGATGAGATATCTCCTAAAAATTTTGAGAAGATCAATAAGCTCTTAGTTGCCAAGGATGATGAAATAGCCAAACTCAAAGATGAAATAAGGATTATGTCTGCTCACTGGAAGCTCAAAACTAAGGAATTCGAATCACAGGTCTATCCATCTGTGGCCTTCTTCATAATTGTTGTCTTTTAGTTGCATGCCTTTATTGTTGAACTTCCCTGCAAGCTTTATAGAATTGTGCATTCATGTGATTCATCATGTTTGCTGACAGTTAGAAAAGCAGCGAAGGACTGACCAAGACCTGAAAAAGAGGGTGCTGAAGCTGGAATTTTGTCTTCATGAAGCTCGTGCTCAGACACGGAAGCTTCAAAGGGTAGGTTCAATCTTATTTGCTGCCATTGTTACTTGGATGGAATTTGTATGTGCTGGTTTTAAGTCCTTACTGTGACATGCAATTGATGCATTTCTGAGACTCCACGCCATAGTGAACAAAGTTAGTTAAAACATTCTGCTGTGGACGAGCCTAATTTGCTATTCAGCTACTGAAATTGTATGATCAAATGCTATAGTAACTTTCTTTGTGCCTACACTCATGATAACAATAGAAGGCGTTTGGTATCTGTTAGATCTCACATCAACAAAGTTCCTTCTGTAGTCAATTAACATCAGTGCTCTTTTGTGTTATTTTTGTCATTTGGAATAGATGGGAGAACGCAGAGATAAGGCCCTGAAAGAACTTCGTGAGCAGTTAGCAGCAAAACAGGCCACAGTTGTCAACAATGAGAAGCGAAACTTTTGGGAAAGTTCAGGCTTCAAGGTCGTAGTTTCTATGTCAATGTTGATCTTGGTGGTGTTCTCCAAGCGGTGATAAGACCATTATGTCATCCACTTGTGTATACTTATCCTAGTAGGCAATTTTGCCAGTAGAAATGCTCGGAGTAGGATATCGTGATGTAGCCTTAGAAACACCTTGCTTCTTGTTCTCTCCACTAGAACTACATTGTTAGAATTAGAAATTGTAGTTACTAGAATTTGGACTTGCAAAAACTTTGTAATCCAGTGGTTTGGTCGAAATGAAACTACAGTGGTAGTGTAATGACAACTTAAAGTGTGGAAAGCCGGTGCCAGTCAGAAAATGACGGCGATGTAAGGTCTTTGATTAGAAGGAAAATAAGTAGAGAGAAATGATGTGATAATCTCATCATCTGAGGATAGCATCATGCTTGGGAGCTGTCAAGCAAGGTGGTAAGAAATCTAAAGCGTGTGTGTGTGCATTCTTTCAATCTTAAGTAAGGTCATTAGTATTGATAGTCATATGTGCCCAACATGCGACGTAAATTAATTCAGTAGAAACGATAATGAAGTTATATTCTCCAGTGGCTCCTGTCATACACTTGTCCATAGTTACAACTAGCAACACATGCAGTACAGCCATAGTTCGCATGTAGAACAAGGGGAAGAGGTAATGATGCTAACATAAGACCTAAGGTGTATGTTTGTGAATGATGCCTGAAGGGTTGTCCTTAATGTCGGAATGTTTGGTGCACGTGCTGGCTTTTTAAATTAAAGTCGTTTGCTGTTACAATGTGGCATCCTATGCATTTAATGCGGTGCTGTCTTTTAGCACTCTCGTTTCGTCATAACCATTTAATACATGCTTTTTGACTAAACTTAAGTTCAACGTCTCGTGATAAAAAACTTTTTGACTAAACTGCCTCCTAAATTAGCATCTTCTGTGACATTGATCCAAAGTGCAATCCTGTAAAGCATACAAACTGAATGATTGCTTGAGATGGGGGTTTTCAATATGATTTTGACAATTGACATGGCCAAAAAGATAGTAATTTGAAATTTTCCCTCTCACCTCCCAACGCTTGTCTTACAGAAGTTCCAAGTTCACTACTTTAAACGGGAAGCATTCAGAGTTGCATATGCCTATACAGGACAACAGACATGCTTTGAGGAACATTTTCTACTAATTAACTTTGAGTTTGTACAATGCAAGCTATCACTAGACACAGACTACGCCGAAAATCTGAAACTTCCGAACATAAACTAGACCAAAATCAATACGGCAAGACTACCATCTTAATTCATATATCTTCACGTGTCACTGATAACAAACTCGTACGACCTAAAACCACTATCTTCAGCTACAAAGAAGCATAGCAGGAACTAACCTTTCGTTTCTTTTCTTGCAAGCATACTTCTGTACAAAAATTTAGATTGCTTCTTGGCCTTGCTCTTCTCTTCTGGGGATTCGAGAACTTCCAATCCATTAATGAACACGTTCATATGCCTTCTTCTATATGTCCAAAACAACCAATCCCGTAACAAGTGATGTGAAAATTAAAACATCTGTGATAAATGGAAGCAGGACAGTTGCTGTAGATGTAGATGTGTTGACACCAGGCGGGGCACCGTATCCAAACACTGTTGTGGTGCCTGAGCCTGGAGCACTTGAGTTTAACACTGATGGTGGAGTTCCAGTGCTGTTAAAAAAGTATGTAAGGTTACATCTTTCAGTCACTAAACTGGAATTGAAGGGCTCCAAATCCATAAAGGCAGTCTCTTTACCTTGATTCCCCAGACCCTGGTAATGGCGATGTTGTTACTGGGTTTGTAGGTGGTGTTGTTGCTGGGTTTGTAGGTGGTGTTGTAACTGGGTTCCCGCTGGAAGTGGATGGTGTTGGCAATGATGAAGTTGAAGATGATGAAGTTGGATAAACACATGAACCGCTACCTGTTGATTTTTTGTGACAATGAGAACCTGATGTATAGATTCTGTGACTATTGAAATGCATTACCTAGTAAAGTGAATTTCTTACTTGGATTGACATTAACTATGTTTGCAGTCCCTCCAAAATCACAGCTAGTTGCCACCGGATTCTTCTGATAATAGCTGTTGAAGGCATACGATGCATGATTTTGAAGAGTACTAGGATTATAACAGCTCCCACCCTGCTGTATCTGCGAGCAATCAACACCTCCCGTGCCACAAGCATAATCCAGAGCACTTTGAAGTGCAGTTTGTAAAGCTCCACTCTTTGCCACGCACCAGCTCTGTCCCGGAGCTGCTGGAGCATTTGTTGTTCCAGGAGGTGCGACAGGATTCGTTACTGGTGTTGTCACAGGAACATTGCCTGTCGGAGGGGGATATGTAGTGACAGGATTAGTTATTGGTGGTGTTGTGACTGGATTGGTGATTGATGGAGGTGGATTAACAGTCGGAGGGGCAGGGGGGATTGATACTGGTGCGGCTGCTGGATTGGTGGGTGTTATGGTTACAGGGTTTGTGGCAGGAACAGTGACCACTGTTGGGGTTGGATTGTTTGAAGGGAGACTTACAGCTGGTGTTGTTGCAGGAGTTGTGGGAAACACTGTTGTTGGTGGATCGATCGCATCATTTAATGTAGTTTTAAAATTGTTGACCAGTTTTCTACGGGAAGAAGCAGACGTCTGTTTAGTTTCCATCTTAGGTTCTTCATTTGCAAACTCTCCCACAAGACATACTTCTGCATATAGTCCAGCCACCGTCCCTGAGAACTGAGAATTCTGTAAGGATTTCAAAACATTGTCGGCGAAATCATAAGCTTCTTTTGCAGTGGAAACAGCAAGTCCCTTTAAAACCATAACAATGTGAACGTCACTGCAAGCTGTAACTTTTTGGATCACAGATTGAAGAAGATCAACGTCACCACTGCTGGCTTGTATAACGACAAAGGATCTAGTGCTCTTGAGAAACTGAAGGATTCTGTGGAGATCAGTTTGTTGCGCTTTACTCAAATTCTCCAACAACGGTAATGAAGTTACTGAGACGCTAATTTCATTGTCAAGATGAAGATTGGTGAGGGCTGAATGAATTAGCTTCAATGTGGACAAAAGTTTTGACAAGTCACTGTTTCCACTTACTACGATGGTCCTCAAATAGGGTGAAAAGGGCGCTCCATGGGTTTTAAGCCAAGAAACAGCAGAGTTTTCAGATTCTATCAAATTCCAACCTTGATCTTCTAGTAAATAAAGATCCACTGACGAACCAGAGCGGAGAAATCTATTCAAAACCCTGTGATCTGCAATGACAACTCCGGCATGAGATGGCAAAGCTTTGTTTATTTTAAGGAATGACAATGTTCTGCCAAGTGACGAAGCTGAAGTATCTCCTCCTGCATCATAGAAGAAACCAACCCGAGTGCCTGAAACATAGCAGAAAATGATCCGGTATAAGAAACTCGGAAGTTTTGTGGAAAATTTTAGTGGCAAAGCTACTCTATATGACTACAGTTGCCTGGCAATAATCTGAAGATGTGCAGCTACATCATTAGGTGCCCTAAATGTGTAAATTATATAGAAAGAAACGAGTATGTTTGTTTCTGTGAAATATGATATGAGCGCATAAACAAAGTGAATCTATGCTCCATGAAAAACAGCAGGAGGAAGTAGTAGTGAGAGCTTCTTACCAGAAGTGCAAACAGTGAACAGAGACAAGAAGAATAAGAAGAGGGAAATGGTGGATGGTTTGGCCATAGCAGGGAGAAGGTGTGGTCTAGTTTTGAGGAAGGAATTTGAAGGATATTCATTCAATGGACATGGTAGTATTAACATGGAAGAGAGAAAGTTGAAGGAAATAGGAAAGTAGAGGGACGAAAAGAAAAGATGATGTTACTTTGTGAGCAAGGACTTTTCCTTACTCTCAAACGACAAAACACTGACTCACAGTCTTAAAGCAGAATCACTATCCTACACTTTGTCCAACTTTACTTTCAAAGCCAATAGAGGCAGAGCCCGCAAGTTGCACGAGCAATAAGGCTCACCTTTGATAAAGGAATATTGTATTATCAACAGCTGCTTCAGGTAAAAGATACATTTTTTATATTATGTTGATTGGATTGGGGATAACAAAGCAATTAACTTAGACATTAAGCAGGTTTCTTCCTGTAACTAATTAATTGATTAAATAAAAAGTTAATTTTAATACTTGTAAGATCATAAAGCTTTTTAAAAATAATTTAAAATTAAGAAAGCATTTTTTAAAAATAAATGAAATTGTAGAATCAGCTTAACCTTAATAAGGTCGGTTTGGAGGTGGCAAATTGAGAGTGGAAAAGGCCTCGAGCTCTGTATTACCTTCGGTGTCCTGTCTACATTATTACTGCCAATTTGTGTCCCTTGGGATATAATATATTATATTACAATTTAAAGGAAGCAGAGACAACCCATGTGGGCTGATCTATTGTCTTTCAAAAAGCACCCTTGTCTGACTAGGTAACAGCCGAAAGCAATTACAATGTCATGAAATTAGAGACGAGGGAAGGGAAAGTGGCCGCACCTTTTTGTTATCATTAGTGTATCATCATTATCATCTTGGAGAGCACAATTGCAACAACATGTTGATATGAAATAAGCAGGCTTAACATGTAAAAGACTTCTGTTTTTGCTTGTTTTGTTTAGTTACTTTGCCTAAAAAAAAGGCTGATTTAAGGCAGTTTGGAATTATCAAAAGTTAAGAAAGTGGATCAGCTTACCACTAAAGCTCCTCACTCTAAAATACGATAGTCGTCTATTAATAATTACAGAAATCACAGGGTGGGATCAAATCGTAATTTACCTCTCTCACACAATGTCGGGTCGGAGTGTGGGGGCGCCTAGAGTGGGCGTTCCACCTTTTGAGTCCAAGAAATCACAGCTTGCATCAGCAATCATAAAACCTTGTTGTCTACAATTTCATAGCCTAGCCTGATAAGTGTAAATATTAAAAGCTTCTCTCTTTCTTTTCAACACCATTCTATAGCTTCTCTTGCTGTTCATATCATTCGCATGACTAGACAAACAATTCAGTGAAGAATGGATCATGTATTGCTTCTTTGGCTGAATTGTACTTATCCAAACGCTTCTTCAATGAGCGCAGATCTCTCTCATGCTTTGAAGATCGATCCTAAACCACATAAACCATTTTTGGTTAGGGGTAAGCAATTCAAAAAAGAAATGTTGGCAATTAATCTTTTGATATGGACATTTAAGTGATACTTGCACGTTCTATATTGTCTAGAGATTATGTACATAAATTACTCACAAAATGCTTGGATAATTTCATCAGCAAGAGATAAGGGGCATATAAAACTTACAAATGATTTCTTCAGGAGTAATATATCGACCAAGTATAGCAGCCAGAACACATTTGTCCTTGGGAAACTGCAAAAAATCAACATGGTTTAAATCGAAACCAATAGATAGAGGTATAAAGAATTAAATGCGAAACAAACAGAAACTCTCGAGCTAGGAAGTGATGGAAGATCTTCCTTTCTTCTTTCTGTTTTCTCTAACCTCTTCAGGTGATTCATGAATTTTATTATAGTTTGAGATGCCAAAACAATTCTGCTAAGGAATGGGCATCACTTCTCAGGTTCCTCACATTAATGAATTAAATGCTTACGAATGCCAAGAATTTTGTTTCCTGGAATCGTTTTGCATAAAACCCTCTTTCAGGAACTGATTCTAATTCTTACCAAATGAATGCAAAAACACTGCATAGCACAGAAAAATTGTCCCACTTCAACTTTGAATGAAGACTCAAGATCCGCTAGTAACCTAAAAAAAGTTGATAATTATTAAATATATAAGTTCGCAAATTATAGACGAGGCGAGGGTCAAGAAACTTGTGAAAGATAGAACATCTTTTCTCTATACTTTCCAGCATAATTAGTCTTAAGTTCTTCACAACATAACTGACTTGCAGCATTTGAACTAAATACCAAGCTAATCCATTCCACATTTTTAAGAAAAACTATATGCATCAACGTGATTACCTTCCTTCCCAGAAATCTTCTGTTAACTCTTTCATCTTTCTATATGTCTCTGCCTGTATATAATATTGAGAATAAATCATGGAAGTGAATCAGACAAAGGTTATCGTCAAATGTGAGTTACTCTTCTTACTTGTTTATCTCCCTTAGGACCTTTGAAGAGGTAAGGATCTGAGGACAGGTCAAGATAGAGTATATCTTCACCTGCATTACATTAATGTAGCTAGTTGTAGGAAGGATATAGTTTGACCTTGAACAGGACAAAAGCACATCATCAACCAAAGAATTATTACCAGTATTGATCCTAGACAATGTGAAATCAATTATTGATATAGCTAATCCAAAGGTTTTCGTATAGATTTTCTTTCCCTCCAGAGCAAAATGCACTGTAGCACAGTCATTTCGACTTAAAAGAATGTTTCCCCTGTAACAAATAAAAGAAGCCCTCAATCAGCATCCCTACTGGCTGTACAACAGTACATAATATACTTTGTAAACAATCATACCAGTGCAGGTCCCGGTGTTCAAATTCATAAGCAGCTTCTGCAACAGCTAAGGCAGCTGTAACCTGTAATGCAAGAGGGACATAGAGTTGTAGTAACAGTTTTTAGAAAAGAGGTGAAAACAATGCCCAATAGCGCTCAGTGATTGACCTGGACCAATAAACTTCTCGCTTCATCAAAATTTAGGAGCACAAAACTTTCAAGGTCCTTCCCACCATGTTGTAATACAAACACAACATAGCACTGCACACTCATCAAAACAATCTTGTAGTTAGCAAAACTAGCAGATTTCAAGTGGTTGATCTATTCTTTGACAATTTTGGCCAATCTCATGGACAAGGAGGTAAGCTTATTTCATATAATGACCACCTTCTTCTACATATCAAGATAAAGGATTAAGGAAAGAGAGGAATAGAACAAGTTAAGCATATCCAGTGGTTAAACTTATACAAGTGCATAAATACTGCAAGATTCTGCTATCTATGGTAGCTTTGCACTTCAGGAAAAATAGGTTTAAAAAATGTAACTGTTATATATTCTGGAGGCTAGTAAATGAAACCTCGAAGGAAGAAGTGAAACATATAATTTCAACAAAACAGTCAACAAACCTGTTTTGCTGGAAACTCTTTAGGGTGGTCATTTTCTGAGCCATGCTTCTCATCCCAATCTTCCCATGCTTTAATCAGCGCAAGGTCATAAGGACCTTGGCATACCCGTAAACTGCAGATAATCTAATTAGAATGTGGACTCTTGTAAAGATCATACTGCAGCTTATTTGGAGTGGGATTATATTTCACGTACTCTAGTGTTTCAATAAAAGTAGTGCACATATTGTATGCATCACTGTCAAGTGCCCTTAGACGATTAAGTGTTCGTGAAAGTATCACCTCCTCAAGCAATTCTTCTGATCTCTGGATGGAAGGATAGCAAAACAAAAAGTTTCAAAGGTAAAGCCAAACTCGTTTAGTAAAGTAAATAGAGGGAGCTCCTATATTTAGCAAATATAGTCATAAAAGTTACAAGTCAGTCATTATAGAATTCAGACCTTTTGTACTTCCCCGTTTACTCGTAAATCTCCATCAATAGGGACTATTTTACAGACAGTGTTTCCAGCTTTAAAGGCTTCTCCATATGTACCTTCACCCACTTTTGTAATGCTTTTAGGGTCGCTGATCAAAAAAGTTTTTCTTATTATCAACACTGAAGTAAATATTTCATCCTTCCAAATGAGAATCATAAGTGTTGAAAAGCTACCAAGTAAGCAGTAATAGACAGTATCCAGATAAAAAACTTATCTCATGTAATCAGAACACTAGTTGGAAGGTCATACCAAACTACCAGATGGTTTGCATACATGTTAAAATAAATAGCACAAGTATAGAAGAAATGTGAAGAAAGTTTTGATGAATAAAATTTCTTCATTGACATGTCAATAACATTTCCTAACAATTGGATAAATGTTTTAAATGCAGAAAGAGAGCCAGAAGGCACGAGCGTGAAAAGGACAAACCAGTATTTAGAGAATACGTCCAATAAGGTTGATGGAACTGATTGTCCACAGACTGCCAATAAGGAGGCAAATGGATCCACATAATCATTATCCAATGAAGCTCTACTTGAAACTAAAGATAGTTTCTTAGTTGCAGCTTCAATTTGTTCACAGTTTTCATCGAGCAAACTTGCCAATATACTACTGCTCTTTCTTGAATTGATTTTAACTGCATCCTTACTAAGTATGTATCTGCTGATTCTAGTTTGGACAGAATGCAGGGCTGAATTGGCCTTGGAAGAAGAATCGACTGGAGTTTTCAGATTTATGGAGCTGTAATCATCACTACACTCAAGTCCGACAGGCAAGGTTGGAGTTTCCAAAATCTTTGACAGTGTAGTAGAAGGCTCACAACTGCAGTTCAACTTCTTTGTAATTAGCCATCTCTCTAATCTTGAAGACAAATGTGGTATAGGCACATCACCAGTTTGATTTCCCGTGGCCCATGTATTAAAATTTTTAGGTGATGGGCTCTCCTCCACCAACTCGAATGCATCCACCTCTTGGAAATACTGCCTTTCTGTCTCAAAATTGGGAGGCTGTACAGATTTTGCCTGTCGAAAGCATGATGAAAGAAAGACATTGACTGGTGAGGTAAACGCAGATGAAAGATAGCAAGAACAGGTTCAGGTTCAAAGAATAATTTAATGACTGAAGAAAAATTGATAGCATAGCGGGTAACTACAACAACGAAAATATAATAAAAAATAATCTTTGAATACAAGAGGAGATGAAGGCATACTTTAGGAACAGGGGGTTTGACTTTTCTTTTGACCTGCTTTTGTTGAGGTCGAACATCCACACAAACCGATACAGCTATACTTACCCTCCCTCTACGTCAATCACCAGACAAACTCAGATCATTCAGAAAACAGGAAAGAAAGAGAACACACCCAAAGCATTGACAAATGGAAGGTGAAGGATCAAGAAAGTGAGGACGTTTGCATGATTTGGTTGTTTTGTGAATGTCAATTAATCCATTACCAGTTGAAAAATGAATAATCAGCCACCCAAGAAAACACCAAGTTATGAAAAAAGGACCTGATGGAAAGGGAACGATTCCAACTGATACGCTTGGGATTGCCCAAACTCACACGATTATTCTCGTTACTAGAATCGGATTGCTTCCTGTTCCTGTTATACAAAGATTATCTTATATTAACTACACACAACAAATAAAAAACATGATAAAAGATGGAGAGAGAGAATGTGTACTACGGGTAGATGAAATTAGCAGTAGCCTGGGAAGCATTAGAAATTCCTTTAGGAGGTCCTCTTCTCTGGTAAATTGCTTGTGGGTGGTGTTGTTGATTAGAACCATGATCCTCTACTCCCTCCTCATCCTCCATGATCTCTGACCACAATGAATCTGCCATAACGATACAAACATTCACCAAAAATGATCTGCAAATAATTTGAAAGCATACGTTGTCAAAATACCCGCTGTGAGACTGGAAGCCATCTTAATCTCTTTTTTATAACAATAGGAAGAAGAAACTGTGAAAATACAAGTGCTCGATTTGATCTGTAATCTGTACTCTCTGAAAAGGAGTGGTTTGTCTGCGTGCGTGTATGGTTTCAAGTTTTAAACTGTGAAGCTGGCGCTTAAGAGTAGAAGCAGAAGGTTCCTTCAAAACGGTGACACATCACCTGGGACTTGGAAAAAAATAAGGCCCATCAGTTAGAAGCCCAAAACACAAAGTAAATCCCTCAATTTCTAATTACAAGCGCAAAGACCATTTTTCTTAAAATTTTCAACGGAAAAATAACAAAAAGATATGTGTCCATGAAACTTTTTTTATAATATTAAACCAAATAATCATAATAAAAATATTTTATGTTATTAAAAATATCATAAATGTGACTTTTTATTAAGTTTATATCTAATCCTTTTTAACATAGTTCCTAGTTATATATAGTTAGTAAATGATCTCAAACAAATCTAGTGAAATTATTTTTAATATTATAAATATTTTTAGGTAATTTTAAGCCATAAGAATAATTTTAAAAATAATACTCCTCTTTTTAAAATATTAAATTTAGAAATAATTACCAATAATTTATATTTTCTTATATCTATCCAGATACAAATTCTAGGAATGAAAAGATACTTCTAATCACCTACATTTAGGTCGATATCCAAATCTTAATTATTGTGTACCCTCCTTTTTACAAAAAGAGTCCTTATATTATTTTACCATATAGATTTAATCTCATATAATGTTTATATGGTTTGATTTTTGAGATACTCATTTTATCCTCATTTAAAGTATCTCATTAAGCACAAAATAGAGATGATAATGTAGCGCTTCACTCTTACAGGACACGAACCTGACATCCTAAAGGATATCTGAATACGTAACCCACAAGGGTGGCATGCTAAAACAATCAATCAATCAAAGCTCATGTAAATTTCTTTTCAAAAATGTCACACGCATATACCAAAAATTAATAAACAAATCAAGCTCACTTTATTCGTAAACACTTTCATTGTAAGTGTTACACTCATTGATCAATCTCATTTACAAACATTTCCAATTAGAAAGTTATTGCAAACAGAATTATTCAATTATACGTGATATAATAATTACGAAATACACAATTTGATACAAAAATAAGAAAATACATATGCAGATGCGAATTGATCCTGACTTCTATCTCTTACTCAAATGTAGTGGCTAAACTCCCGTTTGTCTAACGGGATAACTCCTCTGAACCTGAAAAATAATGTTACAATTTTAGAGTGAGTTTTGTGAACTCAATGAGTGGACCATCCTCGATGGATCACTCAATTACATAACACATAAATTCATATAATCACATTACTTCATCAATTCATCATGTTGAGCCACATACATTTCATATTCACTTAAGACATATATCACGTTCAGAAATCAGTCAACTATTTAAATCATACATATCAAATGCATGTACAGTGCTCATGAGACTCACTTTTAAATTGTTATTGTTGTGACCGAGTACCTATAACTGTCCCATATCCATTGTAGATACTAGGCTCATTGATAACTGTCCCGTATCTATTGGAGATACAGGACTCATTATACATAGTGAACCTTTGGCTCTTAATCATATTCTGAGCTTTAAGCTCTTTTTTACTTTCTAAGCTTTAAGTTCTTTTTCGGTGGCTACTACAATCACAACAGTCTTTATGTTATTATGCATTCATGTAATAAAATGCATCAATCATATAAGATTAATCGGTCATTTTATTTCACTTTACACATGTCATCGAACCTTAGTCCGATATTTAATATTTAAGTTGAGAATCATTTATTTCATTCAGATACACATTCACATTTTTCTTCGAAACTTGGTCCGGTATTCAACAATCAAGTTGAATATCACATAGTCAACCCAATTCACATTCAATTAGCACTTCTAATATGATATTCATGCATCAAACGCTTCGGACATTCAATGTCCAGAATCAGTACAATCATATTCATATAATCATTCAATAAAGAATTTAAACAGAACATTCATTTAAAGTAAGACCATCTAGGTCAACTCACAGTACGCTCTAAATTAATATTAGCTTCTATGACCCGGAACATTTGGATGTGGACATTCTATCCTGTATCATCATTATGCAAAACACATATTGCATATACATTATTAATTGCACAATCTTATAAATACTCAATCACATACATATATATATGTGTTGTGTATAATGCATGCTCAATGACAATCCTGAGTATATTATCTAAATTCACCTCTTATGCTCATTCTCATTTCATGATTCATATATGTCTAGTTGAACTAAGATTTACACTTCATTTGTACATGATCATTCTAAGTTCACCATTTAATCCATATCCGTTGTATGTGTCTAGCTTATCCTTAAGCTTACACGTTAAGAACACTCGGTTATTCTAATATCATAACTTAATTTCTCGTCATTCCTTTTCTAACATTATATGCTCTTATAATACCAAATTCTCATTCACATTTAAGCATTTCATACATATTACTCAACTCCTTTGAATCATAACTATATCATATGAACATCTTCGTTCACACTATACTCATGTCTTTGATACTTTGATATTATTAATTCATTCACTAAGTTATAACCTCCATTATCACTTTAAACATATCACACATTAGTCACTTAATTCAAACATCATTCTAGGTTCAATCCAAGCTCCATTTAAGCCTAATTTAAGACCAAATGGCCAGTGATGTCCACTAAGCGGACCTTTACGGGTCACTTACAGAAATGTTAAATTTTGACCCTCTAGACAGCAAAATCTCTTCTCGAGGTCTTATAGAAGTTGTAGAAATCAAAGTCCTCTTCAAAAGAATACTTAAATGACCTCAATCCGAGTTCTACAGAAAAAGATATGCCTCTTGCCTTAAACCTATCCAATTGCATTCTTATTTTCATATTTCTAACTCTTTACTTACTCCATTCACTACCTTATGCTTGGTCTATCATTTCTAATTTAAATTTCTCGTTATTATCCCATCATTCTAACTCCATTTTAACTCAATATCATCCATAAATAATTTATAGTCCATGATTGATCATAAACACTAATAACAGAACATATACATATATACATACATCATCAACTATCTGCACATATTCATCTTCATTACCACTTTCGTTTAACTTCTAATTATTACCTTAAGTCACCTCATTTTAAGAGCATAACTCAATATCTTAGTTAATATAACTTTCTGTTGGGACCCGATCTCAGGAACCGGATCCCAACCGGACAAACGGAACCGAAAAAAAAAGAAAAGCGAAACAAAGTGCGGAATCAGAGCAAACAGAAAATTTGGAACGTCGCGAAACGGAATACACATCGAAGCGAATCGGAAACATGTGTCCGACATCCGGTAACGAAGATTGGTCGAGAAACGAAACGAGATACGTTGGATAACCTAGACTAACCATCCGAAACCGGTATAAATTTTTTTTTCCTCTTATTCATTCCTTTTCTCTTTAAT
>JAOSBK010000007.1:17353824-17388602 GCA_027568895.1 Erythroxylum shatona | reverse complement strand
CCGATATCGAAAAATATCAAACTTTATGGCTACAGAAAGCTCTTAACATAATCTACAAGTTTCCAGAAGACCATTTTCTCAAATTTTGTCTCAAACAAAAAGTTAACTCTCAAGTCAAACATTTTTATCACTATTCATCCCCAAAGTCAAACTTTCTAAATTCTTCAAATTTTCACACTTTTTCTTTTTAATTCTTACTATTTAACTTCATTTCAATCAACTCATCCACTTTCTTCTCATAATCTATATAAATTCACCCAAATTTCAAAGTCCTTAAAATTAAACAATTCTTTTCTCATAAATTATTTCTTAATTTCATTAAATTTTCTTAAATTCATAATTTGTCTCACCCATTTCTTTCTCATTCAAATTCATTTAATATTTCTAATTGCATCAAAAGTTCGGGGTCCAACACTTTCACTTTCATTATACCCTTAATTCACAACTCATAATATCTACATAACAACTCATCACTCATGGTTTTCATGCTCTCAAAACAGAACACAAACGCATGTATTCATCCATCAATTTACTATACCCAGTGCACAACTTCAAGTCAAAATTTGAAACTCTTAAGGACATAATTTGAATTCGATGTCTTCATGAAAAATGTACCCATATGTCCCTAATTTAATCCAAATAAAAAATCATTCCATTTGAATATCTACTGATCAATTTATGGCTAAAATACCAATACATATCCAATGGAAATATTACAGCTAACATATTCCAACACACTTTAAACACCATTGTCACTTTGTCTCTAAACTTCCATCCTAGTTCTCTTTTTTTTTTCAAGACACTACACTTGCCTTTTCTTTAACTTCAATAGTCAATCCAATTCATTTCTAAAACCACCAATGATCTACATTTTTATACATCAAAAATAGAACATGAAAATGTCCATTCATAAATCAATTTTTTTGCACTTCTTTCTACCTCATTTTAGGGTTCATTCTAACTCTAAATCAACTCTACATCAATTTATAAATCATTAATCATCATAAACATAAAAACAAGACATGAATCTACCCATATTTATTGTTCACGTTTTAACATGTACCGATCCTCATTTTATGATCATGTTAACACTTAAATATCATTAAATATGCTTCTATTTAGACAACACATAAATAATAGAGTTTAACTTACTTGACTAAACTCCAAGCTTCTTCAATCACCATGAAATCGAAAAATGTCAATAAATGCACATACAATTATTTTAATGTGCAAAAATCAATATTCGCGTGTGTGTATGCTAACATTATGCATGAGCATGAAATGCATTTTTCTAATCTCTCATTGCTATTTTCTCAATTACAGAAATCTAGGGGTTTACCCTTTAGTATAGGAACGGGATGTTACAGATAATGTGTTTGAAAATCTTATAACACCTCGTGAGCGAAGAGAGCATTTTAGATAGTGAATGGAAGAGAGAAAAAAAGTGTCCAGAGAGAGAAGATTTTACAGCATAATTTCTTGATCAATGACCAATGATCTCCAATCAATGTAAAACTTTAATATATTGTTCTCGGATTTACAAATTCTCATCTAATGGTCTCATTGTGTTGTTATTGACATGATTTTAGTTGGTATTTATTATCTATTTGACTACATAACCCTCAAAAAGATTGTAGCTGACTGTCATTTTCACTGGCATCTAATTGTAGTTTACTAAATGAAAAGACTAGAAGAAAAGAGATAGGTACATCCCATTACATTTCACCAAAAATACTAAGTCAATAAATATACTCTCCAAATCAATTTTTAACACATATAATTCACAATCCCAAATATAATCACATTTATAGATCAATTATACCCAAAAAATGTCAATGAATGCATTTATGATCATTTTAATATGCAAAAATCAATATTCACATGTGTGTATGTTAATATTATACATGAACATGAAATGCATTTTTCTAATCTCTCATTACTATTTTCTTAATTATAGAAATCTAGGGTTTTACTCCTTAGTATAGGAATGGGATGTTACAGATAAAGTGTTTGAAAATCTTATAACACCTCGTGAGTGAAGAGAGCATTTTAGATAGTGAAGGGAAGAGAGAAAAAAAGTGTCAAAAGAGAGAAGATTTTGCAACATAATTTCCTGATCAATGACCAATGACCTCCAATCAATGTAAAACTTTAATATATTGTTCTTCAGACTTACAAATTCACCTCTAATGGTCTCCTTGTGTTGTGAATTGATTTTATTGCCTTTGTTATTGATGTGATTTTAGTTGGTATTTATTATCCATTTGACTACATAACCCTTGGAAAGATTGTAGCTGTTTGTCATTTTCACTAGCATCTAATTCTAGTTTACTAAATGAAAAGACTAGAAGAAAAGAGATAGGTACCTCCTATTACTCAGAAGCTAATGACCCTAAGAATCTAGTAGGGGTAAAAGCAAAAGTTGAAAATCTTACAATAGAGGTAAGTCTAGGGAGAGATTAAAATCTAAAAACAAGATCATCTATTATTAACATGACAAGTTAGACCATATTAAAACATGTTGCAGAAAGAGAATAATGATTTGGTTAAGGAGAAGAAATAAAAAGAACTATTTTTCATTGGTGACAAAGGTTACTTGAAAATTGGTTGTGATGTTTGCATTTTGGTGACTGACTCAGGTACGTCATATCATATCACTTTAGACTAGGAGTATTCCTTATCTTACATTAGTAATGATTATAGCTATGTGAGGGTGGGGAATAATGACTCATATAAGAATGTGGCATGGGTATCGTCTACTTAGAATCATCCATTGGTTGTCAGTTAGTGTTAAGAGATGTTAGACATGTTCCTAATGAATTTGATTTCAACATATGTGCGATGATGATAAATTCTCCGTCAAATTTAAGCAGAAAAAATTAAAACTTATAAAAGTGAGTTCAGTAATAACCCAGGCAACTAAGCAAGGATCATTGTATGTGATGCAAGCTAAATTATGTCAAGGAGATGCCAATATAATTGAAGATTTCTCCATCAAATTATGACACAAAACACTTGTTTATATGAGTAAGAGAGGTATGCAAGTCCTTACCAATAAACGATTCCTTCCTAATGTACAAGATATGCATCTAAGACTTCATGTTGATTGTTTAGCTGAAAAATAATATAGGATATCATTTTGTTCGTATCCCCATTATAGAAGAAATCATACATTAGTTATTGTGCCTATTGATATTTATGTTATGGATACCAAGTCAAATTTTGGTACATTATATTTATTACTTTTATTGATGAATTTTCTAGAATATTATGGGATTTTATATTGAGAAATAAATACCAGGTATTATTAGCATTCAAGGAGTTATAGGCTAGAGTTGAGAGAGAAACAAGTTAGAAGTTTAATTATGTCAGAGCTGATAATGGTGGAGAATACAAAGGTTCATTTGAGGCATATTGCAAGGCCCAGGATAACCTACTTGAGAAGACACCTTCAAACATACCTCAATTGAACAAGCTAGCAGAGAGAATGAACAAAACCATTGAAGAAAGAATTTGACATATACTCTCTCATGCATAGCTATCAAAGTACTATTAGGTAGAGACAATGCATATAATAGTACACATCACCAACCAGTCTCTTTCAATTCCACTTGATGGAGATGTTCCAGAAGGAGTATAGACTAACAAAGAACATTCCTACAAACACCTAAGTAAGGATGGGAAAACAATTTGGGCCCTACCTTGCCATCCCAGCTCTTCCCAGAATTGATAATTTGGTTTAAAATTATCAAGTTTCAAGTTAGACTAAATTTTTTATTTATAAAAAACTTGTATACTTTAAGCTTGAGTTTTACAACTTGATCCAACCCAAAAATTGACTAAATTATATTTAAAATCAATTAATTTTATTGTTAACATGCCTGTATCATTCCTTTAATAACAAGGAATTCTAGATTGAATCTAAAGCCCCTTTGGGGTAAGTTAAGCCTAAAAGTCCAACTCTTAGAAAGTTTTGTTGTAGCACTCCACTCCCGCAATGACCCGAACCCGACATCGATGGTGATATCCGAGTTCGTGCCCCGCGAGGGTGGCGTATTGAAAGTTCGGGTCCTAACCCTTAATATGAGGACGGGATGTTACATTTGTGATTGAGACAAACATTCAAATACTTTATTTATATAATTACATTCCTCCTCCTTGGTTTTTCACTTTTAATAAGAAAGCAAAAAAAAAGGAGGATGAAGGTGATTGCATAAATAAGGCATTTAAGTCTTTTTCTCAATTTCAAAACCTCCAAAGAGTTACATTTTTGGGTTTAACTTGTCCTAATTGAGCGTTGGCATATTTAATATTTTTCTAAAAGAGTTTAATTTTAGGCTTTACTAAGCCTAAACGGATTTTAGATTATTTAATATTTCTTTAAAAAGATTAGATTGCTAATGGGGTTTGACTCGACCCAAAAAGACTTTATTTCAATTAAAGCTTGATTAGGCGTGCTTAGGCCCAATTAGGCTTTAGGTTACCTAAAACTCAATCAAGCTAGAGTCTAAATCAAATCTCTCAAACCTAGTCAAGCTTCGATTTAGGCCTTAGATAGCCTATTTTCATTCCTATGCCTAAGAGTATTTAGATATTTTGCATATGTTCACATTAATAAAGATGAGAGGTCTAAGCTTAATAGAAGTTCAAAGCCATACTTCTTCCTTGGGTACTTAGAAGATGAACTTGGGCATAAGTTGTGGGATATTAGTAAGAAATGGTTAAAAGTTAAGATGATGTATTGATAAAAGACAAGACCACTGGAAATATAAAAAGATATAACAATTAAAGTCTTCTCTACTTACCACATTCAACTAAGATCCATTTTTAGAGGTTGTTTAGAGAGAACAACAAGAAAATGTCCAAAAAGATGGTCATGATGACCATGATGATGATGATGAAAATTAAGAACCACTGTTACAAAAGTATATTAAGTGATAAGGGAGAGTCAGAGAGCTAATGAAGAGGCTATATTGGATACACATAATAAGGTATGGTTCAATGTCATGCAAGAAGAGATAGAGTTCTCTCACAAGAACCTTATCACTTGGTGAAGTTGCCTAAAGGCAAGAGAGCATTCAAGAACAAATTGGTGTTAAAATTGAAGACCATAGAAGTTGGTCACCACTTATGTACAAGGCAATAATTGTTGTAAAAGGCTTAAACTAGAATAAATGTGATGACTTCAATGAGATTTTATTTGTAATTAAGAATATCTCTTTAATTATGGTTGTTTTGATTTAACTATTAGTATGAGCTTGAAAATAGGACAGCTTAATGTAAAAAAGGCATTCCTTTATAGTGACTTAGAAAAGAAAATTTATATAGAATGACTTGAAGGCTTCGAGGCCAAAGAAAGTAAGATGTTTGTTTATCGCTTCAAGAAAACCTGGATTGAATCAAGCATATAGGTAATGGTACAACAAGTTTGAGTATTTTATGTTAGACTATAAATTTTACAAGACATAGAACTCTTTATGTATTTGTGAAAAACTACAACAGGACGATTTTATCATTCTCTTGTTATATATTAATGACATGTTGATTGTGATTCATAACACCAATAAGATCACTAACTTGAAGAGTGTATTACATAAGTCCTTCATAATGAAGGACTTTGGCACTATAAAGAAAATTTTGGGCATAGAAATTTCCCAAGATAAGAAGAACAAGAAGTTATAGCTATCACAAAAAAGATACATAAAAAATGTTGTAAAAATTCAACATAAATAAGGCCAAACTTGTGAGTTCCAAATTTATAGGCCATGTGAAATTAACTTCCAGTCAATATCCTACAAGTGATGAAGGAAAGAAGAGATAAATAAGTCGCCTTATGCATCTATCATGGGAAACTTAATGTATGTCTTAGTATGCACTAGGTTGGATTTTTTTTAAATATGCACTAGGTTGGATATTGCTCATATTGTTGGGGTTGTTAGTAGTTTTATGAGTAATTCTAGAAAGAAGCATTTGGCAATAATGAAATGGATTCTCAAGTATTTCAGAGGTACTTCCAGAGTGTGTTTGTGCTTTAGCTCTAGATTACCTATGTTAGATGACTACACAAATGTTGATATGTTAAGGGATATTGATTCGAGCAAGCCTATCTCTAAGTACTTAATGACATTTTTAAGGAGTATCATACAAATTAAGGTTGGAAAAATATTTTACTCTATCAATTATTGAGACATAGTACATAGCATCAATTGAATCCAAAAAAGTTGGTGTGGATGAGAGATTTTTGTGAGGAGTTATGTTTAAGATAAGAGAATTTTTTAATCCACTATGTCAATCAAAGTGTCATCCACTTTGCCAAGAATGTCACTTACCACTCTTAAACCAAACATATACAAAGCAAGTACCATTGGATTCGAGATGCGGTAAAAGATAAGTTATTTTAACTTATGAAGATTCATATCGACCTTAATAGGTTAGATATATTGATGAAGACCTTGCTAAAAAGATAAGCTTATTGCTCTCCAAAAGAAATTAGGTTTGGTTGAGTCCCTCAAATAAGAGTGAAATGGAGCAATATTGTCCATCCCTTCTAATTAGAGGAAGAGTTCATATATTTTTTAGACTAATTTCATATGTTTTACCATGTGAGGTTAATCCTATATGATATTTATGTGGTGTAATTTTTTAAGTACCTATTCTACCTTTACTTAAAATGCCTCATTAAAGGCAAAACAACAATGATAAAGTGTGTATAAGGGGTCAAAAATCATCCAAAAATTTGTGAGTTATAATAGAGAGGGAAGAAAGCATCATAAAAACAGAAATAAAGAAAGAGAAAAATGCCAAAAAAATAGAATTTGTGTAGTATAATTTTCTCTCGCTTTGATCAATAACTAATGACTTTTGATTAACATAAAATTATAGTATGTTATTCTTAGGACTCACCTCTTCACATCTAATGATCAAATTCTCTTTTTGAACTTTATAAGTTTGCATTCTCTATATATACCTTCTTATATACAAATTTTATATTTACTACCCCTTATATGATAATTGTTCTGTCAAGATTCATTCTTAATGATAACATTTGCCTCTAGTTATAGTAAGGAAGAACAATTTATTGTACCTACTTATTTCTTGTTAATTATTAGAAGTTTTGTTACCTCATATGGTTTTTCCCAAATTGGGGTTTTCATGTAAATATTTGTCTCCTTGAATTTTGGTTTGATTTTATTTTTCTTATTATTGTTGTGAATTTGGTTATTGTTGACTAACTATTTGATAATATAACTCAAGGAAAGATTATGGTTATTTATCACTTCCACTAGCAGCTACTTATTACTTATATATATTTTGGTCCCTTTCCTCAATTGAAAATTTGAGAATGGAAGCTGATCCTGCACACAACAAAATTAAAAAAAAACTTTTTTATTTAATTTCTTGAAATTTAATATCACTTTATATTATATAACATTTTAATGCGTAAAACATAATTAATTAAGAATCGTAAATTTGTACCTTGTTGTAAAGCTTTATCCTTTTTCGTGTAACTCCCTTGAATCATTTTTAAAATTGATTCATCACAACTACCATAGTTGTACACATGTCTGGCCTTTGATAATGTCTATATAAACTAGTTGAGAAAACCTTATAAGGGGTTTAAAGAGCGGTAGGTAAGAGGCCTTACCTCTATTAAAGCCTAAGTTATTTATGATAAGGTTTGAACTTTTTAGTAACTTAATTAAATTATAATTTTAAATTAAATTAAATTGTAATTCTAATTAAACTTAAATATGATTTAATATCTCACATTGTTCCTTATTTATTAAATATCTCATTTTTAATTCTGAAGTTTTTCAAACTTTATAACCGAGTTTAACTTAATTAAAAACTTTTTTCTCTCTCCAATCACTCTTTGCATATGATTCATTAGGTTCATAAATATATTGAAAATGGATATATTATAACCTTAATGGCAAAAGGTACGAATCACCCTTAACATTTCCGAAAAAGTTTGTATACTATCACATTACATTTTAATGTTTTTAAAATGATACTAATAGCATCCTAAATCTTAACAAAATTAAGTTTTTACCAGTTTTTAGTATATAAGTCATCAATTTAGCCTATATGGTGTCATAACTAGGCAATGTAAACCAATCAGATGTTGATGGAATCTAAAAAATGATTTCTTTAAACATTGGTTAAAGGTGAGATTTTCATCTTAACGTTTTACAAAAGGTTCAAATAAGCCCCTATTATTATCTCTATTGCCACTTTTGCGTTTATTTAAGGTGCATTAAGTATTACTTTAGTAATGTTAGGAGGCAAAGTGGTACTAGAGATAATAATAGAGATTTTAAGTAGAACTTTTTTGAAACTTTGAGATGCAAATCAAAACTTTTTTGAAACTTTAAGATGGAAATCACACATTTGAATTAACCTAAAATCATATTTAACATCAAATAAATTAAACTTCTTTAGTTTATCTTTAATTTTATAGTTAAATAATATATATTCATAAATCAAGATTGACGTCTAAGAATGTATCATAATAATCCAAATGTTAATAATTTTAAAGTAATTTTGACTAATTTTTTCATGCTTGAATTTTTTTGTATAATTTAATCTTTTTATTAAATAATATTTCAATTAAACATAAAGTATGCAATTAATATCTACTTTATTTAAGTCCAGTCATATTAGTTCTCCACCATCAATAATTAATTATATTAATAGCATTTGAAAATTACTTTTAAAGTATCATTACACCTTGCCCAATGATATCTCAAATTAATACCAATCTAGAATAACAAAACTCAATACTATTATGGAATAACAAAAACATTCTCTTTAATCACTTTAGAGTGATAAATCTTATATTGATCAGTCAACTATTTTCATATAGCTCATGCCATATTCAATGACTGTTGATTAAGTTATCATTGATAAGGATAGGTCATGAATAGTATCAAAAATATAACAATCCCTATATAAAATATTTTGTAAATTTTAAGTCAAAGGATCACTTATACAATCATCACAATGAGAATTTACATAAATATAAAAGTAATATTTCAATTGGAATTCTCATGTCAGATATTTAAGTGAACTTGTTTTCTAACAAGTACCTCCATGTTTATTTAAATATTTTTATACTTTAATCTATAAGATTGGGTACTTCTTTAATAAAGGAAAATATAATATGTGTTAGTTTTTTTATGCTCTACTAATGTCCAATGTCAACAGAATCATGACTGTTAATAATTTAGAGATAATACTTAAATCTAAAATAAATCTTATAATTATAATTTCATATAATTTTGTTTACAGTATACATTGATTTTATGGACGTTATCTTATTCATCAATTAATCAATCGAATGCACATAATTAAAATGCCTTTAAATAATTATTTCATAAAAACTACAATCAACTAATTGGAAATTTGAAGTTTTATGTCGTTGTCGTCAACTTTGACATCTCTCCAGTCTTCATCATATTTTGTCGTCATCATCAACAAGCTGACAATAATCAATAACAATCACAACAAAAAAATGGAATTAGAGATTTCAAGTGACAACAATCGTACAAAATATGCTATCAATTACAATCACAAGTTATGGTTCATAACAACAAAAACCTATTTGTAAGACAGAGATGGATAGTGGAAATCCAGATCCTACTTGTTCAGTTGTTCTAGATTAAAGATAAAAACACCCATTTATGAGGTGAAATAAAAAAAAAAGATAAGTGAGAATGGCAATTGAGAATACATAAGTGACTAATTAGAATGATAGTTGAAAAAAAAGGAACAAAATAAGGTTGACAAAATGACAAAGAAGAAGAGAGGATAGGAGCGATAGGCTATTAATAGTGAAGAAGAGAGAAAAGAAGTATATATATAGCTTCTTTCACACCCATTTATGAGGTGAAATAAAAAAAAGATCAATGAGAATGGCAATTGAGAATAGATAAGTGACTAATTAGAATATGGTTGAAAAAAAAAGGAACAAAATAAGGTTGACAAAATGACAAAGAAGAAGAGAGGATAGAGGAGCGATAGGCTGTTAACAGTGAAGAAGAGAGTATATATATATATATATATATATATATATATAAAGATTGAAATTGACTTGAATCAGTCAATTCTAATCAAACCCATTAATTTTAAGTTAGACTAGACCAAATCACAAAATTTTAACAACCTTATTAGGGTTAATTGTATAAACAAATAAATTTACTTAATTTTGTATTACTAATTCGGACTTTTAAAAGGAATGATAAAATGTCCTAACTTTTAATTTATTATAAAATAACCTGACATTAACTGACATGATTAGCCACATCAATAGGATGTTTTTGACACTTAGATGCCACATGTTCTCTTTTTTTTCTACATAACTATTTTATTATTTAATAAAATTAAAAATGAAAAAAACTCTAATTTTGCTATTTAACTCTTCTCCTGATGTCTCATCTTTCATTTCACACTATACAGAAAATTCTCGACGACAAAATCTTTTAATACATTTACTGTTAGATATACATAATTTTGTGCACATGAAAAGTGCTCATTTGGGCTGATCACTTAAGAAGTCATTTGTGTTTAAATCAATAATTAAAAAACTCAATAGGTTCAGCTAATTCAATTGTAAAATCTTGAGCCATCTAACTTTTCGATTTGATTTTCGATTTTTCAATTTAATGTACTTTAATAACTCTTGTTTTTAAAAACTGATCAATTTATTAATTAATCTTAATTTTTCTCAATTAATAAGTTCTTATAAATTAAAATAATCAATTAATTTCATTTAACAATATCTCTTTTTTAATTAAACTTCAAATTCTTTGATATATAAGAGCAATCTCTTTCAATCATATTTTAATTATTTAATTTTATTTAATCTTTAGCCTATTTTATGATGATCTAATTCGGTTGAACCTTTTAAATCTTAAACTTTTTGTCTTATCGATTTAACTTTTGGTCTAGTTTTTAAAATATTTGTTTAAATATTAGTTTCAAGAATATATATATATATATATATATATATATATATATAAATAAAAAGAAATCAACCGTTAACTTTCTCCCTCCATCTCCAACATTACAACCCTAAAATAAGTCTAAAAAACAGTTGGTTATACACATTCAACAAATAAAATTCATTGTTAATGACATGGAAAGGTTGTTTTGCCATCAGTCATAGCTATAGCTACACCATCATCACATTTAAATTTTGAGACCAATGTCCTTCAAGGCACAAATTTACTTGTCCCCTATTGCAGACATGACAATCACCACAAGGTCTTTTCCTTTAGTAAACCCATTTTTAATTTGCGAAATAAGAAGAAAAAGAACATTTAAGTTTTTGGCCACCCCACATCTACACAAAATTGTGTGTTTCTAACAGTGAGTGCATTCAAAGATTATGTCTTCAGGAATTTTCCATGTAGTTTGGAAATGGAAGAAGAGATATGCAGAGATGAGTCTACCAACAAAATTAGGGTTTTTTTTTTATTTTCTAGTTTTATTAAATAAGAAAATGATTAGTTAAGAAAAAGTTAATATAGTAGCTATTAGACACTTAAATCATGATAGAGGAATCATACAAGTATTGATGAGCCTTGACCAGTGTTTGATGTGCAGAACAATGAAATAAGACAAAGACTTGCGAGTAGGCAAGGAGGGAAAAAGGTAATGTCAAGCGTTGGCACACATTGCACATTATTAGAAAACTTCAACAAGATTCAAGATTCGGATATAAGACCAAAAGAAGGCTTGAGATGGACTTCAGGTGAAAAGTTAGCTGGATCATACACATGACGAGAATATGCGAGAGTTCCAAGGTGACTTAGCAAGTTGATCAAGCATGGTGCGAGTTTTGGTAGATTTTCAGATCTTGTACAAGCTAACTTGGCTAAGGCTAAGTTCTTGATGGACTAAGGACTTAATGTGTGCTCAAGTGGACGAACCATGACTAATGGAGTTGACATGAGTAAGCATTAGACTGACTAGTGTGCTATTAGCTTGGATGACTTATCATCAAAGGATAGGGATATGAGGAGATCTTGCATGATGTGACAGATAAGATCATAGTGGATGAACATCAACTCTAAGAGATAAAGATCACGTGCAAGGATCATCTGAAGATAGAGAAGATCTTCGTGGATATGAATAGATCATTCCTAAATAGATGTAATCTTTTATCTTGTTATTGTGATGTAGCTTAATCATATTAGATATAGTCCTAATTGGATGAGATGTCATCTATTGGTTAGTATAATGTAATCTGATAAGGATAAGATATGATAAGATTATGATCTTAGTTAGTAGAGTTCTGTTAGAATTCTAATTTATTCATCTGGAGATGCCTATGAATAGTTCATTTGAGTTTTGCTCTTCTAAGAGAGAGTGTGAGAGTCAGAGACGCTCAAAGATGATGAGTGTGGGAGATACTTAGAAAGCATTCCTTTGTATACTTTGAGGGAAGTAATAAAGGTTGATATTTGTCGTATCACTTCCTCATATTCTCATTGCTGCCATGATTATTTAGTTCTTTCGTAGTTTTCTTGCAAAGGTGTGAGAGTGAAACACTACAAGAGTCTTGAGGTGTTCAAGAACAAATAGATTAGTCGATGATTACGGGACAAGACTAAATCTTGCTTTAAAGGAACTAACTAAGAGATTATTGTGCAAAGGAGTTAACGCATCTTATGGGACAATTTCTTGCTTCAAAGAAAACTTTTGTAACGACAACCACGGATCAAAAACATCTGACTAACATGATTAGTCAACGAAAAAATTAACGTCAGACTAATTCTATAAAAAACGGAAATTAAGATAATTTTAATATCAACTTTTAAAATTCAACCTAATATTACAAAATTAAATAAATTTTATTTTAATAATTAGCCCTATGGTTTCGACCAAACTCTTGATCACAAAGAAGCTTATATCATGAAACAAAGTTAGGTAAGATAAGATGTATCAACTGTATAAAATCTCATGCTAGAATTTAATCCAGCATCGCATGGTTTGGCAAGCTATAGTTTTTTTTTTTTGGTGATCAAAAAACGAAAATCTTCACAAATTTTTTAAATAAAATTTTAATTTAAGAGATTATAGTTCAAATTTTTGTAAAATCGTAAAGAAAATTTTTGGAAAATTAAAATATGTTAGAGTTTATAATATTGATTAAATTAAATTTTCATTTAGATCTTATCACAAAGAGGAGGTTTGAGAGTATACAAAAAAACAAAAAATCGCCGTATCGGAACTTATAAATAGTTGCCTGTTTGTCTTACTAATGTATTTATCAAACTAAAAGCCGAAACCTTTACAGGTATGGTACGTCCCCACAAGTTATCCCATGTCAAAATCAAAGACTTCTTTGACGTTGATTTCTTGTTTCCATTCATTACATAGAGTCATCATTACAATGTGACATTTGAGAGATGCATGCAGCTATTGCCTTGCCTTGCCTTGCCTGCCTCTTAAACTAGATTTTGCATGGATCTCTTAGCCACTAAAGATTTTCGTCAGGGTTAAGTCCATACTTCAGTGGATGGTGACTGAAAATTAAATATAAGTACACATACAATTTAGTTAACTTATTTCCAAACTAGTATTTCATGTATATTTAAAACCGAATTTGCATACACAGTGAACACCCTCAAATCAATTGGATTTTGATTATGATAAGACTTTGAGAACTGCGTTAAGAATTTAGATGTCCGTATGTTTGTAAATATTAGTTATGTGGAGGGCAAATCATGCTTAATACATAATGCAGTCGGCATGTTGAGATCTTTCAAATCAAAGATTAGTTGGTTCAAGCTTCATTTTCATACTTCCATTGACAAATTAAGAAGGACACCAACCAACTTCCAATGATCAAACAGACACACTACTGTATACTGTTTAAATTAGATAAGAGCTAACTGCAATGCATGCATGCAGGCAGGTTGGGATAAGGGGTTGTTTTAAAAAAATAAAGATTTGACATTTATATACGAAAATTAAAAAAAAAAAAAGCATTAAGCCTTTCGTGGTGATGTCAAGTAAAGGAAAGGAAACAAAGACTTCTAAGTTCTCTTTTTTTCTTTGATTAAACTTAAAGTGGATACAATTCATGCATATCACAGTTATCTCTCTCTTTATCCATGAGAAATCGACAATGGAGATGTGGAGAATGAAGCCATCTACGTCTTAGATATAACCTAGCTAGCAACTGGTGGTTGCTGGGTCCATATGCTTTCCGGATTTATCTCCTGCAGAATGTGGAATGGAATTAAGTGATTGGGATTCTTATCTATTTTATAATTAATATTATTTTAAATATCTTAATATTTAAGGGTTTTACCAAAAATATTTTAAAACGTCACTTCTATAAATCTATGTATTTTTATGGGCACAAGATGGTTGTTCCGTTTTCTTGTATCATCCTATCCTCGAAATCATCCATCCATCCATTAAATAGGAACATGAGAATCGATCTCATACTTCTATTATGGCAATAACAATATTATTATCACAAGTTAAGTTTTATGTGAGAGTTATTTATAATTAGGCATTGGTTTCCATTTTTGAAGCCAAATAGGATTATTTAAACTATCTCAAATAATAAACTAGAGATTATTCGTTGACAATTTAAAAAAAAGGGTACCTTATTAAAGTCAAATATTCAGTGCACAAGGCTTTCCACTTTGTCGAAGTTTATAAAAAGACTGTTTTCGTGAGACCTTATGATTACAAAGGAGCATACCGCTAAGTCTTACCAATTTTATTATTCTTACAAAAATGGGTAAATCTTAAACACTTAATTTAAAAATATTTTAAAAGATTGAGGAGCATTTTAAGAATACTAATCTCTTTGAAAATTTACAAGGTGATTCTCTATCTGCCTTTTATGTGATGTGTATTTACTTTAAGGTGATTACTTTATGAAGCAAAGCAAATCCAATATGGACTAAGTTGGGTAAAAACATTGAGAAAAGACATCTTTCCATTATACAAGAAATTACAAAAGAAAGTTTCTGGGTCCTATCCAACTTATTGACGAAAGAGATACTGCCAAACTTTGGATCTAACCCTGCTTAAAGTTGCCTTCATATAATGCACTGAAGATAATGCCTTAAATTTAGGTCTGCAATGTCCTGTCATCTGATTTGGCTTGATTTTATGGTTAGTTGGGTTTTGTAATCAGGCATTTTCATATATAATACAACGTGAGCCCACAAGATTTATTAAAGCAGACTGATAAGGAACTGTTCTTCTACAACAATAATTGGAACGTAACAAGATAAGAGATTAAATCACTACCACCGGCTCTGGCTAAGCTTAATACAATAAATGAAGCTTATGGTTTTCTCTAATAAACAAGGACCACCGGCGAGTACTTTGTGCTGCATATTCTGGTCTGGATGGATGAACACTTAGTCAAATGAAAATAAAAGTGGGCTACAATGCTTTTTTATATGATAAAACTTTGGAGGGGCGTTGAGGGATCGATGAGATCCTCCGTTCTCCTAAATTAATTCCAAGTCTGTTTCATCTCATCTCATTCACACATTTTCCGTCTTCTAACTTTTTTTTGTCTAAAACGTAAGATACCATTCTTTTATATCTTCCTTTTCAACAATGTACTTAGGTGATCCATTTGTCCTCCAAATTAAATTTCGAAGGTGAGTCTTAGAACAACCAGTCAGGTTGCTCATTTGAATAACAGAAATAATTTTTTGTAAAATACAGAAGAAAAGCTGCATAAAGTTGAATTGATGACTTTTTGCAAAATGAGAAGACTTGCACGTAGAGTTTGCCCTTTATGAGTCCTAACACTTGAGGTCTTGGCTTGGAATTATTTAAATTTCATGTTATAAATAACATTAGTATCACTTTTCAAAAAAAAAAAAAAAAGTATCACATATAATTATTGTTTCATGGTTAAAAACGTAACTTTGTTTGAAGTCTATGAATTTGATATCACTGTCATTTCATTTTGGCTTCTTGATTCGTATAATAATAACACCACCAAACCATAGTTCCATGATATACTATTAACTTACTGTTATGAACATGATAAAAAGAATCATTCACACCAACACGTCATGATACCACCTTCATCAACGGTATGAAGGATTGTTTAATCAAACCAGGTGGATCAAAAAAGGTCATAGTAAAATAGTTTTTAAGGAATGGCCAGCTTGTACTAGGTATCACATTCTGGACAGTAGCCTGTTCATAGTTTTGAAAAAGTCAAAGAAATTGTAAATTAATCTTCTATTTTTTTAATTATTTTGTAATAATAAAGTTATTAAAAAATTTATAATTTATTCTAATTGATGTTATTAAGGTAATAAGAGTTTGTGCAATTATTTTAACATAATTCATCATCATCATCATCATCGTCAACACTCACGTTGGATCATAAATTGGTTGCATTAGGCGACTAACACTGTCGCCAGCTGCCTAATTAACAGTACCAAAGATGGGCAGGCAATTGATCATAGATTGAAAGAGGCCATGTGTTTGTGATTCCAAAGAGCATTCTCTTCTTCTCTTTTGTATGGTATGTAATGTACCTAGGCTAGGCTACTATAGTCTGCAAAATTGCCATTTATGTCACGTTACACTTGCATTGCATGCAGAAAACCTTTGAGATCAACATCATCCAACACTAGATTTCAGGGAAGGATCGTTTCGTATCCTGATAAGATTCCCAAATCCCAAGTAACCATCTCCTGCCTCTCATACTATTAAGGCCTTGCAAACTTATTGTTAGATACTATGATGTCTGTCTGTATGCCTGGTAGATACTTTTTGTAATATTATTCCCCTGTAATTATTGTTAAGAAGTTGTATTAAATTTGTGATGGGGTTTAATTTGACCGTTCAAACAGCTAGCAACAGATGGGTTTTCGTTTCAGATTCTAAAATCCCACTCATCCCTTTTCTTCACCATCATCAGCCATCACTTCTCCATCTTAATTGTGATGTTTGACCAATAACTTATATTATTAAATTACACCATATAATTCCTCCTCTAAAGTCTAAACACTAACTTACAACTGCTAATATTCTGTGATTAATGACAGAACCCAACACCAACACCCAACCCTCCAGAAGACATGGATAGACAACCAAATAGAAAGCAAGGGGCAGGAGCCTAGGAGGTGAAAAGAAAAAAAAAAAACAGATGATGAGTCAATGTTCATAACAGCAAATCAAAAATCCAAAGGAGAGTTGCACATTTCCATTTAGCTTCTCTTTTACTGTATGTGTGTGTATGTGTAATGTGTTGTAATGTAAGGCATCTAAAACTCATCACCTACCACTGATAACTCCATCCCTTCTTCCCTTATTATCTCTTCCCCACCACTCCACAGTTTCACCCACTCCTTTCCTCCAATTTTCCATGTCCCTCTTGTTCTTCTACTCTTTGCTACAACTCAAAACACCACCAAATACCTTTTCTTCTTGTCATTTTTGGCTCTGGGTACACAGAAAGCTCCACCCCAGCTTAGATTCCCTCTCACATTGCCTCCCTACACAAGACCCTTAAGGGATATCTACTCTTTTGGGTCCATAAAGCTGCATCTTTTAACATCTGGGTTCATTTGCTTATCTTGAAAATGAGTACTTTGGAAATATGTGATTCAGTTTGTTTGTTCTAAGATCTACCCTCTTTTGGGGGTGGGGATAGTTGAGAGGTTTCAAAGATCTAGATTTTGAGGACTGCTCTTCTGAAATTCTGTTCAGAGAGGTGAGATAATATAGAATGTTGCTTGCCTTTTCATTTGCATCTTAGTCATTTTTTGGCTATTTATTTTTCTTGATATTTGTGATTTTACATCTCATATGACTCCTACTAAATTCCATTGGAAGTGGAGATTTTTAATTCTCTGTTTATTGGGACTTTCTTATTCCATTAACTTCACCTGATCTGATCGTTTCCCATTGAGCTACATTTGATAATGGCTTCTTGTTTCGATTTCTAATTGGTATGGTTTTTCTTCCTGTTGCAAGTTCTCTTCTGGGTTCGTAGCTTTTACTGGAAATAGTAAGGGGAAGTTTGAATTTGTTTCAGGGTTACGTTGTGGTAGTCAAGTAATCCGCCACATTGTTCATACGCGAGTTTTGCACTGATATAAATGTTTTTATGTGTTTCTTTGTCTTATCTTGCAGGAATTTAGACATCGAGAAAATGGCCGGTGATCTTAACACGGAACTCTCCAAAACGACCGCCATTTTTGGTCTCAAGGTCTGGGAAGTAATTGGGATTTGTGTTGCTCTATTTATCATAATTATCCTCTCTCTACTGTCTTTTTGTTTAACTTATCGAAAGAAGTCGAAAAAAGATGGAAACAAACTTCCCCTTAGCCAAATCCCAGCAGTTTCAAAGGAAATTAAGGAAGTTCGGGTGGAACAAATATCAACAAATGAATTTGTTCCTCGTGAAGGGATTCTTCTTACCATTCATGACAAGTCCAGTGATAAAGATTCAGATAAGGTCCTGGTCCATCTAGGTATGGGAAAGGTAAAAAATGGAGGCAATAGCAGTCAATCAGGCTCTTTTCATCATTTAGAGAAAGACTGTGGATCCCAGTCAGGTGAAGAAGGGAGTTCTGGCACTGTAACCGTGTACAAACCTTCTTCTTCGTACCCCATTACTGCTCCTTCTCCTCTAAGTGGCCTGCCTGAATTTTCTCACTTGGGTTGGGGTCACTGGTTTACATTGAGGGATCTTGAGCTGGCAACAAATAGGTTTTCCAAGGAAAATGTCCTTGGAGAGGGTGGATATGGAGTTGTTTATCGGGGACATCTAATAAATGGTACACCAGTGGCAGTCAAAAAGATCCTGAACAACTTGTGAGTTTCAAATTTAGCTGTCAGTTCTGTATTATGATTTTCTTGTTTCCATTCCATGGGGTCTTCAACTTGAAACGCTATATTTTAATTCAGGGGCCAAGCGGAGAAAGAGTTCAGGGTGGAAGTTGATGCTATTGGTCATGTGCGCCACAAGAATTTGGTTCGTCTTCTGGGGTATTGTATAGAAGGGACGCACAGGTATTATTATCTTGAACAGTGTACCTGATAATTCAGCTTAGAATCAATTCACAACAGACAAAACTACATTCAAAATCCAACAGAAAGATTGTGTTTTCACATGGTTCAATTATCTGAGTGCTAGATTACTTCAGCTATGCACCTAAGTGATGCAAATTTATCTAATGACCTCATTTGTGACAATCGTTTCAGGATGTTGGTTTATGAGTATGTCAACAACGGAAACTTGGAACAATGGCTTCATGGAGCTTTGCGTCAGCATGGATATCTAACTTGGGAGGCCCGCATGAAAGTTCTCATTGGCACGGCTAAGGCGTAAGTCGGCTTATCAGCATTTCCTCTTTGGACATTTTGCTTTCAACATGATTTGGTGTATCTTTTTGCAGTCTGGCATATTTGCACGAGGCAATTGAGCCAAAAGTGGTGCACCGGGACATTAAGTCGAGTAATATATTGATTGATGATGAATTTAATGCTAAGGTTTCCGATTTTGGCCTGGCAAAGCTACTGGGAGCTGGTAAAAGCCATGTCACCACTAGAGTCATGGGAACATTTGGGTAAGGTTTATCCCAAATTCATGAGTACTAACTTTATAACTCGTAGGCCTGAACTCTGTTTTCCTTTGTTGTGTATACTAACTTATAATTGTGGGGCTATAATTCACTTCTGAAGGCATCCACTTCTTTTGAAAAATTAACATTTTACAGATACGTGGCTCCTGAATATGCAAATACTGGACTTTTGAATGAAAAGAGTGATGTTTATAGCTTTGGAGTTGTGCTGTTGGAAGCAATAACTGGGAGAGATCCTGTAGACTATGGTCGTCCTGCCCAGGAGGTACTTAGGGAATTACATTCCACATTTATTAGTTTTAGACATTGCTCACTTGTTAAGCAATAACTTGTTCTGCAGTTGTTTGTTCAGGATAACATAGATTATTCAGAATTTACCTGATTTTTCGATAAATTTAGCTACAGCTTTTGCAATCTGATAGGTTTATTCCTAGACTTAGGGAATTCCCTCACGTTCCTTTTCTCCTTTCAGTTTGTTTTAGTTGTTTTCGAGATTTCTTGTTCAGCATCATTGTTCGATTCAAATCGTATACACCTTCCTGAATCATGACAGCTTCTTAATCATAAAATTGCATGTTTGCAGGTTAATCTTGTAGATTGGCTGAAAACAATGGTTGGAAACAGGCGATCTGAAGAAGTGGTTGATCCAAACATTGAGGTAAGACCATCAACAAGATCTCTGAAGCGTGCCCTATTGTCTGCTCTGAGGTGCGTCGACCCAGATTCTGAAAAAAGGCCTAAGATGGGCCAAGTCGTCCGGATGCTCGAGTCAGAGGAATATCCCATTCCTAGAGAGGTTAGTTGCTGATCTTCAAACTGGAACATGGTGGTGCATACTAAAGGAACTTGCATGGATCAGATTTATTTAATTCTTGATTATAAATTTTTCTGTCACCCCTGTTCTCTCGTGGGACTGACTTATCAATGATGCTTAGTTGTTTCGTACATTCTGGCTTAGTACCATTGAGAATGAGTTCGTGTTTCATAATGTTCAGGATCGTAGGCATAGAAGAACTCATGGAGGTAGCATGGAGATTGAGTCTCAAAAGGAGAATTCTGACACAGAGCGAAGCGAGTACCCTGGATCAAGGTCTGAGAGCAGGATGACATAAAAGAAGGCGGAATTTCGTTTGGAGGGTATGAGGTTGTTATGAATTCAGTGGTGGAGGCCATTTCTTTCAATTCTTTTTGTTTTTCAGATGGTATGATCTATATCAGCTGTTTATATGTAGGTAAGGTTCAGCTGGGGCTGGTGTGATATGACGTCTCTCTCTATCATTTCTCTTTTATTTTTTTTCCTTACCTTTCCTTCTTATTTCCTTTTTTGGGTCTCTGTGATAGAAGGGAAGAGTACCTAGTTTATGTAATGAAGTGATATAGTGAAACAAATGATTGCATTGGAAATGTGTACAGCATTGATCAAGTACATCTCTAATTAAGCTTTATCAAGATGTTTATAGATTAATGTTATAGGAAATAAGTTTAAGGACAATGAAATTATATTGCTTTCTAAACATTATATCCTTGAAGGTTATCCTACACCTTTTATTAAACGTATGAAACTTTAAAAAGTCTAATTCTTGTATGTCTCCATTCAACAAGCTCCTTTGTGAAGTTTTCGCATCGCTCGCTTATTGAAGTGACCTAGGTTTATGTGCCATATCATGATACTATCATCATTTTGCCCTAAGGGTTAAGGGACAGCTAACGATCCTATTATTGTCTTTCCCATTAAGACATATATGTTATATTGTAATTTTTTCTTTCTTTTCTTCACATTCAGCACCCTTTAACACCTTATGCTGCTCACTACTACCACAAACTTATGCTATTGACTGTCAAGAGCACCTTTAGAAATTATATTTTTCCAACTCATGAACATACTAGGCATCTAATTTTCTAATAATTCCATTATGCATTTAGATACACTAAACCTTTGCCTTTGACAACATGCTCCCCATCATCACCCAATATGATAACACTATTTCATTTTTTAAAAGAGCATAATCAATCCTTATTGAAAGTTAAATGATAAGATATATTAGTTTTTTTTTTCTTACAACGGAAAAATCACAAATTACAGTATCCGCCGAGGGGGACGAACCCTGGCCATATCCTCTAAAAGGATAGTGGCACACCCAGATGGTGCCTTATCAAAAGTGGTGAGCCCGAGTCCCAAAGTAGAAACATGGTTGGCGAGCTAGTCAGCGCACCGATTGCCCTCTCTATAGTTGTGGCGAGGAATAATTACCCAGTTTCGGATGAGAAGTTCATTGATGCCCAGGACCAAAGGATTGAGAGACAGGGCGCGATGCGAGGCATCGAAGAGGAGGTGTCGTTGCAACACGCCCCATCTGTATTCAGTTTGACCCACCCAGGGGTGGGCGGGCACCTCCCAATAAATTGTGCAGATCGTGCTCGAGGGGCCAGACGAGCGCAACAAAGCGAAGCTGAGGCCTGGGAACTCAGGCGAACATGAGTGAGGATGATAGTGACAGGAGAAACCGGCCAAGAGAACTGAGGGTCGAAAAGGGCCTGGTTCCGCCATGTCCAGAGGAACCAACAGGTTGTCCTAAAGATAGCAGTCCATTCAAGGCCTGAAACCAACTGATGGGTTTGGAGATTAGTAGTGAGCCATTTTTTATGGGTGGCAGTGAAAAAAGTGGAAGGGAGGGCGTGGCGAGGAAAAGTAAGCCAAAGATTTCGCGTTTTGGGGCAATCGCGAACATGTAGTGAGGACTCCTCCAGTCGGCAGTGATGGCAGTCCAAGACCGCAGTGAGGTGCTTGCGAGCGCGTTGCTAGTTGGAGAGGAGGCGGTCTTGAGCAAAGAGCCAAAGAAAAGTGTGGATACGCTGTGGGCCGGGCCATTGCCAAATGGTCTTCCATAAGCGGTTGAGTGGGGCTCGCAAGTGCTTCGTAATCATATAATAGGCCGAAGCTGTAGTGAATGTCCTAGTAGGTGACGGACCCTACCAGAGTTTATCAGCTCCGAGGTAAGGCTTGGGGGGGAAAGTTCCCGCAATGGCTCGCCAGATGGAGGAAGGGAGGAAAGGTTGAAATTGGGGCCAATCCCAGTTACCAGTGTTGTCCACGAAGTGGTGAACACGACGGTCAATATCTGTGGAAGGGACAGGATTATTAACATACTGGATAAGGGGACCCTCGTTGGCGACCCAGGGGTCCAGCCAAAACCGAGTCTGGAACCCATCGTCGATCATCCAACGCATGCCGTTAATCACATGGGGCCAAATGGCCTTGATACTCCTCCATACCGTAGAGCCACCGGTCGGAGGATGAGCGGGAGGGATATGATTGACATCAAACTTATATTTGGCCGATAAAATTTGGACCCACAAAGCATTGAGTTTATTGATCAAAGCCCATCCTAATTTGGTAAGCAAAGCGTCATTGGTGGCACGGATGTTCCGAATCCCTAATCTACCCAACTCTTTCGGTTGGCAGACTTGATCCCAGTGAACAAGGTGAAGCTTTCTATGTCTGGGGGAGGAGCCCCATAAAAAGGTAAGCATAATCTTCTCCAAAGCATCGCACAAACCCCGAGGAAGGCGATCCGTTTGCATCGTATAAGTAGGGAGCGCAGAGAGGACCGACTGGATCAGAGTGAGGCGGGCTGCAAAAGACAAGAGGTTGGCTTGCCACCCCGAAAGGCCGTGCTGGACTTTGTCGATCAGATACTGGTAAGTCTTTTTAGTGATTTTTTCGTGAAGTAGGGGAACTCCAAAATATCGACCGAGATCCAGGGTTTGTTTGAAACCCAGCGCTCGATTAAGAGTACGCGCCGTAGAGGGGGAAATGTTATGGGAGTAGAAGACACGGGATTTGTCCTAGCTAATGCATTGGCCGACACAGCACAAAAAGAATCCAAGGTGTCACGAATAATGGAAACCTGCTCAAGAGAAGCTTCAGAGAACAATATGAGGTCGTCGGCAAAAAATAGGTGGGATATGGCGGGACCTGGGTGACTTAAAGTGATAGGCGACCAGCGTCCATGGGCCACAGAGTGCGTAATGAGATAGCCAAGGCGCTCCATGCATAGTACAAATAGATAAGGTGAAAGCGGGTCACCTTGACAGAGACCTCAGGTAGGGGTAAAAACGTCACCTAAGGATCCATTCCAGTTAACCTGCATAGTCACTGTGGAAGCACGCTTCATGATTAGATTAATGAGGGAATCCGGGATGCCGACAGCGATGAGCGTATCGAGGATAAAAGCCCAAGAAAGCTGATCGTAGGCTTTTTCCAGATCTACCTTTACCGCCAGAAACCTGGTTTTACCGGTTTTTCGCCGCATGGAATGAATAACCTCTTGGGCGATGATGATGTTATCAACAATTTGCTGGCCCGGGACAAAGCTGCATTGGGTTAGGGCTACAATTTTGTCGAGGTGGGGTTTCAGTCTGTTGACGACCACTTTGGTGATAGCCTTGTACAGGATCGTGCACAGAGCGATAGGCTGGAACTGCGTAATCGACTGCGGGGAGGGGGTCTTAGGAATGAGGACTAAGATAGTACGATTCAGGGCTTGCTCCCAGATTTCATGCCTAAAGGTTTTTTGTATGAATAAGACGAGATCGAGCCCAATGTGTTCCCATTGGGATTGGAAGAAAAGCGTAGTGAAACCATCGAAGCCCGGCGCCTTATGAGGATTCATATCAAAGAAAGCAGTCTTGACTTCTTCGGGAGAGATAGGTCCGAGCAGATCCGTACGGAGATATACTAGTTTTTATTACCCACCAATTTGCAGAATCATAATTATTGAAAGTCAAAACATCATTGTCACTTTCATCCCTTTTATTACAACATTTGTTTTTTTTAAATATTTTTTCTCATTGTGGATAGTCCTTCTTAAAGTGATTTTTTTACAGTTCAAGCATAAAACAAATTTAGCCTTTGATTTAGATTGTGAATTGCTCTTATTTTTAGTATCCCTTTCCTTGTTCCTATCTCTGCTAGCAATCAAACTCAATTATGATCTATATACATATATGTCAGAAACCTTTTTCTTCAACTCTTTAGAATGCATAACCTCCTTCAGATCAAGGATAGAAATAGTCTTTTTGTTATGCATCATAATATGAACACAATTTTTATATAAATTAGGTAAAAAAACATAAAAGGATTACGATTTGATCTTCATCCTTAATCTTAAACATAATGCCTTGCAAATTCAAGATGATTCAATTAAAATTATCAATGTGATCTTTCATCTATGTACTTTTTGTCAACCTCAAGATATCAAAACAAAGCTTTTGATATAAATGCTTTGTAAATGATTGCTTTTGATACTTATCTTCAAGTCATTTCCATAATGAAATAATAGTTATTTCATCAACCACCTCTTACAGGATCTCATTTCCCAAACTTAATTGTATTGTGTTGTACGCCTTTAACAAAATCTCTTCTTTCTCTAATTTCCTCAAATTTTAAGAAAGTTTTTCTTCTGTTTGTAATGTTGTTTCTTATCTTTGTTGAATAAGAATCGCCCTCATATTTATCTTCTATAGAGTAAAATCATTCAATGTATTAAATTTCTCAATCTCAAACTTATGAAGATACATTTTAATAGTAAACTATAGGCTTTTATACCAATTATTGTGATATCAATTGCTCTTATACCAATCGTTGAGATACCAAATGCTTTTATACAAAATTTCGCACAAAAAAAAGCAATATAAAAAGAAAAATGATGAAGCAAAAATATATAATTTATATGGTTTGACCAATGTATGACCTCGTCTATAAGTATGGAGATGACTTCTCTTATTACTGTAAGAACTATATAAAGAGAATAGTTTGACCATAACCTTAAATTTATATAAACATTATCAAGGTATTTACAGACTAGAGTTACATTTAAGAAGTCTAAGGATAATGAAACTCTATTTCCATATACAACTACAATCAAGGGAGTTCAATTTGCATCTCATTCCAAGTGGTAATGTAACTCTTATCGTCGATATCAGTTTGCTTTTAATATGAAAATCTCTCTAACTAGTATGAGATTGATGTTGATCTTAATCCATATCTAACGTTGGTTTACTTATATAATTTTACTTTTCACCAAAATTCAAGGCATATCTCACATACATGTGTTAGTGAACTTCGTCTGCATTCTAATACTGTTTGTAGTTAATGTTGGAAAATCAACCGTTATCAAATTACTAGCATAGCAAAAAATTTAGTCTACAGTTGCTCATTTGAATCGATTTAATTGATAACTTAAAAAGTATTAATCATAAATATAAGTTGAAATGTACCTGATTCAAATTCCTACAAAAATTTTCTTTTCAAACTTTTGACCACAACTTGTTCATGTTTCAAGCCTATAATGGTATCCATAGAGCAGAGAAAAAGAACTTAAAAATTTTGAGAGGAAAAGACAAATTTGCTAATTCCCTTATACCCTTTTCATATTTATAAAAAAATACACTATGTTTTCTTTCTTATATTTGATTCTTAAGGTTTTTTAAACTTTATAATTAATTCTAATTTAGATTAAATTAATTTTCTCTTTTAAATTCCTCTTATGTGTAATTCATTAGGTTCCTAATATATTAAATTAGATAAATTAGAAATCCTTTTAAAATTATCTTTGATTCTTCAATTACATAATTTATAAACACATATCAAGATTGATTTCTAGCAATATGTGATTAACACTTAAATTTTAGAATATCAACGTGGTCTAACTCAATCTATCCATATATGGTTATAATATATAATTTAATCCTTTTATCATCTAATGTTCTAATTACATACAGAGTATGAAATTGTATCTACTCTATTTAATTATAGTCATGTTTATTCTTGCTAATTAGTAATTGATTTAAAACTAATATTAAAAAATTCCAATCTCATTTTAATTTAGCTGGAGAATTCTTTAAATCACTACTAATCAAGAACAATGGAACATTATGCCCAGTTACTTTATAGTGGTGAATCCTTTATTGACTTACTCAATTATCTCCATATGTTTCATATTACTTCCAAATAATACTAATTGAGCTACCTTAAATAAAACAAGTCATTAATAACATCAAAACATAGTAATTTCCACATAACATACTTTGGTATTCTTAAGTCTAAGAATCAGTTATATAATCATTATTAAATCAATAGAGGTTCCGATCGATGTTTTGTTAGTAAAAAACATAAGTACTATTAATGATTCTATTGTTTTGATGAGAAGGAATATGAGAAGAAGATATGATCATAAAGATGGTTTATGAAGTTGATAAAAGAAAAGATGAAGTTTGCAACTTTCAATGTTAAGAACAAAAGAAGATCAAGGTATATTAAGGTCATTTTATATTACGTATTATTTATTGTAAGCTCACCTTGTTAGTTTGGTAATCTCAAAGGCTCACTATGCATAAACATTTTATATCACTTTATTACGTAAGTCTTTACTCATCAAGAGGCATTGAAGCTTTTGGTTTTAATAGAAAAGCTTTGATATTTCAAAAACTCTTTAAGAATTATTTGGGAAGTGTTTAAATCATAATTACATATAAAATATTAAGTTTAAGGATTTGAAGTTATTAAGATAATGTTTTTGGGGGGATTATTGCACTTATATAGGTTAATGGATGACCAATATAGGTTAAAGTTATTAAATTTATTGTACCAAGAATTTTTTTGTAATATTAATAGATATATTAGTCAACCAAGATTCCTACTGGTCAATCAATATCTTAACAACTAGTAAATATGTGCATTCAATGCACACAATGGTCGATTAATATGCTATATTGGTTGAACAATGAACTGCAACTAGCCATTGTAATGACTAGTTTTAAATTCCAATAACTAGTAGGGGTACTGAAACCTTATAAATATATCTTTTTTATTGCCTAAAAAACACAAGTTTTTAAGCATTTCTCATTTGTTTGATTTTTCATTGTCTTATTTTGAGTGAGTGATTCTTTTTGATATTATAAAAGTAATAAAGTTAAGATATTTAATTTGTAAGTTTCCATTTAGATTCTTGTTCATTATATTTGGGTGTGTTTAAAGTGATTTTAAGATTCCTCTTCACTTTGAAGAAAGACTAAAAAATGAGTTCCTTTTTCCCAAGTAAAGATTTATCAAAGTTATTCTTCGCCTTAAAAGAAGAATTATAGTGAAAATCCAAAAAGAGTCTTCAGAGTGGACGTACACATGGATTGTTTGTCGAACCACTATAAATTGAGTTACATGTTTCTCCCCTTACTATTTTACTTTATTATTTCCAAGCATAAATAAATCCATTATTTTACTTCGTACCTAAATTCTTTATAATTTGTGTTCATTGTCTTTTTAAGATAATAACCTTTAGGTAAAATCTTGTAAACATCCAATTCAACCTCCCTCTTGGGTGCTATTAGGGAATAATAAGTGGTATTAGAGTAAGTCTACAAGGTTAGCATTTTAAAATGAAATCCTATAAAAAAGATGGCAATGGCATATTTAGGAGGATATTCATCATGCTTTAACCAAAAGGGATAAAAACATTGGTGGAGCCCCCTTTCTTAACTAAAACTATCTTTATTAGAAAACAAGAATATGGCTTAAAATGTTGATTTATGGGAAATTGTCTTAAGTGGTCCATACATCCTTACTAAAATTATAGATGATAGAAAATTTTCCCAATTAAATGAAGAATGGGATCCTTAAGACAAAAGATTAATTTCTTTAAATAGAAAAGTCATTCATATTTTATTTTGTGTATTAGTTAGGAACAAATTCAATAAAGTTTCTATGTTTGAAATGGCTCTTAAAATTTGGCATGCCCTAGAAGTAACACTTGAAGGAACAAATTAGTTAAAGGAAGGCAAAGTTAGCATGCTAGCACACTAATATGGATGATTTCAAATGAAACATGATGAAAGAATTTCTAGCATATATATTAGATTTATTGATATGATTAACATTCTTAAGTGTATTGAAAAGATCTATACCAACGTTGATGTGGTATGAAAGGTTTTTAGGTCACTTTCAAAAATATGAAAAGCTAAAGTAAAGGCCATATACGAAGCTAAGGATCTAATAATACTACCATTAAAGGAGTTTATTGTATCTCTTTTTACATACGAAATGAGGCTCTAAGGGATGCTAGAAATGATGCTCTTAAAAGGAATTTAGCATTCAAAGCCTAAAAAAAGAATCAAGTAAATAGGAAGGGACATTAAATAGTGAAGTGACGAAGAGGACATTCCTTTAATCACGATAAAATCCAAAAATTTCTTTAAAAAGAACTCCTAAAAACAAAAAAGACTATAAAAGTGGTAAGATAGACTTAAAAAATAAATTAAATAATATTATTTTCTTTGAATGTGGGAAATCAGACACATGAAGTCTCAATATCCTCTCCTAAATGAAAAGAAAAAATATGAAAGAAATGACAAGAAGAAGAAGAGGGATGAATGCAAAAATAACACATTTAATGCCTCCACTTGTGATGAAATAAGTGATTTTGAAAGAGAGCATTCAAAGGAAATGTAGCTCACATATGCTTCATGGACAAAGATGATGATGAGGTACTCTCTAACTCCAAATCATGTGGTAATGATTTGACATGTAATGAAATATTTGAGAGCTTTGAAATTATAAGCATGAAAAAGAAAATCTATCCACCAAAATTAAGAGGCTTAAAATAATCTAGATACATGCAAGAATGAGAATAAAAAGATAAAAGACTGAATTACATAGTATCAAGGCTTCGGAGAGTGTAGCCATTATGTATAATCATGACTTCGATGCACTAAAGCATAAGAATAAAGCATTGAAGAAGGAAGTTGATGTCCTTAAGGACTCATTGTCCAAATTTACAAATGGAAGTGAGAAACTTGAAAAAAAATTAGGAGTTTTAAAAAATTCCAATAATAGGTATGGATTAGATCTAGTTTAAAGGAAAGCATTTACATAGTGAAGAACCATTACCTATAATGGTAAACAAGCATGAAGCATCAACAACTAATAATACATATATGTATGACACATCCACTTGGGCTCACTCTAAAAGTAAACATCATGCTTTCATGTATAGCTCATAATCTTGGCCTAGAACTCAATACTATAAAGGAAAGAATAAACACAACTTTTATGCAAAAATATATGATAGCAAGCAATGTCATTTATACCCTATTAGGCCTTATACTAAGCATAATATTATGGCACGTGTTTACACTCCTCACAAGTATCAATATAATTAAAGAAACATGCCTTATATATGTAATTATGATACCTCTCTTCATTGCCTAAAAGGAACATAATCCATTTATCAAAAGGATAATTTCCCATGTTTCATATACATATAGAAGAACAAGGAATGTATTCTTACAACAAAATCATAAGGTTCAACATCATAGCACTAATCCACATTACATATATAATATGGTATGTTACTTTTGTGGTAAATATAGGCATATTGACAAATTTTGTTTCAAAAAATAAAGATTAATGAGTAAACCCTTAAGGAAGTGGGTTGAAAAGAAGAAGAAAGCTAACAAATAAAGACCTAAGCTTATTTAGGTACCAAAATCATAGTAATTAGGATGTTTTGTCAGCCTTTAAGAAAAGGAAAAATAAATGGTAAATGGATAGTGGCTGCTTAAGGCATAAGATTAATGATTCATCCTAAGTTTCAACTATTGGAGACAAAAATTGGGGATTCGTGATATTTTGACATGATGTCAAGGGTAAGATAATTAACATTAGCAAAGTTGGTAAGGAAGATCACACTATTATTGATAATGTATTTTTAGTTGAACGATTGAAGAATAATCTATTAAATGTGAGCCAACTATATAACAAAGGCTACAAAGTAAGCATTAAAGGGAGATTATGCATTATATCTAGAATAGTTAACAATAACATTGCATTTTTGGGGAAAAAAGAGAGAAATACATATACAATTGGTATTTGATGATTTCTCTATCCAAGATATGAAGTGCTTAATGACTACTAGTGATGATGCATGGATTCGCCATAAGAGACTTGGATACGCAAGTATGGACCTCATCTCTAACCTCAACTCCAAGCAACTTTTCAATAGGCTTACAAGGGTCAAATTTGAGAAAGACAAGTTTTATGGAGCTTGTTAAATGGGAAAACAAGATAAGAGCTCATTCAAAAGCAAAATATTATTAACAAGTTTTTAGCTTCAACGGCTAGTAAGGGTCCTAAAACTCTATAAATACATCTTCTTTGATTGGTTTTGGCATTAAGAATCATTTGAATGACTTTTACACATATTTCTAGGTATTTCTTACTTATTTGAGTATTTATTGACTTATTTTGAGTGAGTGACTATTTTTGATATTATTAAAGTGATAAACTTGAGCTATTTGAGTTTAAGCTTCTATTTGGGTTCTTGTTCGTTGTATCTGGGTGTGATTAAAGTGATTTATGAGGTTCCTCTTTACCTTAAAGAAAGATTTAAAAAATGGTTCCTTTAACTAAGTAAAGATTTATACTAAAGTTATTCTTCATATTGAAATAATAATTATCATAGACATCTAAAAAGAGTCTTAAGAATGGATATAGGTAATGATTGTTTGTTAAACTACTATAAATTTGTTTACACCTCTCTTCCTTTACTCTTTTACTTTATTACTTACAAATATAATTAAATCCACAATTTTACTTCATACCTACATTCTTTATAATTTGTGATCATTATCTTTTTAAGATAACAACTTTAGGTAAAATATTATAAACACCTACTTCACTCCTGTCTTAAGTACAATTAAGGAATAAAACTATCATTATAAGGAAATCTACAAATACATAAGTAATATTTCATTTAGTGAATTTTTCTCTAATAATCACCCATATATTTGTTTAAGTATCTTTATACTTTAATTTATGAGGTTAATTACTTTCTTGATAAAAAAAATCATATGTGAGTTTTACCATTTTATTAATATCCTATCTTGATAGAACTATAACTAGGAATAATTTAAGAATAACACATATATGTCAATTGAATCTCATAATTTAAATTAAAAAGTAATTATTATTGGAATTTTAATTTTACTATTAAAATATAATTAACAAAATATATAAAGATAAAGAGTAACTTTATTAATTAAAATAATAATTCCATATATTAAATTGCAGTCGATTAATTGGCTGTAAATACATAAACTATTAATCTCACACTTATTCTAAAGCCAATTGCCTATACATCTAATCTCTTATCCATCCATATATCAATCTTATCTACAAACATCTGGTGACTATCCTAGAATTGCTTAAAATTTACTCGTTATGTTTAAAGTATAAGGTACTTATAGTTGAGCCTATATCATTGCATACGTAATTGATACTATGGTCGAAGCATATGGAAAACAATTTATTTTATCGCTCTTGTTATCTCTATGGACATATACTCTACGAGACATAAATCCTATGTGACATGGGTGAGAATCCCCTCTTGAAATTCTCTATGCTAAAACTTCTTTAGAACTTTGTCTATATACATGGATTGGGATAAGCCAAGCAACCTCTTTGATATATCCTTATATATCTTTATCCTAAAATATAGGGTGCTTCTCCTATATGCTTTATAGACAATTTCTTAGATAACTAGATATTTACATATTGGAACATTAATACATCATTTCCAATCAACAATATGTCATCCATATATATCATTATGAAAATGATTGCACTCCCAGTAGTCTTCTTGTAGACACATGGTTCTCCTATATTTTTAATAAATCAAAATCTTTGGTGAGAAAATTCTAACTTTGTGACATTTGCGTAATTATATAAATAGAATTTTGGAACTTGCATACTTGATTAGGAAATCTCTTAAATTGAAAACTTTTAAGTAATGTCATATATACATCCTCAAGAAAGTTCCATTGAGAAATATTGTTTTGACCTCTATTTGCCAAATTTCATAATCAAGATATGCAATTATATCTAATACGATCCTTATAAACTTAAGCATAACTATTAGTGAAAAGGTTTTTTTTTTTTTATCAAAATCAACTCCTTGTTTTTGTTTGTAACCTTTAGTCATTATCCTTACTTTATAAATGTGTATATTACCATCTATGTCAACTTTTGTTTTAAAAACCCCATTTGTAAACAATAGGTACAATTCCGCTGGGAGCATTCGCCAATGTTCTTACTTAGTTAATATATATAGATTCCATTTCAGATCTCAAGACTTCATGCCATTTTAAATAAATAATTTCAAACATTGCTTCCTTAAAAGTAGTAAGCTCATCATCCACGAGTGATACATTGTCTTTCCACTTTTCGATATATAGATCTAATCTAATAGGCAGATGAAATATCCTACTAGTGCATCACATATTATGTGTCTCTTAAACCCTTAGTTGTACATCATATGTATCAATTTAATATTCTTATTCCATCTAGATGTGAAATTATGGTTCTTGAACTTCTCTAAACTCTACCTTACTCCCACTACTTTTCTTATAAACACACTATCTTTTTAGGAATGTAGCATATCATAAGACCAATACTTTTTGCTCAAGATGATGGTAAAATTGATATCTAATACTCTCTTTTTGAAACCCCACAAATTTGCATTTATCCGACTTAATTTGAAACTTATCAGAGGTTGCATTCTTTATATAAGCATCACATCCCTAAATCTTTAAAAGTGAAAACTTTGGTCTACTACTAGTTTATATATCTCATATAGTGCCTTGTCAGCTGCTATAGATAGAACTCTATTCAGAAGGTAACCAATAATTTCAAAGGAATATCCCCAAAGGGTAACCAAAAAGAATGCATGACTCATTATAGGACATACTATATCTTATAAACACTACAAGAAAATTAGTAATTAGCGAGAGAAAATTATCAACAGAAATGAAACTGTAGCAAATTAATGACAAAAAATCATGTTTCGACGGTAAAATTGTCAAGAAAAATTTCATTTTATGACTGAAAAATATCCTTCAATAAATATGAAGGGAAATTATCCTAGAAATTTTTTTGACGGAATATAGCGACAACAGGAAATTCTCATCGGTAATGAAGGCAGGAATGTTTGGCAGAATAAATAAGTTTTGGGTTTACCAATAGAATACATGTCTATAATTAAATTTTAGAGTAAAGTTGTCATTTGCTTCGACTTCAACATTTTTAATTAAAAAACGACATCATTTGGTTTAACACCAAACGACATCATTTTCTTTTAACCTAAAACTATAGTAGCCCCCCTTTCATCCTCCTCCATCGCAACTAATTTTTCTTCTTTCTTTTGTTGTCGCTGTGCTTGTCGTTCGTCCACCTATCTTTGTTATCCCACCGTGCGTCCTCATCGTTCCACCGTCCTTGATGTCCCAACTTCCTCATCTCTATCGCTATCAAAGCCCCCTCCTCTGTCTCTCGTGCCACAGTGTGTCCTTGTCGTCATCACATCTGCTTTAGTTATAGTTGAGTCTTGAGTCCCCCTCCTTCGTCTCTCGTGCCACCGCACGTCCTCATTGTCATCGTCGCATTTGCCTTAGGTACAGTTGAGTCTTGGTCCCCCTCCTCTGTCTCTCGTGCCACCGCATGTCCTCGTCATTGCCGTCGCATCTGCTTCAGGTATAGTTGAGTCTTGAGTCTACATCTATTGTTGGAAAATTCCACATGAACCTTGTAAGTAGTTATCAGAAAGTAGCTCTTATCATAGGAAGTAGATTGTGAAACTATGTTAACGTGGAAGAAAATTCTTTTCATTTTACAAAATTAGATGCACCATTGATTGTCAAAAGTTTCGTATGACAATGCACATAATTAAAATGTCCATGTATGCCATCATAGGTATCAAATCTGAAGGTAATCTTAAAAATACTTGTAATTCTCTTCTTTTGGATGATGTCTTTGGTATGATGTCTTTTGGATGATGCTATTCTCTTAATCCTCTTAACTGTATTAGTGGTTACATGATTTTTGAATTCTTAGCCATGACCTTTTAGTATAGTTACACCTAAAGAAGAGATGATATATTTACTCATGCTTTATGTTATATAACTTGTATATTGGATTTGTGCTTTAAATGTTAGCCCCTGAATTTTTTTCTTGTTGAGTTAAGCATGATTTAAATAAATTATGAGGTCTTGATATATTAATTTTTGGAGTTAATTATTATGTCAATGTTAGTAGGATTTTATTACATTGGTTAGTTGAATTAAAGTAGTAAG
>JAOSBK010000007.1:17309246-17321610 GCA_027568895.1 Erythroxylum shatona | reverse complement strand
ATAAGTCACCATAAGTTTCCTCATTTAATGCCACTTTATAATTCAAAAATTCCAAGAAAATTTGGGGTCCAACATTAGTAATCGTAAAAGGATTAGCCTAATAAGGATGTAATTTATGTGGAAATAGTTTATATCTAAATCAATAACGAAACACCTTTTAACCAATAATAAAGCTTTTGCTCGAGCCATTGAAAGATTTGGTCTGCTCCTTAGTTGAAACTGCTTCTAGTTTATCTGTACACTTCCATTCACAATCTTCCTATACTAAAGGGTCAATCACATTAATCGCAAAACTAGAATAATCATTTTGGAGGTGTTTATTGACATAAAAAATATTGAAATAAGTAACTTCCCTATTAAATTCCATCGTGAGGGTACCCTCATAAACATCTATCTTAATTTGAGTTGGGTTAAGAAATGATCACCTTGTAAGATAGGTACTATCTTATAGGAAGTTTCATCATTCATATCTACCACATAAAAAAAGCAAGAAATATTAGTTCATGCACTTACACAAGCACATTATTAATCACCTCATCTAGATAAGCATTAGTATGATCAACCAACTATATAATAACGCTAGTTTTTTTTCAACGGGCCTAAATTTAAAAATGTATACATGGAATAAGACATAACATTAATTGATGCACCTAAATCTAAAATAACATGTTTAATCATCGTGTTACCAATTTTACGAAGAATGGTAAACATGCCTAAGTCTTACACCTAGGAGATATTTTCTATTTAAAGATCATAAAAATGGATTCACCTATCCTGGTCATTTCATTTCCTCTTAACTTTAACTTATTGGTATATAATTTCTTTACAAATTTTGCGTACTCGACACTTACTTAATCACGTCTAATAGTGGTATATTCACCTCAACCTTCTAAAAATTTTCTCAGATCTCCTCATCTTTATCCTCCTTTTTTAACTTTGCCAACCTGCTAGGGAAAGGTGGAGGGTTTGTCTTAATAATAATCTAGAATTTAACATTTACTTTTTAGCTAGATGATATATCACATCTCCTTCTCAATTTTTTCTTCAATATCCATCCTTTGTTTAGCCCTTTTAGGATCCTTAAGCTTCCTACCACTCCTCAAGGTGATTGCATAAACATTCTTCATATTTATCTCATGTTGTGGTGGCAATTTTCCTCCTGATTAGGCTTCTAGATGATTGATAGCAACTATCATTTGACTTGCTATTTCTCCAAATTCTAAATGTTAGACTTCATCTCATGAAATTTATATTTCATTTCTTACTGAAACTACTACATATCCTATTGGAATTGTAAAGTTTTAGTTGCAAGAGACTTAACTATATCTTCCGATGATGTACCTGAGATAGAGGAGGAGGCTAGTTATATATGTTTAAAAAAATTTCACCCTACAACTTATGTTGGAAGTATTTCTACTACCTATTCCCTCCATAACTTAAGTTCGGGTGATCTCTCTAATCTAGATTATAGGAATGGGAATATGGGTTGTATTGTTGGACAAATTTTCCCCTACAATATTGACATCCTCCATATTTCCATCTTGCAAAGTTAGACACCCATCTGTTAGATGGTTCGTATTTGCATATATATTGCAAGCTTTCACTTGTATTTACCCTACAATAATATTTTCAACAAAGGATGTTACTTTATCTAAACAATGTTTTATAGATGAACTATTTACCTTATTTACCCTATGAATATAGTTGAGAATGCCAAATTGTTGAATGTTTGTCATGATGCACTTGATTAAAGTTCTAGCCTCGACATAAGTCTTTGCACACAATGCTCCACCACTTGTTGCATCTACAAAGCTCCTATCCATAGGCAAGAATCCTTTGTAGAAGTATTAGATAAGGAGTTGTTTTGTGATATTGTGATGAGGCAGATGGCATACAAATTCTTAAAGTGCTTCCAATACTCCAAAAAGGGATTCTCCGTGATGTTGCTTTATCTTACAAATATCTTTCTTTATATTGGCTATCTTTGATGCTAGAAATTACTTCTGCAAAAATAGCCTCTTCATTTCAATCCATATGTTCACACTCTTTATTGACAAATCAACGAGCCAATCTTTTGTTGCATCCTTCAGTCAAAATGGAAAGGCTGTCGATATAATTTTCTCATCCATCACCACTGGAGGTTTCACTAAGATAGACCTTATCAAGCTTTTTGAGATGCTTGTGAGCATCCTCACCTATAGGATCATGAAAATTAGGCAAAAGATGGATTAAGCCAGAATTAAGCTCAAAAGTAATATGTTCAATGAAATTTAGAAAAATAATACATAAGGGTCTTTGAGTTAAGTCTAGCGTAACCAACTCTCTTAGAGTTCCTAGATTGGCCATAACTTTTTCAAATTCAATTCTTTATTATATTTTTGGAGTTGTTTTGGTTTTCATTCATAACCTTTGTAGTGTTTTGTCAATCTCAAGATCAAATTGTACAAGTTCTTGATGAGGGATCTGATCATTACCATGCACAAACAATAACGAACATAGAAAGATCAAGAAACAATTGTAGAAACCAATTATAAACAAATATATATACAAAACACCAATTAATATCAAAAACAAAAACTAAATCACTTAACTCCTTTACAACGACACCAAAATTCTTGATGTGCATCGAGCACACTAGAAAATAAAGCCTAACCTTGCACAACTAAATTTGTAGTAGTGGTGAGCAAGGATTGTATCCATAAAGAGTGTGTGTCTAGCTTTTGTAATGAATATTCGATTAATAAAATAAAGTAAACCTAAACTATTAAAGGTAAATCAAATCAAATAGTACATAAGTGATAAATTAACTAATGATTTTGAATCCAGTTCACAGTTCAATCTTAACCTTCACACTAATGAGCATAATTGTTATGTTATTCTCATAGCTCTCTCTGAAATTATTAACCATAGATTAAAAAAGTTCTATTAATCCTAATTTTTCCTAAAGTTGTATCTAATTAAAACAATCTCTTTAGTTAAGTCTAATTATTAGAAAATATAAAATAAGTTCCCTAGATTTAGTTTGACAATTACACTACCTAATAGAAAACATGTTAATCTAAGCAACAACCACATAAGCTCGGGTCATTTAACCTATGCTATGTTATCCCTAATGATGTGTGACCATTAGTTTATCACAAGTGAATTAGAGTTACAATGATTACAAATTGTAATCTAGATTCTGGCGATGGGTTCTAACATGAATAATCTATTTAGAGTGTCTAAATTATTCATATGTAAATCCCAAAACATTAATCCTAAAATAACATAATCAATTCCAAAAGAGAGTGAAAACAACATCACTAGATTAATCAATGCATAAAAATATTTGTTGGCCTTAATATTCCCTTTGAACTTGAATAATGAAGTTTAGCTCCTGACAACTCTCCAAAAGGTAAGGAATCTTCCCCTATCGTGTCTCTAAAGTCTTTATGCCTTATTTGTCCTCTTAAATTCCCTTTTATAGTAAAAATTAGGATTATGTCATAATACATAGTCAGTTACACAGATGTGTAGGAAACTATGTATGTGAAGATTACAAGAATTGTAAACTTACATGTTCATAGTGAGCTACATAGCCACTTACACAACTGTGTAGCTCACTTACATATCCATGTAAGTCTTCACACAGATTTGTATGTTACAAAAGGAGCTAAAATGTTGTCTTTGGGCTCCTACATGCTTCCATTAAGTTACACAATCTCATATATGACCGTGTAAGTTGCAATAATTTCATTTCTTTCATTCTTTGTCACAAATTCACCCTAATTCATCTCCTTCTTACTTCCACGAAGCTAAGATCAAACATTGATATAACAGCTCCAAGGATATGTTTTAGCTCATTGTGGATCTTGTTTCTCCAACTTGTACTTAAAACACAATATGAACCAAAATAAGTATCTTAAGCACATTATAACATTAATCACTAGGCATTAGGGAGTAAATATATAGTCAATAGAGAACTTATCATTTTACTATTTTAATATAATCCTTTTATTTTTTGTTCTTATTTTTCTTAAAGTCTTTTTTTGCACTTAAAAGAATCCACAACTAGAGCATAATTGAGTTCCTTCTTAAGTCATCCCTTTATAATCTTAAGCATATTCAATGGTTAAGGTAATGACACATCCTTTTGATTCATATGGAAGTTTATAATAAAGTATGAAAAGTTTAGAATAAGAAATTGAAGCACTATATCAATTCTTAACTTAGAGTCTATAACAAAATGTGTTTTGGCCTAATTTTTCAATAAATAGAATCATGTTTAGTACTTTCAACTCCTCTAAAGATCCTTCAACCATCTCGCATTGATATAGTGCTTTAGAAGTCTGATATCTCTCCACCCTACTTTTTGTACCAAACATCTCCTTGGGACATAAAATTATAACAAGGACATCCATAACAAGAACATCCATGTTCTCATACTACCTCTGAAGTTTAGGAAACATACTAGCTAACATTACATATGTAGCTTACTCAAGATATTAATATGACATTGATATCTCTCCTAGACTTCATTAAGTGCATCTACATTAAACTTCAGTGGATTATAGTGTCATGAGCATATAATTTCTTTTCTTGACTGAGAATATTTCTCAAGATGTGAAACTAGTCCAATAAAATAGGTATAATATGCTTTTTTGCATCTATGATGCTCTTTAGAGACATATGACAACTCATTTTATCAAACAACCAAAAGACATATAAGAGCAAGTATTAGTTTACACCACAAAACTAAATAAGATAAGGACTTCTATAAATATTTGGTTACTCCTACAATTTTAAATAAAATAATAGCCCTTACTATTAAATCAATAAATTATCAAATAATTTCTTAATAGTCTAGGATCTTATTCAAACTAAGTTGATCTTAAGTTTACTCAATAAATCAACTAAATTTATTTTAGGCATATGACAACCTTATCAATCACATCATACATGATTCTTAGATCTATTAGGTGACAACTTGTTGTCAAAATATATCTTATATGTTATTCCTAACCCTACTTCAAATTTATATAGTTATGAGTTTGTTCATCTAAATCACACAAATTTAGTTAACTAAGACTCAATAGTTTACTACAAAACTTATTCGAGTTAAAGGGGACTTTAACTTTTCTCAATAAGCCTTACAATATATGGACATATAATTTTATTCTTAAATAATGAAAAGCAACTATCACATTATAAACGTGTATTCAATATTTAATTAACGCATTTAAAATTTTAGGTCTCATCAAAATTAATATAGTCTAATTATAATAATTATATCTAATATAATCTAGTTATGAAAGATAATCCTTTAAAATTTTATTTGATTATAATGATTAATTTAATTACTAATTTAATTTAATAACTCAATTCGTGAAAATTAAACTAAATTCCTACGTATTCCTAACAAAATTTACCTTTTGAAAATAACTTTCAATATATCAGAAAACATCTTTATAGATTTATTAGAAATTTAAACTAATTTATTATTAACTAAACTAATAAAAATTAATTTAATAAAATGTGACTTAAAACAAAAACTAAAAAAAATACACATGTCAAACAAATCTAGTCGCCTCGCTGTTTTCTTCTCTATTGGTCATTTGTGCTTTTTGGGTGAACATCCCACTCCTTCACTTGTCTATTTCATTGCATAGGAAGCTCTGAGGGTTGCCTCTTCCTCCAAGGGTAATTTTTGCTCTTGCTTTCCTCACCTTTGGTGATGAATGAGGCTACTTCATTGGAACCTAGCATCATTGTTGGCGAAGACCCATTATATATATATATATATATATATATATATATATCAGATAAGATACAAATAAATTCAAATGAGATAAAGAAGACAAAAATGAAATACAAGATAATACAAATCATAATAATGCTTGTGAGATTGTAAAAGATCTGCACAAGTTTATCAGCCCCCTCAAGCACACGGTGAGTTCTCACAGTGAGCTTGTCACGAAGATTGTGAAAGGTATAGGAAGATAAAGCCTCAGTCATGATATCTGCAATTTGATCACATAAAGATAGATGCTTAATAGTAAGCACTTTATTGGTAATCAAATCTTTGACAAAGTGAATATCAATCTCGGTATGTTTTGTATGAGTGTGAGTGATGGGATTGGTAGCAACAAATGTTGCACCCAGATTATCACACGAAAGAGTGGGTGTGGTGCGAGAGAAACCAATTTTACCAAGAAGAGACGTAATCCAACAAATTTTAATAGTTGCATTACCTATACTGTGATATTCTGCTTCAGTGCTAGATCTGGCAACAGTAGGTTGTTTCTTTGCACTCCAAGAAATAAGGTTTTGGGCCCAAAAAAATACATTAACCAGATGCGGATTGACGATCATCAGGACACCCAGCCCAATCTGCATCACAGTAGGCTTGAATAGAGAAAGAGGTTTATTGGGTTAAATGGAAACTAAAAGTTGATATGGAGCGAAGATAACAAAGGATCCTTTTAACAACGATCCAGTGAATATCGGTAGGACAATGAAAAAATTGAGAGACTTTATTTACTATAAATTGAATATCAGGATAGGTAAGACAAAGATATTGGAGAGCACCAACAGTGCTTCGATATTCAAAAGGATCAGGGAGAGGGGTTCCATGATTTTTGGAGAGAGGAAGAGTTAGGGTGATTGATGTGATGGCAAGTTTAGATTGGGCAAGGTCTATGCGGAGAAGAAGATCTTTAGTGTTCTTAGTTTTGGTAAGAAGAAGTCCAATAAGTGTGGTAGTTGCTTCTATCCCAATAAAGTAATGAAGAAGACCAAGATCTTTGATTGAGAATGTAGTGCTAAGGTCTTGAATGAGATTTGTGATGAAAGAGGACGAAGAGCTAGTAATTAGGATATCATCAACATATACAAGAAGATAAGTGGTATGAGAAGTAGTGGAATGAACAAATAAGGATGTGTCAGATTTGGTAAGGGTGAAATTGAGATCAAATGGCTTTTGACTTAGGTGATGAAACTAGGCCCTTGGAGCTTGTTTGAGGCCATAGATGGCTTTATGAAGATGACAAACATAAGATGGTTTGTGAGGGTCAATGAAACCAGATGGTTGAGACATGAAAATTAGTTCATCTAGAGTGTCATTGAGAAAGGCATTGTTGACATCGAGTTGGTAAACTGGCCAATTTTTAGATAGAGCAATGGTAAGGATGAGGCTAATAGTGGTAGGTTTGACAATAGGGCTAAAGGTATCAGTGTAGTCAATTCCAGGAGCTTGATGATAGCCTTTGGCAACTAGCCGAGCTTTGTAGTGATCTAAGGACCCATCCGAATTTTTTTTTAGTGCGAAAAGCCCATTTACATCCAACAATATTGGCATTAGGAGGTGAAGGGATAAGAGTTCAGGTGTGATTATGATGTAGAGATATGAATTCATCAAGCATGGCTTGAAGCCAATGTGGAAATTTGTTAGCTTGGGTGAAGGAGGTAGGATCAGGAGTATATGAATTCTGTGTATTGGTGGAATAGGTGACATAATCAGAAAGGATTCGAGGAACATGGGTGTTATCATGTGTATGAATTATCATATGGTGCTGAGTTGGTGAAATGGAAGAGGTCGAAGCAGGTAGTGGGAGCGAGATGGTAAAGTGAAAGGATGTGGGGGAGATATTAGAGGTGGAATTTGCATAAAGGAAAACAATTTCAATAAATCGGACATGTTAGGAGATGTAAAGTTTGGAGGTGAAAGGGTCAAGTCCATTTTATTGTGGGGTATAAGGGAACAAAATATTATAAGATATGCCGTGGGAGGCAAGGAAAGTGCCGAAAGAACATTTGATAAGTTCAGGAGCTCCATTGCATTGGAAAGTTTTAATTATGGTAGAGAAGAGACTTTCAACATTAGTTTTGAAGAGTTGAAATTGATAAAGTGCTTGATTTTTATGGGTTAAAGGAAAAATCTAGGTATAGCAACTGAAGTCATCAATAAAAATAATGAAGTAACGATAGCTAGAAAATGAGGGAGATGGTGACGGACCCCAAATATCACAGTGAATAATTTGTAATGGCATAGTAGAAACACGTGATGATAAAGTAAAAGGAAGATGTGTACTTTTTCCTAATAAGCATGAAGTGCAATTGTTCAGTACATGTGATGAAAATTTAAAGGGAAGAGATAATCTAGAGAGTATGGCTGAACAAGGATGACCTAAACGTTGACGCCATAGGTTGAGCTGAGTGGAAGTATAATGGAGGGCAACAGAATTTCTAAATCGGAGTGGGACCTTTGTAGGATAGAGATTATTGTGGATGGATCTTGCGAATAGAGGTATCTTGGTACTGAGATCCTTCACAATTTAACCAAATGGGCTAAACTTAATAAGAGAAGAGTTATCTTTAACAAACTTAGCTATGGAAAGTAAATTGGCAGTAAGATTAGGGATAATTAAAATATTGTTAAGATGAAGAGGACGAGTTGGAGTAGATAAGGTGACATTACCAGTGGAGGATATAGGAAGAGTTTGTCTATTACTAACAATCACCTGATTTGGATCACTGTAAGGTGTTTCAAATTCGACAAGGTGAGGATCGGGTGTCATGTGATTGGTTACTCTAGTGTCTGGAAGCCATTCAGTAATAGTGTTGGAAGGAAGGGTAGGTGAGTCTGAAGGATTGTGAATGTTTAAGACTGTAAAAGTAGAGGAAAGGTTATTTGGATGAGGTGTGAAATTTATGGGGCAATTTTGAGAGGTAGAGTAATAGAATTGACAATGAGCGACGATGTGACCCCATTTTCATAAATTTGGCAACGATTGGATTTATTGTGGATAATGGACCGTTGGAAATAATGTGATTGGGTTGAGTATTGGTGAAGAAAATGGTTTTAATACTGCTAGGCTGGGTCTTGAGACTGACGGGCTTAAGAAGGGTAAGTGGCCTATGACTGAAGCCCATCTACATTAAAACTGGAGAGTCCATCCGAGTTGAGTCCAAGTGCATTCGGATTTGAAGAAGAATCGCCTTAGAGATTAGGTTTGAAACACTATGCATCCCCAACCATGACGCCCGCGAGTGTCACCGCGTCCATTGAAGAAAGAGGATCTGTGACCTACGTAAGAGGCAACAAACACTGAGTCGGAGGAAAGAGAAGAATGAAAAGAGAGTAACCTCTATTTGTGAATGAGGAGTTTCACTCTGAGTTCACCGAAGGAGATTGGAGTTTCTCGATGTTCAATGGCCGTGATAGAAGACTCATATTCCGATAGTAATCCATTTAAGGTGAGAAGCACTAGGTCTTCATCAGAGATTTGTCGCCAATGGCAGCTAGTTCATCAGCGATTTCAGAGATTGGGGCAAGAAATTCAGTAATAGAGTTTGGTCATTTCTTCAATGTGTGGAGTTGTCATCGAAGTAGAGATCATTGTGAGTTTGATTGTTGCATGAAGTGATTTTCCAGAGCAATCCAAAGATCCCGCACAGTGATACAACCTATTGCAATTCCTGCAATAGAGCTAGTCAGAGAAGTGGTAAAAAAGTAGTTTACCAGTCTGTCAATTTTTTCCATTTGGGGAAGTCTGAAGAGTCATCATTCGGTGGTGTGATAGAACCATCAATGTATCCAACAAGATCAGAAGTGATGAGAACAACATGAACTTGATTTCGCCAAATGAGGTAATTTGTTGAATTCAATTGTGTAGTGAGGAAATTTGTGATATGATTGAATGGTAAAGTAGGAGAATGGAGGTCTGCCATTTTAGATATATTTTAGGTTTTGCAAATTTGTGTTAGGTATGTAGCAAAGACAGTGTTGTTGTGTGTTTTCGGTTGTTGTAAGTTGATAGGCTGAAAAGGTGTTTGATGAAAATTCTTACTGAATACAAATTGTGTGGGTTGGAAAGATGATTATTGTATCAGCTCTGATACTATGAAAGAATGGAGAGAAAGCAGAAATTGATATATGAATATATTATTTTTCTTGTATTTTGATGAATAGCTTTACACTATATTTATACAAAACAAATATCTAAGTTGTTGAGATATCAGATAAGATATAAATAAATTCAAATGAGATACAGAAGATAAAATGAAATATAAGATAATACAAATCATAATAATGCTGGTGAGATTGTAGAAGATCTGCACATGTTTATCAACATTTAATTAAAAATAAATCAAAGGTATTCTTTATCTATTTTCAGGAATCTTAAAGCTAAGGGATAAGCATATGATTTCTAGAAATAGAAAATACAAAGGCTTCAATTGATCAATTTCAAAAGTAGAAAATCAAGAGGAAGTTGTGCATATTGAGTATTCCATAAAACGTAAAACTAAATGGAATATGTGAAATTGGCTCTCCAAAAACATCACAAAGGAGGCATGCACTAGATTTTAAATAAACCAAAAACAAAACCCTAATCAGCATTAGGCAAATCTATCGATTAATTAAGTTTTTAAGCTTTAATCTTCAAATCAATAATAATGAAGCAACTTTAATCAAGCTAAATAATTAACAAATATTTTGGTACTATTGTTACGAAATTAACCATAATCAAATCATGAGCCCAACAGAAAAATAATGTTTATAATTTTTCATTTGGATTTCTTTAAATAAATAACTTAAAAATACAAATTATAAATAAAAATTGAAAGATACCTGATTTAGCTTCCTGCAAAAATTTTCTTCTCTAGCTGTCAATTACAAGTTGTTCATGTGTCTAAACTTGATAGTATCTACAAAGTAGAGAAAAAGAACTCAAACAATTTGAAAAGAAAAGACACAAGAGCTAGATCCCTTATGTCATATTCCCATTTATAAAATATGACACTAGAATTTCTTTCTCATTAAAGTTAAAATTTCTAATTATAATTAAAGCATAGTTCTAATTTTAATTTTAATTATATTTATAATTAAATTTTAATAAAATCAAATATCTCATGTTCAATTCCTTAAGTTTCTTAAACTTCATAATTAAGTCTAATTTAATTTAAATTAAATTTCTCTTTTAAAATGCTTTTTATTTATGGCCTATTATGTTCTTAATATGTTGTTAATGATTATAAATTATAATTATAATTAAATAAATTAAAATCCTTTTAATTTATCTTTAATTTTCTAACTATATATAATCATTAATCAAGATTGATGTCTAGCAACATATTATGACTATTCAAATATTAGGAGTCAAAATGGTTCGACTCAACCTATCCATGCATTGTTATAACCTATAATTTAATCCTTTTATCATCCAATGTTTTAATTGGACATAAAGTATGAAATTTATTTATACTTTATTTAAATTAGTTTTGTTCATTCTTTCGAATTAGTAATTGATCTATAATTGATATTTGAAAAATATGTTTTTTAAATATCAATTCAATTTGGCTAGAGAATTTCTTAAATCACTACTAATCAAGAGCAATAGAATATTCTTCCTCATTACTTTGGAGTATGAATTCTTTATTGACTTACCCAATTATACCTATAAACAGTTCATAATATATCTGAATACTATTAACTAAACTACTCTAAGTAGAATAATTCATAAATAGTATTGAAATATAATAATTCTCACGTGAGATACTTTAGTATACTCAAGTCTAAAGATTGATTATACAAGAAAATATACAAATACACAAGTATATTCTATTGAAATCTTCATAATCAGATTCGTTCAGTGAATTATTCTCTAATAAGTTTTAAACTTTAATTTATAAGTTCAATTACTTTTTCGTAGGAAAGAAACAAAATGTATGCTAATTTTTAACATTTTATTAATATCTCGTCTTGATTAAACTACAACTAAGAATAAGTTAAGAATAATAGAAAATGTAAATTAAATCTCATAATTATAATGTCAACATAATTTAAATTGCACATTAATTATTCTAAAGATTTTTACCTTTAATATTAAAACGTCAAATATAATTAACAAAATAAAATAATAATGTTATTAATTAAATTGCAAGCAACTAATCCGCGTAAAGGTTAACTTATTGATGTTGGTTAAATCCTACGTAGCACGGACACGGCAAATGGAGTCGTGTCCGCGTGTCAGACACGTATTTGACGTGGACACGCGGTGGACATGTGTCGGACATGTGTCCGTACGTGTCGAAATAAAAAATAATTTTTATCAGCTCAGATACAGCTCAGACACGGCTGGAGACGACTCGGACACATTTGAATATGGCTCGTAACATTTTTATGGATTATTCAAGAAGTTATTTAATTGACATGGGTAGTCTTCCTTATTAAGAAAGATATAATTGTTAGAACTTCTCAAATTCCTTGTTCTTTTGTCCTCGCCGATTTATGCCTCTCATAAATCTTGGTCCCTAGCTTTCTCACCCATTTCAGTCGACGTCTCTCCTCGTGGTTTTCTCACAAATCTTCTATCGCCCATCGCTC
>JAOSBK010000007.1:17296451-17306836 GCA_027568895.1 Erythroxylum shatona | reverse complement strand
ACTGTATAATATACCAATATGGACTATTTTGCAATTCTTAAAAATTTTAGGGACTATTTTATAAATTTAAAAAATTTTCTGAAACGATATCCGGTACCAACTGGTACCGGTACAGTTTCATTCCAAAGCTCAATCCGATACCAAATCCGGTACGGTATTCATTCCATTGCCTAAGACTCTGACGACTAACATAATGCCCGTATACCAACAGGCAACCACCAGCTACTCATGCGACGCTACACATTGAAAACCTAACTATAACAGAAGCTATCGATTATTGGCCTAAGCAGACGTAAAGCTTAAAGGCAACAGAACAATACTGTTACATCTCCAACGAAGACCACCGGCCCTCCGTCCGTGGGCAGCCAGGCCTTTCCCTCACGGTGGTGAAGGGATGACACCTCCAGGGTTTGAGGGTTGGACTCCCACTTCCACGTAACCCATTCCGGGAAACGAGCAAAAGCCTGATGGTCCGAGGCCAAATGCTGACCAAATGGGGTGGGAATGAATCCACCAGTTCCAAAGAAGTTGTGAGGATGCTCAGCTTCCAGCTTTTCCTTCAGTTTCTTCCACCTTCTGGGTTCACCGCAAGGATCATCAGGCACAAGGTCACAATCAACAACTGAGTAGCTTTCTTCATACTATCTTTTTCTGTCAACACCTAACAATCAAAATCTCTCTTTGTTTCACTGTGTCTTTGTTACTTGCAGTGAAGAAGGCGCGCCCGTCTTATAGTACCAAAGAGTTCCACTTGAAGAAAGCCTATTGAACCAAGTTCTTCAGAGCCACCACACAGTATAAGATGGAAATTTTGCAGACTAGGTAAGTCATTAAAATTAAAGGATTGCTTATGACAAACTACTGCCAAAAGCTTCGATAGAACATGCAAAGCCACAGGCTGTGAAAGATTAATAATAACTCCTTGGTTTGAATTTTCATGATTGTTTTATGTGCATTCAATTTATCTCCAGGAGATAGTATACATTAACTCGACACATGTTCTGCACATTATTTGATTGCTAAGACTGATTTTGGAATTAATCCTATATTATTTCAAATATCTTCAATTAAAAGCAAAATATTATAGGCATTCCTATTTTTGTTTTGTAACACTACATATTTGTATGACCCATTTTTTAATGGTAAAATTTAAATATAAAACTGTTAGTATGCTGTCTTTATATAATAATTCAGTACAATTAATTTCTGTTAACTATGAATATGTATGTTTTAGGTTGTGATATTCACTACAAGAAAAATGAGATTAGCGACGGAAATTACTGATGGAATGTGAAGGTTTTTCGTCGGCAAGCTAAGTTAACAACGAAATTTACCGACGAAACGTGTCATCAGATAAACCGTCTTAGATAATAATTAACGATGGAGTACAAATTTTCCATTGCTAATTTACCGATGTATATTTTCTGTTCCATTGCTATATTTAGCGACAACGATTTTTGTGCTGTCGGTAAATTTAGCGATGGAAGGTTTATTTCGATTGGTAAATTTAGCAATAGACAAGGCTCATCTGTTGGTAAATTCATGACTAACTTTACCGATGGATCTTAGTGGTTTGTTGGTAAATTCACAGCAATTTTACCAATAGATTTTAGTAATCTGTTAGTAAATTCACTATATTTTATCGACGGATTTTGTTTTTTCGTCAGTAAATTTACTAATATTGTTTTTTAAAATTTTTCCTGCATTTAATTTTATCTGATAATCTTATGATTGATGTATAATTTATACAATTATCAGTTATCTGTTGATAATATTTTGATTTGTTTCTACATTTAATTTGTTAAAACATACAGTTGATTGATGATATAAAGTAAAAATTATCTTAATTGATAGTAAAAAATTTATTATCTACAAAAATAAATATTTAATTCATACAAAATGACTACAACTACACTATTCATTTAGTGAACGTGGATGCTCTGAATGTTGCGATGAGGTGCTGCTTTTCTCCTTCAACTCGTCCATCTCATTACGAAGTTGGGCTATGTACTCCATCAATTATTGCAATTGAGTTGTCAGTGTTTATACTATATTCTGAAGCTCATGGACTTCAATAGATGCGAATCGCCAACTAAATTATGTTGTATTAGATGTGGAGGATTACAAATAACATATATTTGTAAATTAACTAAGCCAAAGATCCTTAAACTCCCTCAGTTCTAAGTTGGAGACCATCTTCTTCATTCGTAACATTTATCCCTGATATCTTTGTTAGTATAGGGATAGTGAATAGTGTAAAGTAGCAGCAATTATGGAAGGTGATGCCTCATCTATATGTGTAATAGCTGGAGGTATAGCATCTGATTTTGTTGCAGCTGCAGAATTTGATGCTTCACATGGAAAGTAACTAGTTTTAAATCGTGGTCTGAACCTTGGTCATTTCATATCCTGTTTTCTCTTTCGTGACATATTTTTAACCTAAAATTTATATTTTATTGAATATTAAAAAAATATAACAATTTCAATTCAATATATAGCAATATATTGTTGATTCAATAATTGATTTATTGGATATTTTTTTATTATAAACACAAATTAATTACTATCGACATTTAATTGTAAATAAAATTCTTCTTCTTCTTCTTTTTCTAAAGAACTAGAATCAAACTTAGGCTTTTCTTTAGATCTCTCACCCTTCCCATCCTCTCCAAATAAAATTTCAACATATTCATTATTTGGATCATTCAAAGGTTCACTCTCATCATATGTAACAGAAGCATTTATTTCATAAACATCTTCTTGAAACGCTTCACTTTCAATTCTCTATTTTTTTTTCCATATGATTCAAAAATACCTCTACGTTTAAATACCTCTCTGTATGCAAACTTCACTATTTACTTTTCCATACTATGACTGATATTCTATATGATATTTGTATCCATTAACGAAATACATCGGATACGATTTAACAGTTCACAAAGGTCCGCAATTATTTACTATTGGATTTGTTAAGGCCTATACAAAAGAAATTATCATAATAAATAGTATAATGTCATTTGAACATTTTAATCTTATAATCCAATCATTTCAATAATTGTAAGTGAAAACTTACATATTTCTTAAACTATCGAAGAAAGTGTCTTTCAACTTCTTTATTGATATCATCATATGTTTTCTCGGGCATTAGCTAACGTAACCGTTCCTCGTATAATTTAAAAATATTATTATGTGTGTTAGTTGTGAATAACACTAACTTTCAAAACCCAAATAATCAATTTCAAAATCTACTTCAACTTACTGTACGAAAGGTTGAATTTTTTGATAGTTCAATAAAAAATGTAACCACGAGTAGCCTCTATGTCTTCCTCTGTTAACATTCTTCTTGTTAAATATCCATATGTTTGTCTAAGATATGTGAAAATGGATAAGTTACTATCAGCATCACCCGTTCGTCCCCCATCATCATTACAAGGAACTTTTTTTTTATCTTGTATGCACATGTGGCTCAAAATAATTTCCTTCACTAAATAAGTATTACATATCGAACTTTAACTCTGCGGTAGTTTTAGGTTAAACGAAAATGACGTCATTTTTGTTTTATTAAAAACGTCGAAGTTGAAGCAAATAGTGACGTTTACCTCTAAAATTGACCTACAGAATTTACAGATGGAAATATATTCCGTTGGTAAACCCAAAACTTATTTATTCGCTAAACATTCTCACCTTCTTTACCCATGAGAATTTTCTACCATTATTATATTCCGTCGGAAAATTTATTGGAATTATTTCCCACCATATTTATTGAAGGATATTTTTTCGCCACAAAATGAAAATTATCCTGACAATTTTGCTGACAAAACATGATTTTTTGTAGGTAATTTGCTATGGTTTTGTTTCCGTTGGTAATTTTTCATCGCTAATTACTAATTTTCTTGTAGTGATTATTATAAAATAACGATTGAGATATATTTAATAGTTTGATAAAGAAAGTGATTAAGTCATTAAAAAACAAAGGTTTTGCTTTAGGCTTGATCTGATAATTTTAGACCAGCTAAGAAAAAAGCGGCAGTTGTTATTTTCATTTGGATGGACATTATGGAGTTGTGGTACTATCAACTATGTACATAAAAGTCGTCCAGTTGATGGAGTTAGTTAGGGGAAGACTGAATTGGTTAATACTGGTCTTTGATTGAACTTACGATGCGTTTACCTAACACAAAGTAGGTGCGTGATGGCACTTAAATAGGGGAAGACTGAATTGGTTAATACAGCTGGTCTTTGATTGAACTTACGATGCGTTTACCTAACACAAAGTAGGTGCGTGATGGCACTTAAAAAGGGCAGCTGGAGCTGTTTAACATGGTGAACACTTTATTTATATTTTCAATATTGCATTACCTGTCAATTTACTGAGACATCACATTCCCGTTAAAGGGTTTGATGCATAAATACCAACGAATAGGAAAGGACAAGTTTTGGTACCAGCTTATGGAATGGTTTTGCAGGTGGCTAATGATTTAAACAAATTACAGTAAAAGATCAGAAATTGTGAAAAGGTAGTAGCCAATGTAGGAAGAAGACAATTGGAACAAAATTATATTTTGAATTAGATTAAATCGTGAAATTCGAATTTAAACCTAATTTGAAGTTTGGATTTTTTAAAAATCTTGATTTTAATTTTAAAATCAAGTTCATTAATTTTAAGTCAAGCTAACCACGTAATGAATGTCCAGCAATAACTTAATATAAATCTTGGAGGTGGACGCCAAAGTGCAAGTATTTCTTCAAAACGAAGGCTAGCTATCCGTATGGTTGTTGTCTCTGATTTCTGGAGACGGAACGGAACAGAAAGTTGGAGACGGAACGGAACAAAAACTGGAGACACCGAGCTGTTTGGTTATGGAGAACAGAATAGAAAAAACTGTCTCTGTCTTGAGGACAGAATATGTTTAGTTGCAGTGGACAGAACGAAAAATGTGTCAATGACGAAAATGCCCCTAATCTTTAAGATGATTAAAATTGTGTTATTAATTGATAATAACAACAAAGTTAATTTGAATTAATAAATAAGTTCAAAATGTATAATCATAATAAATTTGAATAATAATAAATACAAATTATATAATAATAATAATAATAATAATAATAATAATAATAATAATAATAATAATAATAATAATAATAATAATAATAATAATAAATACAAAATTTATAATAATATTATTAATATTAATAAAAAAAGGTCTTGTACACAAAATGAGAAGGACAATAACTTTTGTCCAGTGCAACGTGCTTGCAACACTGGAGACAAGGGACAAAAGTTTTTGTCCTTCCTTTTTCAGATAAATAAAATTTTTTGTCCCTATCATCCGGAGACAGAGGACAAAAATTCAGAGACAGCAACTAAACATAAAGGAGGGACATGATTTTTTGTTTTGTCTTCTGTCCTCATTAATGGAGACAGCAACCATACATTGCCTAAGAGCATGCGGTCTATTTACAGGCATACAGAACCCACCCATCGACACCCTCCACACTACTTATTCTGGGCTCTTCCACTAAGAATGTCAATTAGTGGGCCGGGCTGGGCTGGGTGAGGAGATTGTAAGTTAAGGTGGTGAGTTATGAGTGGGCCAGATCAATTTATTTTATTATATGTTTTTTAAAAAAGTCAAAAGCAGAGTCATTTTTAAATTAAAGGTCATATTATAGGTCGAGTGAGCTAAAATCGGGTCGGATCAAGCCAGATTGAAAAAACAAAACTAAAATTAAAATTAGGTGGGACCAGATAGGCCGAGCCAGTTCAAACAGGCCGAGCCCAACCAAGCCTATCTTCCATAAATAACCCAAATTTCGAAACGTATGCAAGTGTGCAACTTCATCATTACGCGCATTTACAGCAAAACCTTTATTCTAATGTCAGCGAGCGAAGCTTTGCTGGTCAGTAAAGTCTGGTCGCATGCTTGGCTACTACGCAACTATCTTGAAGTTTCGATAAGGTTCCTGGAAAAACCAATACTGACAGTTGCACGTGGAAACGTGTGGGGACCTGTTGAACGGACAAACTCACATGGTAGTCAGGTAATAAGATTGCTTAATCACGATAACTTTATCCTTAATTTTATATTTAAATATACAGAACTCAATCACACTAATATTGTTCATTAATACTATTATCTTATTTATTATACCTTCGCCACGGATGACGGAATTAAACCTATTCTGTAGTTTATAAATGAAGGATCCAATCTCTACCACCGCACAGGCATCGTCAAGTTTCAGCTCCATGATCTAGTCGGGCCTGAATGGACTTGAAATTGCTCTACTATCGTGGAGGATCTAATCTCCACACTTCTTAGTTCCGTAAAAGATGAGGTGGAGTTGTGATCGGTGTTAACGACAAAGATAAGAAACTTGTAAGCAATTTCAAGTCTATTCAGGCCCACCTAGATCATGCAGTGGAACAAAGTGGGGGAGATTTTTATCAAGAATTGACGTTTAATCTCAAAGCTGTTTCTTATCAGATGGAAGATGTACTAGATGAGTGGAAAACCTCAATTCAGAGATCACAACTCCAACAACATCACTCCTATAATCCCATTCCTGTCAAGTACAAGGTACTCTCTATCTTTAGTTGTATCTGCTTTAGTACGCGTGATTTTGGTCTTTGTCCTGTAGTTGGTTGCAAAATAAGAGAAATCCAACAAAGACTAAATGACATTTCAATTGGTAAAGTTAGGTATCAACTTAGTTCATCATATCCTGGGACATCTCACCACATCTTTCGTCAATGTAGAAGAAGTAGAGGGCAGAGATGAAGAAAAAAGCATAGTACTTAATGCCAAATAGAAGTTCTATATCATCTCTCTTGTTGGGATGGGAGGAATTGGTAAAATCACAATAATGGTTGTGCTTATCATGGGATGCAGCCTACACTAACACTTTTTACTTTTGATTAATATTGGTCAATAATTAGTCAAATTGAAATTGCTCTTGTTAAAAGTGAGTGTGAAAAATTGGAGAGCACCCATAAAGAAATTGCAAAATAAGTGCAACGATTTGTCTCTTGCTATCATCAATATAAGAGGATTCATGTAGTTTAAGATATTTGAAAAAAAAAGAATAGTTGAAAGTCTTGAAAAAGTGAGAGATGAGATAGTAAAGATATGTTGGGTCCTTAGTTATTACAATTTGTCATTTCCATTAAAGCAATGCTCTTTATATTGTGTTGTCTTTCCAAAAGATCATAGAATACAAAGAAGAAGATTGATGGGTATGGAGATGACTTAAGGTTATTAAAGAGGGAAAAAACAAGATGAAGATTTGGAGATGGTTGACGAGATTTATTTCGAGAACTTAATTGTATTTTCCTTATTTCAAATTGTCTCATTTTGACAACAGTTGTATGTTACATGACAATCCACGATTTGGCTAAAACATTTATAAAAAATGAGTGTTTGATGATAAAGGTCTTAAAATGATATAGAGTTAACTAGAAGCTCTTTACAAAGGTGCTTGACATTTAACTTCAGTGATTGAAAATAATGCTCTATTTTTTGTAGTTGTCTATAATCTCAACCAACGTTATGGGACAAGCAGACAAGATGAAGAACAATCAACATGGCTGCTATTGCTCGACCTCACCTTTCTCCTTGAATGACTCCTCACCTAAGAAGCACAGACACAGACACGCGACACGACACGGACACGCGACACAGGGACACACCGACTTCTAAAATTTGGTGGACACGAACACGGCATATATATATATATATATATTATAAAATTTATAATTAAGAAAAAATTCAGAATTCATAATATGATATATATTGATTGATGTGTTTCAAGACTTCCAATATCTTGATAGTTCATACATATTTGATACTTTATAAACTCCTCTCAAAAAACATCTGTGTCCACCGCGTGTCAGTAAGTGTCCGACACAGACACGTGTCTGACACGCTGATACGGCTCTATTTTGCCGTGTCCGTGCTACATAGCTCTTCACTGTCCTTCATTTCCTAGTCTGATGGACTACTCTTTACCCTCTTCCCCTCTGTTGTATACCAAATTTCCCTTGTCATTTTTCCCCTTTTCTTTCGTCTAACGTCTGTTTGTCCATTTTCGACTCACACTTACTAGATCGAATTTCCATTGCTCTTAATGGAATCACATTTTCCCCCTTTATCCTCAACCACTTTATCCTCCCATACCCCTCCACCACAACAAGCCAACCAAAAGCCTAATATGCTCTCTAACTTCTATTCCCTTCATCCTCAACAAATTAAGTCCTCAAAAATCCCAGACACCTCCACCCTTGCTCCCAACATTTTGGGGCAAAAACCTCCCACAGTCTCACCCACAAACCCACCTAATCTAGCCTTAGCAGCACGTGTCTTAGAACTTTGTTGAAACCAGAAAAACCTAGAAACATGTGGTAGGGGATAGCTCCGACTCCTCTCTATTCTACAGTCCCCTTGTTGAAATAGATGGAAAGTTGAAGGTGGTCCTAAGTCTTGACATTTTGCAGGAGGGTGCAAAAACATGGGATGCAACAATTATAGGCTTCTTCATGGAAAACGCTTGCCTTGTTCAATAATACAAGTATGAGTTTAAAGAAATTGGAAAGAATGAGACATACAAGAGATAATGTAAACAAAAAATGACAACATTATATTTACTTTTAGTGCAAAATCTTAGGCTTGAAAAGTGATAGAAGAAGGTCCATGATACATATCACAGCTTCCATTATTTTTCCGGAATTGGTAACCTAGTATAAATTTAGAAAAAAATAAATAAAGAACATACCATTATGAGTAATGTTTTAAAAACTAGATCAGACATTAAATCGATCAAAGGAAAGGTTCGAAGTTTAAAGGTTCAACCGATAATGAACCATTATAAAATCGGTATATAATAAAAAATAAAGTTGGATAAAATAATGAAGTTCATAAGTACATGATGATTTGTTGAGAATGTTAATATATTTTTTCCTTCCCTCCGTATTTTATTATGTGATTATTAATTTTCCTCCTCTTTAGAACTCAACTTGGACAATACAAATACGTGAGTGGGAAAAAAGGCAATTCTAAGATTTTATCGGAAACTTCAAATATTTCTATTTATTTTAATGATTAAAATTTACGCATAAACAAAATGTTTTGAATTAGAAGACATGTACGTTGGGCTATATAATATGCTTTTGAGAAATAAGCTTTCAAAGTTAAAAGTGAATAAAAACACGATAAACTTAGTTCGTTGCGTGTTAATAATAAATTAGATATTCTAATCGTTAATTACCTTAACCTTATCTACTAAACTTAAAAGATAATAGTAGGATATTTATGAATTCTTGTAGATAACTACTCCTTAATGCTTGTTTATTTCAGTTAAACCAAAACACTGTACTTTTGATGTCAAAGCATAATTTATGTTTTTCATATAAATAAAAATAATTTAATGGTGGTTGTTATTCCGGTTAAACCAAACAATTATAATTTCTGATTTTCGTTTTCATATAATTGATTGATTTTCTTTTTTAGATTGTTTTTATAAAATAGGCAAAATTTAAGTTCTACATTATTTTTCTTGTAAAAGAAGAAACACTAAAAGGTAAATTGAATTAAAAAAATAGGGACCCATGAAAAAGGTTATGCAAGTTTGATGAAGGTTTTAAAAATCAGACTGAACCGTCTAGTCCAACCGGAAAAGGTTTAAACCGGCTAGTTTTTATACATAGAGATTATCAGGTTAAACCGAACTGGACCATTGATCAGTTCAAACTTTTCTCGGTCGGACCGTATGGTCCGATCCGGTTTTTAAAACCTTGATTATGAGTGAACATTCACAATATTCCACTGAAATATTGGACCACTAAAGACCTAAGCTTGTTAGCAAGCTATTTGGGAAAGCCAATATGCATGGATGAAAATACAATTTTGAGGAAACGGGTTGGCTACGCTAGATTATGTGTGAGTATAGACATTTCTAAGGACATGAAAGATTATATCCCCAATTTAAGGTTGGCAAATGGAAATTCCCTAAAGAAAGATAAAGTCATAGTTACTTACCATTGGAAATCGTCCCTACAAGCTCAAGGCAAAACATGGAAACCAATAGGGAAAGTCTTTGTAAGGGGAGATTATGGAGAATTGATGGGGCTAGATAAGCCTAAAACAGAAGGGAAACCCGAGATGGATGAATATGAACCGCAAAATCAGATATCTGAGGATCGAGGACTGATTATTCAAGTAGATAGAATTTTTTCCAATGAGGCTAAGAGGGACCAAACTTGTTGGACCCCACCCCCACCCATAGGTGTTTGCGGGTGTTTGCGGGTTATACCATGGCATCCAACACAAATCAGTATTGTCCTCTTTGGTGGGAATCGAACACCCAACCTCAAGGTTTTGTTGCTTTTACAA
>JAOSBK010000007.1:17268309-17294953 GCA_027568895.1 Erythroxylum shatona | reverse complement strand
TTAGTTTTGTATAGCATGTGTTTTGTATTAAAGTAGAGTTTGATATTGATGTTGTATAAGTTTTGGATATGGCTTGGATTGCCATAAATGTATTACAAGCAGTTTATTTTGGGATGTATGAAAATTATGAAATTGTATAAATTTGAGTAAGATATGTATATGATGATTTATGAATTTGTGGACAGTTATGAAATTGTATTGAATTGATCTTATGAATATGAGTTGGATATGTATAGATGTGAATGAATGTGTATGATGATGGAATATAAATTGTGAAATTGCATATGGATTGATATGAATAGGAATTAAATATGAATGTGTGTTGGATTGCGTTTGGATTTCGGACGGGGAGTCCGATGATTACTGGTTATTGATTGAGAAATATAGAAGTGTAATTAAGTTATTTGCAGGTTGGGTTATTGAAATTGCAGCCGTTATGCTGCCGGTTTTTGTGTATGATAGTTTATGGATTAAGTGAATGGATAAGTGAAATTGTGTATGAATGTATGGATTTATTGGCATGAGTGAGAGATTTGATATAGTAAGAGATAAGAATATGATGATTAAGAAGAATCAAGTAACTTGATATTAGTATGAATTTAAGGATGATTTTTCCAAGTATGATAGATGAATCAAGTGAATAAGAAAGAAAAGAAAAAAAAAATTTATACCGAGTCGGATAGGTCAAGGTATCCAACGCAACGATTCCTTAAGATAATTATTCCTAGATGTCGGACATGTGACATGTTATTCGATCTATCTTCATTTGCATGTTTTGTTTCCAAGTTCGTATTCGATAATCCTATCCGTATTCCTTTCGCTTTTGATTCCGCGTTTTGTCCATATGTATGTTCACGTTTCATGAGTAAGCAAGATGTTGGGTTCCGAGTTCGGGGCCCAACACCCGAACTTCCTAGTACACTGCCATCCATGTTGAGCTTTAACCACGTCTCAGGTGGGGGAATCCATGCAGCCATGGTGGAGGTCAATGGGTGTGTTTGTCTTTGAGACTGGTCGACAAACGCCACGTTATAATCCCTAAGCAGGAACTCGACCTGTTTGACTTGCATAGAGCATGTGAATTGGGTTCCTTCGATCACACATTTATTCCTAGAGCACCAGATTATCCAACAGGTAAGTATAAATCGCCAAGCAGTAGTGACATCCCGAGTAGATGGAACACAATTTTGTTTAAGTCAGTTATAAGCAGATTGTTCGTGGTAGAAGGTGGCACTCCATGGGACCCTGGTAGTGGCCCAAACACCTCTAGCTTGAGGGCAGTCCCGTAAAAGATGGAGGACAGTTTCCCTATGGGCGCCACACCGCTTACAGAGAGGGGATGGGCATAAATTGCACTCGTATCACACTTCATTTGTGAGGAGCCTATTCCAGGCCGCTAGCCACAAGAATATATTATGTTTATGAGCTGTGTGGAGTGACCATAGCCATTTCCAACCCCTCGGTCCGTCCATAGTTGGCACATTGGTGATAAAGGCATAACCTCCCCTAGATATATACACCCTATTGGGACTACCCATCTAGATAAGGCTGTCATGCCCTTAGGAAAAGATCGGTCTTGGGATAGCCCGGATATGTTGACAATATTATGAGGGAACAATGCCCTCAACAGGAATCAGGTTCCACCCTGTAGAAGAGGAGAGTAAGTCATTAATATGAAGATCTTGGAGAGGCTCCGGGATGTGTCCCACTACTGAAGCCAGTGTGCCATCAAAAAGCCATCGATCATTCCAGAAATGAATGTTTGCCCCGTCACCAATTCGCCAACCATACCCATCCTTGAGGAATGTGAGGGCTTTCATGAGACCCTTCCATGCAATTGAGGCTATTTGAGGGGGATGATGTGACATGAGATCCTGTCCACTCAAATAGCGAGAGTGGAGTACCTGCACCCAGAGGCAGTCACGCGCCATACATATGTCCCAACATATTTTTTCGAGCAACGCTGTATTAGCCTCCCTAGCTTGCCACACACCTAATCCGCCGCAAGCTTTTGGGGTTGTAACTGTAGTCCAAGGTAGGAGGTGGAGCCCCTTAAGATTGCCGAGCTTTCCCCACAAAAAACCTCGCGCTACTTTATCAATCTCATCACATACAGCTCGGGGAAGCCAGTTGGACTGCATGGCATAGATGGGTATAGAAGTGAGAGTATCTTGAATTAGAGTAGCCCTTCTCGCTTTATTCAATAACTTACTGGACCAGCCTTCCAAACGGGACCGGATCTTGTCAAGAATGCCAGCATAATCAGTTTTATTCAACCGTCGAGTTCACAAAGGGATATTAAGATAGGTCTCCAGATGCTGGGACTGAGGGATATCCAAAGCAGCGGTGATCCTGGCTCGTGCCCGACGTTGAACTTGGGTTGGAATAAAGGCTTTAGATTTAGTATTATTTACTAACATCCCTAAAGCAGAACAAAACTCGCCCATTGTTTGGCGCAAAATGCGGGCTTGAGTACGCGTAGCATGTGCAAATAGAAGCACATCATTTGTAAAAAATAGGTGTGAGATGGTAGGGCCATTAGCTGAAGTTCCAATCAGTTTCCAACGACCTTCATCCACTTGATGAGAGATCCATCCCGACAATTTCTCCATGCATAAAACAAACAAATATGGAGAAAGAGGATCACCTTGACGGAGGCCTCGTTTGGGTTGAAAAGCCTCAAGATGTTGTCCATTGCAGAGAACAGATAAAGACGAGCTGGAAACACAGCTCATAATCAGATTAATAAGTAGCACAGGGAAGCCATACTCCAATAACACCCGTCGGAGAAAGTTCTAGTCAACTCTGTCGTAGGCTTTGGCCAGGTCAATCTTCACTGCCTTACTCCCTCTCCTCATTCTCTTGATAACATGTACGACTTCCTGAGCAATGAGTATGTTATCCGCTACCTTGCGTCCAGGTATAAACGCGGCCTGAGCTGGATTAATCAAGTCGGCTAAATAAGGGCGTATCCTATTGACAATCACCTTCGTTAGAATTTTGTAGACCACATTACACAAACTAATCGGTCTATACTGTCCAATAGACACCGGAGTTTCCACTTTGGGGATGAGGACCATGAGGGTATCTGAGATGTGTTGAGGTACCTTGCCACTGGCAAAGGCACGTTGGACCATAGCAACAACCTCCAACATCCTGCCAGAAATGTTGGAAAAAGAAAGGCTGCAGGCCATCAGGATCGGGACTCTTGTATGGTTTCATGGACTTGACTGCATAGAACACCTCCGCTGGAGTAACTGGTTTGAGAAGAATATTTGTAGCCTCTACAGGTAGAATCCGATTGGCTCCCAGCTGGCGGGTCCTGGGGCTACTGTCGGTGGTGCAAAAAAGGTCCTTGAAGAATGTAAGAACCTCTATTTGAATAATGGTCGGTTCAAAAGTCCACACGCATGTCCTTAAACGCAGACATTCTATGCGATTCCGTTTACGTCTGGCGATAGTAGTGGTATGAAAAATTTTTGTAAAGCAATCCCCTTCCAAGATCCACTGGGCCCTTGACTTCTGAAACCAGAGTAGTTCTTCTTGATGAAGAACAGTACTGCACTCCGCAATCAGTTGTGTTTCTAGGTGCATCAAGAAGGAGGAATGGCAGACATTTAGATAATTTTGAATTCCTAGAAGTCGTGCTAACAGAAGCCTCTTACGCAGGAAAATGTTACCAAAAACTGTTTGATTAAATAATTTGGCTACAGTAGTGACTGCCTGGATGGCTTCCGTGACACATTGACGGTGATGAGCCCACGCCTCGCGAACAACTCAAGGGAGTTCCTCGTGCAAGAGCCAAGCAGCTTGGAAATGGAAAGGTCTGGTAGCCGGAGGAGGTATAGCATTTGTCAATTGTAGCAAGAGAGGATTATGGCCTAAAATAGTTCGTGGCAAGTGGACCACTGAGGCCTCTGGAAACTAAGTTTGCCATGACGCAGTGCAGTGGGCTCGATCTAAACGAACAAGGGTGGTGCAAATTCCCTGATTTTTCCTGGCAAAGGTGTAAGGTGACCCTTTGCAGCCCAAGTCGTGGAAGCCACATCCTCCTAACCGTGAATGAAAAATGCTAGCCCGACGCCCATCATAATTACCCCCTCTCTTTTCAGACGGATGCAGATAATCGTTAAAGTCTCCAATGATAAGCCAAGGCATATTAATAGTCACACTCATTTCAGCTAAGTAAGCCCATAAATCATCTTTGAGGGAGTTAACCGGACTCGCGTAAATAGTGGAATATATCCAGTCCCAGCCCTGAGCCTCATGAACCACCAGGGAAAGACATTGGCGATGGGTATGTAACACATAAATATGGGTAGAAGAAGAATTCCAGAGGGCCCAGATGCCACCCGCCTGGCCAACCAGCTCCACCCTCTCAACCTTGTCAAACCCCAAACGCCAAAAAACCTGCGCCACTCGATCTCCATATATGTGAGTTTCCAGCAAAAACAACAAAGCTGGATGATGCATGCGGGTCAGATCTTTAACAGTGGGGACAAATTCTTTTTTCCCTGCCCCTCGACAGTTCCAACTTATGATTGGGTCACTAATCATAATGACTAAAAAAATAGTAAAGGAAAGCTCCTACGATGTTGACCTACTGAACATCCCTAAGTGTCCGAGGAGCTCCTCCATCCTCCGTCGCCATGTCTATCTCTTGAGAATTTTCTAATATTAGGGGGGGTCCAGTTCCATGATAGCGGTGCTCAGTTGGGGCCTACCCTCAGAAATGGGCCAGTCTCGCAATGGGGTTGAACGTTTTGAAGGTGAGCCCCAGGAGTCATTGTGTGCTGAAAACGTAGAGACTGTGCATGGACTAAAGGTTTAATAATTTTTTTGGCACGTGATTTGAACTAGCGGAGAGCTTGGCGGTGTGAAGGTTCAGCGTGTTCCTGGATCCCCACCTGAAACCCAGTTGCCGCCTCAATTGACTCTGAAATCTTCTCATTTAATGCTTGGAATCGATTTTGGTTTTCTCGCTGATTATTACCCTGTGGAGTGTTGGCGTGTTGGAGGCGAGAGACACGACGTGGGCGTCTGTCCACTATCATCCACTCCCCAAAGCGTGGGCCCAGTGATGTCCCATCATGCACGAAGCCATCTTCCTCCGTTGCCTTAGCCTTGCGCTGTGGCATATTCCTGTCTTCCCTTGGTGCTACGTCCGACTCCAGCTGAGGAGCACTCGTAGTTGCCTGAGGACAAAAGGCTCGGGCATGGCCATAAATCCCACAAGAGTAGCATATTGGTTCTAGTCCCTCATACATAACTTTATAACACACACCATCAAACCAAATTTCACCCACTAATGGCTTAGAAATGTCTATCTCAACACAAACACGGGCAAACTGGCCACGAGTAGCATACGAAGTATTCAGATCAACTCGGAAGGGGGTGCCCAGTCTAGACGCCAAGGCTCGCAGCACATTTTCATCGTAATACATAACAGGTAATTCCAGAAATTAGACCCACGCCAATATTTTGCTCATGGAGGAGGTGGATGGGTGAAACTCCGGGGACCAGGGGCTCACCGTGAGATAGTATCCTTGTATCATCCAGGGGCCATTTGTAAGCACATTAGTGCGATCCTCTTCCAAGGTAAAATTAATGAGGAAGTAGTCATAGCCGAGATCTAAAATGTCAAGCAAGCCTTTGGGTTTCCACATTTGATAAAGCCAGGTATAAAGAACTTTGTAGCCTACTGAACGCCCCAGTACTTTCACGACGAGTGCTTGCTGCCAAGGAGACATAAGTTGTTGCTTACACTAGGTATCAATGGTAAATTCAGGGCAAAGCACATCATCGTTACGGAAGCTCAGTGTCATGATCTTAGAGGCCAAGAGATCAACAGGGGCAAAGCATTCACGGCTGAATGGTTAAAGCGTCCAACTCATAATTAGCAAATTCGTAGGTTCAATTCCTATTGGATGCACGCCAATGGAACCTTCCAATAAATCTATTGAAATTGGCTCTATATCAATAGAATCTCATAATCCATATATAACGAATTGGTGTGATATATTCATATCATAACATATGGACAGTAAGAACTAGCATTCTTATTGAGACTAAAATTCATAGGAAAGAAAATAGATTTATGGATGAAATCAAATATGCAGTATGTACAGGCAAAAGTATTCTGTTATGGGAAAAATCAGAAAAGAGAAACCCTTTTCATTTTAAAACTCAATTTCACATCTGACACGTGACCCACGATCTGTTATTGCCTGTTTTTATTGTTTGAACCTGTGGTTCTAAAACGATGTCGTTGTCTCTCTCCATCTTCGAGTTCTCATTTTTCTGCTTTGATCGGTATGCTTCTTTGTTCCTTTGGTTCTCCGGTGCGTGTAAAATCTTGCTTTTTGTTCAATTTTTATGTTTTTCAGGATGAATTGTGTGTTTTTGTTTCTGGGTTGGGATTAGATTTCAGTGGATTGGATCTTTTGGAGGCCTACGTTTTGGGTTTGAGTTATTTTATTCGATGACTTTTAAATTTTTTCTCTTGATTCTTTAGTTACTTGTTTCTGCGACTTTTTTCCTTCCTCCTGTCGAATTTTTGATTCTTGTCTTAAATCTTTGATTATGTATTCTTTTGCTGGAACTTTACTGTATGAATTGGGTAGGATAAACAACCCGAGTTTTCTGTTGCAATAGTTTATTTTATTTTATATTGTTGCAGTTGAGGTGTTCGACATCACTTTTAGCTTCTTCATATCGTTTGTGTTGTACGGTGAGTCTGATTAAGCCTAATGACTTCTTTGGATGTCGGATATTTGGAGCATCAGATTGTTTGCACATCAGGCCGATGTAATTTCACATGCACTGTGTTGCTAGCTATGTAGCACGGACACGGAAAAATGGAGCGTCGGACATATGTCTGTGTCGGACACCCACCTGATGCGCGGTGGACATGTATCCATACGTGTCAGAATTAAAAAATAATTTTTGTCGGCTTGGACATGGCTCGGACATGTCTGGAGACGGTTCGGACACGGCTTAATAGAATATATGCTCCATGGAATATATACTCCATGTTTTTTGAGAGGGGCTTATAAAGTACCAAATATGTATGAATTATCAAGATGTTGGAAGTTTTTAAAACACATCAATCAATATATATCATATTATGAATTCAAAATTTTTTTCTTAATTCTAAATTGTGTATATATATATATATATATATATATACCATGTCCGTGTTCACCAAATTTTAGAAGTTGGTGTGCCCTCATGTTTGTGTCCGTGTCGTGTGTCTGTGTCCGTGCTTCTTAGGTTGCCAGAAAATTTATTTCCTGTCCATGCTTCTTAGGTTGCCAGAAAATTTATTTCCTTAGTTTGAACTCTTTAAATGTCATTTATTTGTTGTATATTGGATGTAAAGTTTGCTAATTAATTGGTTTAAGATAATATGATTTTAGAAAATACTAAAAGAAAATGATAAAATTCCTGCCTTTTTTTAATTTGTGTCTCTTTTGGTATTCTGAGATTACCGCAAAGGAGTTCAGCTACTATTGTTTCTATACATTTACCCCTTTATTTTGGTGGAAAGTAACATGAGATTCTAGTTGTTTCATTTGAATGAAAGGACAAGTTTAGAGCTTTTTTGTTCTTACTACCTTGGCCTGTTTTCTGTGGTTCATATTTCTGGAGAAGTTGAAAAGAAGCACGTGCATCAATGCAACATTGTGGATGTCATTTCTTCTCATTGTTTCTTCGGCTTTGTAATGGCCTTGGCCACTCAATTCCTTTTTCATTGCCGGGTTGGGTTTAGTTCACAAGTGTGGGGGTGGTTGGTTGTGGTAAATAAGCTGAGCAATTTATTGATGTTGTGCTGAACAGATATCTTATTTCACCTTGTCCTGAAAACGATTATTACAGGTGATGCTTCTATAAGGGGTCACAGTAAAGAAGACCAGGACAGATTATTTTCTGGTCTAACAAATGGCTTCTGCGAGTGTGGCACCTACCTCTAGCTTGAGAGAAGCCAGTACCCATAATGTTGGTGCAGATAGACTGCCTGAGGAGATGAATGATATGAAAATCAGGGATGACAAAGTAAGCATAATCTACAACATATCTTTGTTAGTCCTTTTTAGTTTTTCAAGTATTGCTTGTTGTTGACTGGTTCGGGATACAGCCCGTTAGATTCAAAACAATTTCCCTGTAATTGTAGGAAGTGGAAGCAACAGTAATTGATGGTAATGGTACAGACAAGGGGCATATTATTGTTACAACAATTGGTGGACATGGCCAGCCCAAGCAGGTATTGTTGGTTGGATCTTTGTCATACATAGGAAATAATATTAGTGCTGTGGGGTAAATATTGTGTTGGCAATTGTGATTCATAAGAAGACAGATTAAGGTGAATTTCAGCATCCAATCTCAGGTTTTTGACTTAGAAGTTGAAGTCCAATATGGATAGGGGCATGCTTTCATATAATGTTGCCATTCTTAGTTGTTTCTTAGGAAAAAGGGACAGATAAGCTTTTCAGGTTTTCCAACTTTCAAAAAATAAGCCCCTAACATAATAAATCAAAGTTAAAAGTTACAATTTACCATCATACTGACCGGACCAATTAACTAATGGCTTATAAAGTGAACATCTAACCACATTCTAACCAGGCAGCAGTCAGTGAGTCCCACATAAACCTTATATGAGTAAAAATTTAATAAACAAGTTTTAAAAAAATACTTGACAAAATTATCTCAAGTAGCTGGAATTGGAAAATTCTCAATGGCAAGCCTTAAATCCCCTAATCCCAAATTCCATTGTCATTGCTGTCATCTTCATCATCTTCTCCTCCTTATTTGACCCTAAATTCCTTAAGGGGTTAGAAGCAACCCATTTACCATATCGATTCTAGAATCATATTTAAACTTTGATACCAACTGTCAATTGTTTCAGGATTTACACAAAATGAAGTAAATTCTTGTATGGTGATTCTCACCATTGAGTACATTGTCATTCACTGATTGGGAATAAGACGACCCAGGAGAAAGTTATAGTGTGTCAATTGTGGCTGTGCGAGTGGAGATTGACAGTTTCTGTTCATCCTTTTTCTGCTTCCATTCTACAGAATGCTATACTTGTCTGCAGTATCATGGGTCATTATTGACTCAGTGCAGAGTTGCAGAGCCCAAATGCACCTAAAGCTGGCCTGTCCATTGGTGGTGCTATTTGCATCTCTTTATCTTTGCAATTTGGCACTTGTGGAAACTAATGGAAGATTTCATTTGGACAAGTTGACTATGTAGTTTGTCATAGGGTACTTATCACTAAATTTGTTAGCACCCTTCCTATAGTTATCGTCAGGCTAGTATTAGTATTAGTAAACAGCCACTAAGACATTCTAACCCACATCCGTAGGGGTACAATGGGGAGGAATACAAATACAAATGCCACATAGGCTGGAGGTTAGGAATTAGTTACAGAGAGAGAGTGAGAATGAGGAGGTACAGAAGATATATAGGATTTGGTATAGAGAGGGAAACATCATCATTTCATATTCTGGAAATACAGATTTTGTATTGGCCTGGGAGCTATCTCCCAGGAGTTATACTGCTACTGTACCTACATTTACGTAAATAATACAATTCTCTACTGATATTCCTATCAAAATTCCATGGACAGATAAGGGGGAGAAGGTTATGAAGATGACTATGGAACTAGGGATTTGGGGATTTAGGGTTTAGGATTGGGTATTTTCCATTTACTTGGTTTTTTTAAATTAGATTGTTTTGGATTTTATTTTTTATTGGCCTTTTGTATTATATTTTTTTGTTGGCTTTACCAGCACCACATTAGGAGCTTATTTGTCAAAAATGGGAAACCATGAGGGCTTATCTGTACCTTTTACCTTCTCTGTTATTTCCTGAGTTGTGTTTGCATTCATGCACCATTGTCTATTAATTGGTCCAATCATAAAAGCTATGAATTTGAAACCACAAAAGTTCAGGTTTGATCTCGTAGAGTAATCATAGTATAGAAAAACTCGCTACCATCACTAAATTTCATCTTTTAGGTTTTTATTCTGATCTACCTGCTAATGCAAGCATGTGTTCTGATGTTAGACTATAAACTATATGGCTGAGCGTGCTGTTGGCCATGGATCATTTGGCGTTGTGTTCCAGGTATGGATTTTGAGTACCTGAAGTGAACAGATATTGTTCTCAGTTGATGTGAACTGGTCTCTTTCTTTCAATTATTTTGGATAGGCAAGATGCTTAGAAACGGGTGAAACTGTTGCCATAAAGAAAGTTCTCCAAGACAAGAGGTACAAAAACCGGGAACTGCAAACCATGCGTCTTCTTGACCATCCAAATATTGTCTCATTAAAACATTGCTTCTTTTCAACAACTGAAAAGGACGAGCTTTATCTTAATCTGGTTCTTGAGTATGTGCCTGAAACTGTACATCGTGTGATTAAACACTACAACAAGGTGAACCAGAGAATGCCACTGATATATGTGAAACTTTACGCATATCAGGTAATGGAACTTTTCTTCAATTAAAGGAATAGGTTTATTTACATTCCTAGTGGATATTATTCAATTAAGTGAGAAGGGAAGCATTTTTAAATGCCATGAATGCCAAAATAGAATTGTCCTTGCTTGATTTATGAAATGTTAAAGTAGGTAAAAGGCTGTCATTATGCAAACTACTATTGTCTCATTCAATGATGTTTTTCAAATTTAGTTTCTTTTACATCCTTCTTGCCTTTTGATTCCTGACATCTAGTAGCAGTAGTGCATTTGTTTGAAAAGTATTGTTTACTAGGGGATAACAGTGGCTAAAAAATGATAAAGGGAACAAAAAAGAGATGGACAAGATACTAACATATTGTTGATAAATGACAGATCTTCAGGGCATTGTCATATGTTCATCGTGCAATTGGATTATGTCATAGGGATATCAAACCTCAAAACCTTTTGGTAAGATTGTATCTGCTGTTCATTTTAATTTAGAAGAAAGAAAAATAATATATGCTATATGGCAAAATAATGTTCTCTTTTCTATTAAAAATCTTAGTGAAGAAGGATGGCACCGCATTACTGAATTATACACCATTTTGTGCATTATTCTATTTTCAGGAATTGGAATTCTTAACTCCAATTAATTGTTGTTACTATTCTTACTTCTGTTAAAACAAAGTACTTTGCTTATGAATTGATAGGGGTCACTAGTAAACCATTTACAGGCATCATCATATGTTAAGAACTTCTTATAATGAAAAGCTGCTGCTGAGCTCAATAAAGATAAAATATCATTTTCGAGTTTGTTAAATGTTTAAAACAACTGTTTGATTTTTGGATCAGATAGGATGCCAGTTTGGTATGTTCTCTTCTAATTCTTTCTTGTTGCAGGTAAATCCCCACACACACCAGGTTAAATTATGTGATTTTGGAAGTGCAAAAGTGTTGGTGCGTAAACTACTTTGTCATTTTTAGTTTGTAAAAATTTTTTGCAATTCAATTGGAATTTTATTTTGCATGGTAATTGCTTTATGCAGGTGAAAGGGGAACCAAATATATCTTATATCTGCTCAAGGTATTACAGAGCTCCTGAACTCATATTTGGGGCAACAGAGTACACAACAGCTATTGACATCTGGTCCGCTGGCTGTGTTCTTGCTGAGTTGCTACTTGGACAGGTAGAAAGTCTGGAGAACTTGTTCTTTTATGGATATATTTTCTCCATTAGAAGCTTAAAATTCTAGTTTTCCTGTCAGCCTTTGTTTCCTGGTGACAGTGGAGTTGACCAGCTTGTTGAGATTATCAAGGTAAAAGGTGTTTTAAGTATTTATTGATTTTCATCTTTTTGAACCCGGGCAGCAGACTGGTGGTGGGATACTCCATTTCTATATTAGGCTTGGCAGAATACGTTCTTTTTTATAATCATTTTCTTGTCCTTTGACTTTTCTTTTGGGTACAACCTATAATGTTATTGGCTTTCAGGTTTTGGGCACTCCAACAAGGGAGGAAATTAAATGCATGAATCCTAATTATACAGAGAACAAATTCCCTCACATCAAAGCACATCCCTGGCACAAGGTATTAAATATGTTGCATAGATGCCTTTTCTTCTGTTTCATAGCTTTTATAAGTGTGTTAATAGACTAATCCTTCTTCCTAGATATTCCACAAGCGTGTACCTCCTGAAGCTGTTGATCTGGTTTCAATACTACTGCAGTACTCGCCTAATACACGGTGCTCAGCTGTGAGTTATCCCGCTTACTCCTGTTGCTGTTTATTGAATTATTATGAAGTGTATTTTCTCCCTATCTTCCCTATTCCCCCTTCTCAGACAACCACCAAAAAGGCGAGAGAGCTATGGTATTAGTTTCTCCAACTATGCTGATCTGATGTTGGTCGTAGGAACATCTTTTTTTTTTTTTTTTACTTCAGTTGGATTGGGTATAAGCTGAGCATGGCAATGCCTTCTGTTTTGTCTTATATTTTTTGCTGCAGTTGGATGCCTTGACTCATCCTTTTTTTGATGAGCTACGCGACCCAAGCACCCGCCTGCCAAATGGACGAGTCCTTCCACCATTATTTAACTTCAAGTCTCATGGTAGGAAACTTTTATTTGCTTATATCTCTTTGGGCAATATTTATAATTTGTGTTTCCTATTGTTGAACATGTACTGCTGTTACTGTCCTGCAGAATTGAAGGAGTTGTCCGGCCATACCATTGCTAAGTTGATACCAGAACATGCAAAGAAGCAAAGCCCCTCTCTTGGCTTGTGACTTGGTGTGGATTGTTACACACCTGAGCAAGTGTTGTCCAAAAATGGAAGAGCTATATTATTTGCTTCCTCTTATCTATGCTATGTGGCTCTCTTTTTGTTTTCTTGTGACCGTCAATATAGCAGTCTTGTTGTTATGTAAAACCAGCTCTAGAGTTGCTCCCCACCAGGTAATATGATTTCCAAAATGCCTCCGTGGGTGTAGTCTGATTTCCAGTGTGATCTCGCTTGCTTTGTACCGTAACAGTCAACATAGTAAAGTCTGAGCTCAAATGTTTATGTGTATTTGTAATTCTAGAATGACATACTTTTTGGCTAAATGTTCATTAGCTGTATTGTACATTTAGTCACATTGCTATTTTAATATCCTTTTCCTTCTATCTCGTAAAAGCCGTCTTCTTCAAAGTGTTTAATCCGCTCCACTTTGCCATTTCATAAAGAGGTAGGGGATAAAAGGTCCCCCTGTCTTAACCTTTTTATCCCCTTGAACAATTTTGTTGGTTCTCCATTTACTAGGTTGTTGAAGGAAGTTGAAGTAATGCACTTATTAATCCAATTTCTAAACTTTTATGGAAATGAAAGAACTAAAGCAATTCTATGATGAAATCCTAACTTGTTATGTCAAAAGCCTTATTAAAATCAACTTTCAATGCATAATTATTTAGTGATTTTTTCTTGTATAGCATATGAACAGTTCTTGAGATAATAATATATTATCCCCAGTAATTACCTTGTAAGTCTTTAATCAAATGGTATGGAGCATTTTTCAATCTTGTAACAAGTAGTTTTGAAATGAGTTTATAAACAAAACTACAACATGATATTGGTCTAAAGTTGTTAAGAGAATTTGGATTATTAGTATTAGGGATCGAGTAAATAAAAGTTTTGTTAAGCTCTTTCAACGTGCTTCCATAAAAAGAAAAAAATCCTAAATTGTACCAATTACTAAATACCTAGTTAGGGCTCATACTTGTGGAAGAAATGGCTATTAGGTCTTGAAGCTTTATGAGGGTTTAGATCAAATACCACTTTCTCTATTTCCTGAGAAGTAACTAAACTACACTAGTATCCCTTCATTTCCTCATTTATTTGACTATTAATAAAGGAGCTTAGCAGTGGAATTGAGTATCTATTGTTTGCTTTATTTCCAAGGAATTCACTGTAGTATCTGTAGATCTCTTCCTTCAGCCGTTTAAAACTTGGGACCAGAGCTTTGCCTCCCGTAATAGACCTACCCAGGTCGAACGGGTATTAGTTTAGGTGTGGACAGCTTAAAGGTGTCTTCTCATAGTTGGGACCCTCCTAGAACATCTCGTGAGAAACCAAAAAAATAAAAAAAAAATAAAGGAGCTTAGCAGTGGAATTGAGTATCTATTGTTTGCTTTATTTCCAAGGAATTCACTATAGTATCTGTAGATCTCTTCCTTCAGCTCTAAATGGGAGGTAACTTGTTCACCATTTGGCTTGGTCAGGGAGCTACTAGTAGTTTCCAGCCAATCCTCATTAACTAAGACTTTGTCTATTTTTTTCCCTCAAAATCTATCTTGCATTTTGCTTGTTACTCTTAAGAATATAACTATCCTTTCATCTTCAGATCAGTTACTCCAATTCTTTACAACAGTCCCTAAGTTCATTATTGAATTACATTTTCCCCATATTCCCTTTTACCTCATCTTTGAGGAGAACATTGTAGTGACTATTTACTTACTTTCAACATGTGGGGTGCTTTGAGTAGCCTCTATAGTCCTCAGTGATATAGGAGAAGGATAATGATCATGATGATGAATTGGTTGTAGATTGAGCTTATGTTTTCTTTTTCTCCTTAAGGCTTGTACATTTGTACAATTTGTTTTTTTTCTTTGTACTCCCGAACCAAATGTTTTGTTCTTATTTTTGTTTTGTCATTTACTTTAGTTTACTACTTTATTTTATTTTTAAATGTTAAATTTCTTTTACTTTTTAATTTTTATGTTTTCTTTAATCATGTTTGTTTGTTTTGTATCTTTTATTTAATTTATGTCCATTTATAACGTTTAATTAATCTTTAGATATTGATCACAATTACCTTGGACAATAGACTACTAATAGGGTCCATAGGAGTCTCTATTTACTATTTATTTTTCTCCCTTATATTTTTATTGTCTTTAAATTTTGCTTTCATTCTTTATATTTTATATGTTAAGGATAATGTATAATTTAAATATGAGGAGGGAATTAACTATTTATAGCGCATATTTTACTTATTAATTTATTATAAGCTTAATATGGATTAAAAAGATTTGCTAATGAAAGAAGATTAATCAAAATGACATGATATATTATAAGTTTAAATTTTTTGTGAGTCAGTTAGTACATATAGAGAAATAGTTATGAGCATTGATAACTATTTTTTGCTCATAACTATTTTAGTTTTATTTTATTATAAAAATCTTGAAAAATATATTTAATTTGCATTGTAAAACTTTTTTTTGTATAAATTAGGCATATCTTCAAGTAAAAATTGGATTCTTTCTAAACAGTTTAATATCCTATCAAAAATTAAACAAAAACAAAAACATAATTTTATGAATAAATAAGTATATGTAAATTTTTTTACTGGATTTAAAATAAGTGAAAATGTTGAAATTAAAGATTGATGCCAGTATCTATTTGAAACAGTGGCCTACCTAAGTAACTAAAGATGTTTGCTCTCATGTCAAAAGATTACGTGACTTTTCGAATAAGTTTCTAAATATTCCTTTGTAAATTCAAAATTTAGTGCTTTATTTTTTTAATTAGTTCAGGTTATTAAAATATTCAAAAGCTTAAACATCTTGCTTGTGTATGTTTACTTTATACATTAAGTTGAGTTATATAGATTAAATTGATATTTAAGAGATTGTTGGGTTATATTGAACTGATTTATGATTTAATGCAAGTTTATAAATATGATAATTGATGAATAATGCAATTAAATAAATGATTGATAGTCTTTATTACTAATTGATTTGTCGAATTCTTTCCAATAATTGTTACCTTTTTAAGTAAATATAATTAAATTGATTTCTTTGAAAACAAGCAAAACCTTAAATGTAGCCTACGCCTATGTGCCAGACTATGCCTTAGAAGGCTCAACCACAGTAAGTGACACGACCTAACCATGGTCACGTATAAGCTCGTATGCAATTGAAAAAAGAAATAAAAAATTTTATGATTTAGTGATATGGTTATGCTATCACCTGAAGGAAACAATGAGGTCCACGTTTTAAGTCATGACCATGTCTTAGGCAAAGCAAAATGTTTTTAGCTATATAATAAATCCAATTTTTGGAGGACTTTAATTGACTTAAAGAGAAAACATATACTATAAACATATTTTTCTCTTCAAAAGCCAATGTTAGCACTCGAGAGACTTTTATAACCCGAAAAAATTCTATTCCAAATTGTCTTTCATTATAGAATCAAGATTTTATCACCTTAACAAACTAAACTATTAATAGAATTAAGAGTTCTTCTAGATTATATTACATCATGATTTCTATATTTATGTTGTGATATCATTATTACGGACACACTTTAAGGATAAGTAACTTTTTACGTTTAGATAGGAAAAACCATAGTAGTTATTTTTTGTATAGATTGATTTGATTTAATTTAATTTATGATATGAAATGTATTTTATAAGCTATCTTTGATTAGTCTTAATGATGATTTATTTACGTCAACTTTTGTATCTAATTTAAATTCACTTGTAGATGACTCAAAAAAACCCACTTATGAGTAAAGTATGACTTAGGTAAAGGAGGCTGAACAAGGTACTCGAGAGAGATTTGCACGATCTTAATAATGTTAGGGTGAAATCTTTCATGATATTTCACTAAGGATAGTACATACAAATAGGTAAATTAACCAACCAATGATAAAATTGTTATAGCTCGAGAAAGTGTAGTTTTAGTATTTAGGAGATCATATCATTCCAAAAAATATATCCATTCTAAGTTAATCAAATCATGAATTCAAAAGTAATATTAGGGAAAGTACTAATCAAAATATAACTATTTGATTGAATTCTCTTTTGGTAAATTTTCTTATTGTTGATTTCTTTAGCTATTGTCTAGGTTTAGTTTTACTTTATATTCCATTATTCAAATTCCTAAAATACCATACTTCTAATTCTTATCCTTATACTAGTTAATAGTATTAGACTTTTCAATCTATACCACTTCTTTGTGAGATTTGAACCCTATTTACTATAACATTGTTTATCAACAATAAGAGCGCTTTCCCAATTAGTGAGTGATAAATTTGTAAAAGAAAAAACTTTAGTAGCATTGATGTATATACACAAGTTGCTTACTATACTACAAGGAAGTGTTTGCTCATGTCACACGATATGATACTATTATATAAGATTGCTTGGTTGCTAAAAATTAATAAACCTATCTTTCAGTTAGAAGTTAAGTTTGTCTTCCTTTATAAAGACTTTGGAGAGTAAGAGCTTTTAAATAGTTTCAATTGAAAAAAATTATAATTATGTCATGACACCAACAGAAATAGACTCTCAATTTTTAATGGGACTAGAAGAGATAATATTGATAATACACTTTTCAAGCAAATAGTTGGAAGCTTAATGCATTTAAAAATAATTAGGCCTGATATAATAGATGAAGTGTCTTATCAACAAGTTCATAAAAAGTCTTAAAGAGAAGCATATCTTAGTTACAAAACATATTATCAGATAGTTGCAAGGTACAACTACTTATGGTCTATGTTATATATACTTAGTTTTATAGCTAGTAAGCGCTCTATGTTGAACATTGTCAAGCACATGCAAGTTGAAATAGCTAGATGTAGCTTGTGAATATTTTCTTCATCTTAGCAACATTATAAACTTTTTCCTTTTTTTAGATATTTAAAGAAATTCTGTACTTTTCTAAAAAAATATATTTGGGATCCTAATGTTAGAAGACTACATCTAATTATGTCTTTATACTAAGATTGTTCATAATTTTATGTTCATCAAAGAAGTAGTCAATCGTAACTTTTTCTACCACAAAAATTAGATTTGTAACACCAATATTTTGTATATGTTAGGTCACGAGGAGTTCTTGAATTATTTACTTTTAAAAAGAAAGAGCTACTTTGATTTATTGTAGCAATACATTAACCATGAAATTATCTAAAAATTCTATTATGCCTAAAATGAAAACATATTAATATTTATTTATTGAAATATCTCACATTAGCAAAGCTGTTGAGATTGCCTATTATAGAAGAGAGGATTAGGTTGCTGACATACATACAAAAGGCCTAAAATTGGACTCCTTAAATAGGCTTAGGAATGAAATTGGATTCCTTTAATAGGCTTAAGAAGTTATTAGGAGTTTATATCTTGAATAATTTAACCTTAGTAGGATTTTAGATTCAACTGATTTCATCATATCATTTCAAGGTAGGGGTTACTAAATAAAAGAATATTTGCTCTTTGTCAAATTTTGAAAGAGTTGTACAAGTCTTTAGGAGTTTGATTTATATTAGATTGTGTTATCAAATCGTTAGGAATCAATTTCATGTCTTTAAGTAGTGGCAAGTTTCTTATTCTTTTTATTACTGTAATAGCCTATTTAAAAGCAATTATGTGATGAATAAATAAGCAAAAATTTCCCCTCTTATCTTTTGCTGATATAAGTTTAACAAACATGATAATAAAAGTTGATAGTCAATTGAGAGTATTTTAAGAAGGTCTCCCTGACCAAGAAATCATTCGTAAAGCACTAATTATAACAAAATTTTCATATTTGAAAGAGTCTAAAAATTCTCAAAATCACTCTTTCAAAATTGAAAATTTTTTACAAGCTCAAGAATAAAAAATCTCTTTAAGATAAGAAATATAATCGAATGAGTTTTATTCAATAACAAGTCCGACAATACTTACAGAGGGAGAAAACAATCTGATGAGAACAATGGTGAAAAGGATGGTGAGAAGAAAGATAGTTTTCTTCTTTAAGATAATTTCTTCTTTGTCCTTATTAAAAAAATAAAATCAAGCAATTCTTTTTAGTATAGGTCATATGCTATCAATATGGACATATTGATAAAAGTTTTAAAAATAAAGCACATATGAAAAAATAGAAAGCTCATATTGTTGAAATTTATGACTAAAATGATGAAAGGATGCTATTTTTAATAGATTATGCTATAAATGAAAAAAGTTGTCATGAAGTGTTAATAAAGATCATAAAAATAATGATACAAGTCTAACAGATAATACAAATCATGTTGTACTTGCAGAAAATTAGTTTTGAGTTATAGATAATGGTTGTATAAATCACATCATTAATATTGTAGGTAGCTTTAGAAAATTTAATTGATTTTACTAATCGAAAGTAAGAATTGACAATAATCCATGTCTAGATATTAAATGTAGAGGATGTTGTTATGCATACTTAATACAATATCGTATTGTTATCTAATGTCCATTAAGTTTCTGATATCAATCAAAGACATCTTAATATAGCTCAAATGCTTAAAAAGAGATTCTTCTAATCTTAAAGTAGTGCTTGTTTTATATTTGGCAACTCATAGTCATAAGTTTATGATTGTTAGTACAACTAAAAGACCATTTTCTTTAAGTTGGAATAAATGCAACATTGATATAACTGATAAAAGTTGAAAGTTGCTCCTTTGAGGGAGAGCCTTGGAGCAACTGGTAAAAGTTGCTCTTTTATAACTAGAAAGTCACAGGTTTGAATCACGAAAATAACTTCTTTGTAAAAAAATACAAGGAGAAGGTTGCGCACATTAATGACCCTCCTTAAACCCTCGCTAAGCGGGGAACCTTGTGCATTAGGTATGTTGACTTGATTTTGACTTTGACATAACCAATAAGGAAAATGAATTTCTATGACAAGAAGATGCATCTAATTAGACTAAAGTTGAATAAAGTTATAATACAACCAACAATTCAAAATTTTCAATCAAAAGTATGAAAATTTTTATAAGGAAAAAGTCTCTGTAACAACAAATTACATCAGACGACATAACAACTAGTGAAAATAATTTTAATCAAAGGAATGAGGATATTGGAAAACATTTACGTAAGTTACTAGTAAAATTGAGAAGGGAAGTGTTTTAGTATTTGTTAAGAAACAAAACGGTTTCAAAGTTGCATATTAGGAGAGTAAAATTCACAAGTTTCTTAAAACATTTTATATTTTTAAAACATAAGAAGAAGTTAACCAAATAAACAAATTTAAGCTAATCATTTAATTTAGAAAATTTATGGTTGATTTGGGTCAATACCAACATGAAGTAACAAGTTGACAAACTTCGATATCATTGCCCTCCAAAAATCAAATTTAAGATATTTCAATAACCTATGTCAAAATTTGAAATAATCAAACTCAAGAATATATATGAACAATATTTAGGATTTTTCTTTTTTGTAATTTTTTAAATCCTTTTAGTTAGTTTCATCTCAAATTTTAATATCTTAGCACAAAGATAAGATGTGATAATTTCTTGTTTAAATAAATCAATAGTTAGATAGATTTCATGATTTATCTTTAGAAGTTACATCTAATTATGTGAAAATGTTGCAAAACAATGAAAAAATTGCGTGACAATTACATCCTTCTTCCATTATATTTCAAATGTCTTTTCCTATCTCTTTTTATAAGAAATCATCTTTTCACCCTCTTAAAAAATTTAACTAAGTTTTCTTTGCTCAAGAAAATAAGAATAAGCATACGTTAAAAAAAAACTTCTATCTTGCTTACAGACATATTATTGCATTATGATTAATACAGAGATTAGTATATGTCTAGTGGAAGAGAGAAAAGATTAAATTTTATGATAAACAAGTACCGCTTGAAAATAGATTAAATTTGATGGTAAAAAAATGTAAATAAAAAATGTAAATAAATCAAGTTGAACTATCTCTATTCATTTAGTAGAGGCATTATTTCTTTAATTTCCAAATGAAAAAAAGTTTATGATCTACACCCATTTTTGTTTTCTATTCCTTTTTTTTTTGTAAAAGATTAAATTTAATTTTTTATTTGTTAGTTATTAAATTTACCTCCACCAACCCAAATTTTTTAATGCTTCCATAATTTGACATGATTTCATAAGCTAGAAGTTTGTCTCCTTTATTTTTTCGAGTTCATTTATGCATTAAAAGGATAAAAAAAAAATATGTGAAGTTGATAAAAGTATAACACGAGCACTTATGATAAATTTTCTAAAAGAAAGAACATAAGAAATTTATTGTAAACCGTTTTTAATCCAGTCATGATCATGAATGTGTCAAATCATCAATACCTTATCTTCTTAACTAAATCTAGTTCTTGTCTAGTGTAGTGTGACCAAGTTATAAATGTAATAAAAATTTGTAAGAGTTTTTGATTGACTGCAATCAAAATTTTAAGTTATTAATTGTAAATTATATTATAATTACGAATTACTACTATATGGATGTAATTATAAGTAATAAAAATAATAAAAATATATTAAATTAGGTTCTATTGTGACACATACTTAGTTATTATATGAGATGGGCTTGACTCACTTAGCATAACTCATTATTATTATTAGTTACAAATAAAATTCACTTTAATTATGCGAATAAAATCAATTAAGCTTTTTAATTGAATTGGATTCAAATTTTATAAAATAGTTAGAGTCAAATTATACTTATTAAAATATTATTTGTAAAAGAGATAATTCAAAGTAATTATGACATTATTATTGTTATAAGTTTAATTAAAAAATCTCTCTACTTATTAGCACTTTATTCTCATTAATTTGGGTGCCAAATTGTCTTTATTGGCGATACATTATATATTAACACAAATAATTATAAAGCATATTCTTATGTATATTTTTGGACAAATTCATGTATAAGTACCACCTTAAATAATAGTTTTTACCACATAGAAATATAAAACGTTCTTAACTCAAAATTTTTCTACACAGTATCAGACCCGATACTATTGTATTGTGACAACAATGAAGCTATTGCTCAAGCCAAGGAACTAAGGTTTCATCAAAGGTCTAAGCATGTACTTAGGAGATATCACCTAATCAGGGTGATAATTAATAGAGGTGATGTGAAGATAGAGAGAGTGCCATAAATCAGAACATCGTCAATCCTTTGACAAAGTCACTTCCTCAAATGAGATTTGATTCTAATGTACTCGCCTATGGTATTAGATACAAAAGCGATTGACTTTAGTGCAAGTGGGAGATTGTTAGAGTAGTGCTCTAAAGGCAATCACCTTTAGCACTTTTGTACAAACTTTATTTTGATTAATAAAACAAAAGACAATTTTCATTAATTTAATGTTCATTTATTTATGAATTAATGTCATCCTTAAATCGAATTAATGAAGTCCATGATACAAAACATAGCATGAAGGAAATTATAATGAGATCATGATAATGAGATTCCTATCATATGTAATTATGTTAGTGTCTAAATTATCCCTAGTCATAGGATTAATGAGACATGACATTGTCATCTTTGATGGATCTAACTACCATTTTTTGGAAGAAAAAATGTGTAGCTTTCTCAAATGTAGATTTCTTTAGCATATAATTATTGGAGAGATACCTAAACCTACTTAAAGTCCAGATAAAGCAAAATACACATTCATAGAATATCTAGTATGTTGGGATGGTACCAATATTCATATTCTAACATGGTTTCACAACACTTGTCCCAAAGTAATCAGGCTTAAATTTTAGTTAGATACTACCAAAAAGTTACAAGATTTTCGTAAAAGTCAATATTTTGTATCTAATGATGTCAATCAATTTCAACTTTATAGACGATTTTATAGCATACATCAACAACCTAGTTAAACTATCTTTAGTTATGTCTTTAAATTACAAAAGCTTTAGGATCAATTAGCATTTAGAGAGCTTACTTAGCCAAATACCCAAGTTGCAACCATCTTTGTCAATCTTCATGATGAAAAACAAATTTAGTATCTATTGATGACTCTTAGAGATGAGCTTGAACCCATTCACAGCTATCTTCTTCATTGAGGATCTCTGCCAAGCCTTGATACAATATCAAATAACTAATTATAGAAGAAACCTAATTAAACACCCTTTGAATGGAGAAATATATTATCTCTAGATGTTGGTCTTGCCATTCAGATCTTCCCTTATTAGACTTCTCAAAACATAACTAAGAAAAAGGTATTTTGTAATTATTGTAAAAATAGTAGTCATTACATTGAAAATAACCCAAAAAATTAATTCTTCTAAGACCTCTCAGCCTACTATAACTATTGTTTCCATAGAGGGAACAATGAAGAATACATTTATATCTCCTAAATTCTCTTTGAAAGACCTTCGAGCCCTTCTGGAGCAACTTCAAATAGATCATAGTACTATTTCTTCTCATATTAGGTGGTACTTCTTCATGGTACCCTAGTTCTACTTATTTTAACCATACGAACTCTAACCCTTACGTATTTGACTCCTTAAAAAATCCCTCAGTTACATATATTTTCCTTATAACTGATAATGCTACTACAAATGTTCAAATTATAGGCACTATTTAAACATCTAAATTAAGTTCGCTTCACACTTTTCTTGTTCCCAAACTCTCGTTAAATCTTATTTTTATTGGTCAATTATATGAACTTATTATTAACTTATCTTTTCCAAATCATGGTTATATTTTGAGGGAACATTTGCTCTTATATCATGTTTAAGCTTAGTCCATAATCGCATAACAATTGTTGCTAATAAACGTGGGCTATATTCCACATGGATGTTGTGAATGCCTTCCTTAATTGTAATCTTATAGAAGAAGTGTGCATTCAACCTCCACTTAGTTATGATCATTGATATGTGCTTAATTGATTATGAATTTATTCCATAGCACTTAGTGATTATTGCTAGGAAAATGCTTAGGATACTCATTTTAGTTCATATTTGATTTTAGGCACAATTCGGAAGCAAAGAAACTAAATTGAGTCGAAAACGTTATAATTGCATCGTTTTCTAAAGGATCATGCTCACTTGTCTTCATGTAACAAGAAGAAGAATATTCGAGTAAGAAGAAGACAAGAAAATGCCAAGAAAGATGAGATATATGTTGAAAATGCAAAGAAGATTAAGGCATGAGATGTTCACGACCATGAATGAGGTTGTATGGGTATGAGAAGGTGTGTCAACTCCGTGACAAGTACGTCATGGGTGTGACACACACACTCACGTCTGTGACAAGCCATGTCACACCCATAAGACACTTATAGCTCATCTGAACCTTACTTTTTAATATAAAAACATCGTTTTTGTGACAGCAGAGATATGAAAGTCTTTAATGTTTTCAACTTGGAGAAACTTATGAAGGGTTTTGGGAGGAACCAAAGGCAATAGAGGAGCTACCCTGGAGACCCATGGAGGGCTAGACATTCCAACATCGGTTTGGAGGTGCCATTGATGCCGATGACCCAGTTAAACATTTCTTTCATTATTTGTTGTTCTTTATCTTAAAGATAGATTGTGTTATGCTATGTTTAATGTATGGGTGTTATGTGAGAATAATTGAATACTCTATTTGATTATTTTTATGTAATAACCCATTTCTAAAATTTCAATATAATATGTAATTGTTATATTTGAAATTCATTTGTAGCAATAATGGTTCGTAATCATTAGAGATAACATAACCTAGGTTAAATGACCTGAGCTTGTGTGGTTATTATCTTGATTAATCTGTTTTCCTAATTTGTAATGTGACTATCCAATTAAATATAGAGAGCTTGTTCTAGGTTATTTGATGACTAGGTTTAATTAACTAGTGTCTCTTAATTAAACACGACCTAAGGATGAACTAGGGTTAATAGAGTTTGTTGTTAAACTATGATTAATAGTTGCTAAAAGAGGTATAAAAACAACAATTCAATGAAATATGTCTGATTGGGTGTAGGCTGATATTAAACCAAAGAACTAAATTCCTAATGAATTCATCACTTTCATCATTTTCGCATGTTTCCTTTCATTTGTTTTCATTAGCTTAGTTTCATTTTTATTTTCTTATTTCAAACCAAAGAAGCGCCCCCCCCCCCCCCATAACCTAAACACTAGTTATTTTCATTTCAAAAGCTAATTGAACACTCTCTATAAGATCGACCTAGACTCAAATGTTGCTATCAACTTTGATATCGTTGCCAAGAAATGTGGTGCTTTAGTTTTTTCTTAATTTTAATTGGTGTTTTGTACATATTTGTTTGTAATTATTTTCTTTGCATTTATTTCATGATGTTTTCACTTTTTATTTAGTGTTTATTATGTTAAAAAAATTTTGAAAAAAAATTCATGGATGGAAGTATTTTCTTATACAACTCATATTTCCAATCTTATAACCAAGTTTGGACTGATCTACCTAACTTTAGCTATAGATGGGATAATTAATATAATTATTTCCAAGATAGTTTATAGTATGCACAATAATTCCTGTATAGACCAGAAGCTTCTTATCATGACTTGGTACATCTTTGGAGGATTTGCTTAATATTATGACTGCTAACAATCTTCAAATTCAATATAATGTTTAATAGTTATAGGAGGATATGATGCAAGTCCACCAATATACAATGTCTAGACTCTAGAACATGGCAAGCCATATAGGTCGGATGACAGAAGCTTTTGACTGCCTTGAATCACAAAGTAAAGAGAAGCAACCATCTCAACCTGAAGTGTACCCAAAGGATGTTAGCGTAGAGACCTTACAGGGTGAAGAGGAGCTTGAGAATCTTGAGAGGGCTACTTAAGGAATTGCTTATGTCAAAGAAGTGGAAAAGAAGCTCGAAACAGAAAGGATACATCTTTTAACTCGGAGGTAAACACTGAATTCCAATTTGTTGTTAAGATTAACTCTTTACCTTTACCTAGCAGGTTAGAGAAATTGAACGAGGAAGAAAAGGGTGAAGAGACATTCCAAATATTTCAAGAATGTGAGGACTCAGTAGAGATTAAGAATTTGAATATAAGGTATATGCTGAATATGAAAGATTATCAACTAAGGCTCTATCCAGAAAAAACCTTATGTGGAGGAAGCTTAAACTGTAACACTCGAAGATCATAATTTTGTCATGTGAGGAAAGTATAGAGTTGAGTCAGCGACACTAAACAAAGAAGATTCTTGGAAGGTAACCCAAGGGAAGTTAATTTCTTTTCTTTACATTTATGTATTTTTGTTTATATAAGTGTGTGTTTTAAGTTTTTTGTTTCTTACTTTTAAGTTTGCAATCAAAATGAGAGAGAGAATAAAACAAACAGATAAACATTTTCTCATTTTTCTATTATTACTAGGACTATATATAGTTATAATTGCATAATGAATTGACTAGAGAATTTCTTAGCAACTTTAGCGTGTATTTTTGCTCTTGTGATTAGTCGATGTGCGTTATCTTTAAAAGACTAACTAGTGGTAGACAAAAGCCAGTAAGATTTTGAGCCTTTATAAACTGACAAATTTATATAAGTCTTATTGTCTTTTTTGTATGACCTTCATGACATGTACATCCTAACTTTCCCTTGAATTGTTATTTGAGACCACATTCTTGTCACATACATTAACATAAAAATGATTAGGCATTCTTTTTTTTCCCAAACGACATCAACCAAATTGCCTACCCATTTTATGATTTGTCCTTTTGATAAGTGCCTTTGAGCTTTAATTCGCTTTCTTTGTGTACTAACCATATTACATGCTTTTAAACATAACAAAATGTCCTACCTAAGTCATAAAACTAGTGGAGAATTAGTGATTATTGAGTTTGTGGATGTACAAAATTCTAAGTGTAGGGATATGCTTATGTGTGGGATTGTTATAATTATTGGGATGCCATTTTGTGTCTTATGATTGAAATTCCCATGTTGATGTAATTTCTTTC
>JAOSBK010000007.1:17231212-17268209 GCA_027568895.1 Erythroxylum shatona | reverse complement strand
TACTGTAAAAGCACTTTTGAAGTTTTCCACCAAACACTTACTTTTTCTTTAAAATAGCTTTTGTTGTAGATAAAAGTACTTTTGGACCCTCCAAAAGCTCAACCAAACAGGCACTTATTCACATCTGCAGTACAAATGCTTATCAAGCATAGCTCATTTCTGTTTATTCTTTTTAGACTAATTAAACACAACTCTTTTCTTTCGTTTTTCATTTTTCTACTTCTTGGGGGCAGTTCCTACTTCCCCTTTTGGAGTGCACCGAAGCTAGTAGATAAGGAATTAACTTTGGAGTCAGATCCCGTTGTTCTGTTGCATCGTAAAGGGGAAATTTTCGACTTAAGGTAGTGATTTTCAGGACGTCTTGCATTTCCAATAAGTCGTTTTAATTTATTTATTTGTGCTATTTTCTCTAACAAATTATACATTAACTAATAAGTTAACAGTTCTATAAATAAATATTTATGTTAGATTAATTTTATAATTTATTTAATTTTTTTGTTAAAATTTAAAGGGTGGATTCTAGAAAAGTTGAACATTTTAGGGATCCTTGATCTGGTGCTGTGCCTTCTCCTGAGAAGCTTGATGCTAAGGCATCACACTGCAATGAATGTGGCTTAAGTTTAGCCTCCCAAGAATTGTGGCCAAACCATACCCAAATTTCCTCAACTGACAAAAAGCGGAACCAAAGTGGCAATCTATATGTGTAAGCGGAAGAAGCTAAAGATTGAACCAATTCAGACCATAACATATTGCTCTCGTTGAACCCCATTTCGGGTTTTATTAAATGCCACTACTAATAAACTAGTCTAAATTAAGATTCATAGTGATAAATAACCACAAACTCTAACCATTAGCTATCTGCTAGCTGCGCTAAGAGCTGCTGTCCTTCTGTGTTTTGGACATGAATCCAAGGACATCCTAATGGTTCAAGAAATGTATCGAGTTGGATTGTTCCACAACACATTCTTTTATCAACCTCACTAGAATTCACTTTCTTATCTTCTTGTTGACTCTCCACAGCTCAACAGAAATGGTATTGGTCTGTCTTATGCCATTATTTTTAGATAAGGTATACATAATGCCAACTCAAAATGAGTTTCCACTAAAGGATTCCTAGTATAAAAATGACTTCCAAACAAATGATTCTGCTAGTTAAGTTATCTTTCTTGCAAGTTGCTAAGTGGTCACATACAAACCTTAAGGCGTGGGTGCCTTGCTTCTTTTTATCCTTTATGATCCTAAGTCGTTAAATTCAAGTTGAGTTCTTTGAATTAATGTGCAAGGCATGCACTTGGCTTTGGCTACACCTAGTGATCGAAAAGGCCTAGTCTAGTGTAGCTAAAACCTTTTATATTCTATAAGTAGCCAAACCTTTCTATTTCATTTCCTTGTTCAGTTATATCCAACTATCAATGTCCCAATTTTACCTTCTGGCTTTTGCCATCTTCTGCCCTTTTTTCCTTTCTTCCATTGAAGGAAGATCTCATGGTCTCTCAAATTTCAGAACATTGTTCACTGCCTTTCAAGTTTCACTGCCTCCTGCTCCTGCACCACAAGCTGCCAGTCCCAGTCCCAGTCCCAGTCCTAGTCCTAGTCCTAGTCCTAGTCCTAGTCCTAGTAGGATTTTCAATGTGCAGTCTTTTGGTGCTGTTGGTGATGGAATTGCAGATGATACACAGGCATTCAAGATGGCATGGGACACTTCCTGCCAGACTGACTCATCAATTCTCGTTGTTCCTGCTGGTTATGTCTTCATGATACAGCCAACAATTTTCACCGGTCCTTGCAAAAGTGACCTGGTGTTTCAGGTAATATATTGGTAACAATTGAGCTGACTTTCCAATAATAGCTAATGAGATTAGGGGGGAAAAAATAGAGAATTCAATAACACTGGAAAGTGACTGTTCCCTTCCTGGTAATGAGAAGATTGATGGAACAATAATGCCACCGGATGGACCCGAATCGTGGCCGAAAGGTGTGAGCAAACGGCAGTGGCTCGTCTTCTACAATATTAATGGAATGTCCATGCAAGGAGGTGGTCTTATTGATGGAAGAGGAGAGAAATGGTGGAATCTGCCTTGCAAGCCTCACAAAGTAGGTCACTTTCGGACAAAATTCCCAAGTATTTATGACTTGGTTTCTTTAGTTCCATGTCTCTCCATTCATTATAACATATGTCCAGCACTAATATCATGTTGATCAATCAGGGGATAAATGTAACAACACTTCCCGGTCCTTGTGATAGCCCAGTTGTAAGCACAGAAATGAACCTTGAAATTGACCAACATGAAGTCAACGTTTCTTAGAAGATAACATCATTTAATTATCCAATTGCAGGCCATAAGATTTTTCATGACCTCCAATTTGACAGTCCAAGGACTTAAAGCCAAGAACAGTCCTCAGTTCCATTTCCGGTTTGATTACTGTCACGATGTTCATGTAGAAATGCTAAGCATAGACTCGCCAGCTCTTAGTCCCAACACAGATGGAATCCACATAGAGAACACAAATTATGTGCGAATATATAACTCAGCAATATCAAATGGTAACTCCATTATGTGTGTGTGTTTTTTTTTATCACCTTAATTTCCATCCACCAAACTTTTAACAGCCCAACTAAGATTTTATTCTTCCAACTCCCTCCAGGTGATGACTGTGTTTCAATTGGAGCTGGTTGTTACAATGTTGATATTAGGAACATAACGTGTGGTCCAGGACATGGAATAAGGTACATTCTTTTCTAGATGGTTAGCTACTTGTTCAAGCTGGTATCTACATGCACGTTCCAAAAGTACTCAACAAAAGTTAGGCGCCACTCCTGAATCCTAAACGTTCGGCTTTCAACTTGCTAGCTTCACCTATGCAGTTAGGATGGACCAAGAGACCTTTTGAATGCTATTGAAAACCTATGGCTTCACTCTGCACACAATTCATGGAACTTGACAAGCAGCAATCTTTTCATTAATTTCTAGTAGCATAGAATGAAACCCGTTCATGAACTCCCTCACGAGATATATATATATTGGTTAATTTCACTTGCAGCATTGGCAGTCTTGGAGTGCGGAATTCAGGGGCCTGTGTATCAAATATCACGGTGGCTGACTCCGTCGTCAAGAACTCCGACAATGGTGTTCGGATTAAAACATGGCAAGGAGGATATGGCTCTGTGTCCAAAGTTGGATTTCATAACATTCACATGGACAATGTGCGCAATCCTATTATGATAGACCAATATTACTGCTTAACCAGGAACTGTAGTAACCAAACAAGTGCAATATATGTTTCTGATGTATCGTATACAAACATTAAGGGTACATATGATACTAGAAGTCCACCCATGCATTTAGCTTGCAGCGATTCGGTACCCTGCACCAACATTATACTATCAGATATAGAGCTGCTTCCCACAAAAGGCCAATTTGTGGCAAATCCTTTTTGTTGGAATGCATATGGGGCAATTGAGAACCTTACCATTCCGCCGGTGTCTTGCTTGTCGGAGGGAACCCCATTATTCATGGCACAAGGCACTATTGATCTATGTTGAGCATCTTGGAGGAGGTGCATGTATATAGGAAAATATGAAAATAGGTTAAAACTACATATATGTGATGTGTGTGTGTAATTTACACCCTAATTGGAATCTCACAACATGGGAGGAAAAGAATTGATCTTTGATAGTTAGTTGTCTCCAATTCATGCGCTATGTGAGAAGATTACTATTTCTCTTTTTTCTTTCTCTTCATATATGTGAGAGAAAATATAGCTATCTTGAAACAACTAGAAGTTCGACAATGGACTGACAATTACTCTGCATAAATCTATCCTTTCTGGGTATAGTTTCCATTGATTGATCTCTTCTCACGAGGAAAAAAAAGGCTTGGTTGTAGAAGTCGCAGTAAATTCTGTTCTATCACAGTACACTTTCCAATATCAGATAACAGTTTATCAAGTAGTCAAATTGATATTTGGTGAGTGCGTGCTACAATATTCTTAGTTTCTTCAATCTTCTTGGAAAGAAATGATGGAATGTGCTTCTCAAATCCAAGAAGACAAGAGTAAGATAAAATGGGCAGTAAGTAAGCAACTAAGAACAACTACCGGAAGCAGAAGGCAAGTGCAACTACTTAAAAAAACTCTAAAGAACGACACCAAATGCCATGGACATTTAACAAGTTGACAAAAGGTGAACTTGCAATGTAAGAGAGACAGAAATGGGAACTGGGGTGGACTGTCTTTGAAATCGAGACTGGTGAGAAGGAATGGAATCGAGATTTTAACTCTCAAAAGATTTAATTAACAAAATACAACTGTACCTATGATCAAACCCATTGCACTGCTCGAGACATTAGAGGCTGCCATACCATATCACCACTACAAATACTGGTCATGAGGTTCAATTCAACTAGTGTAGGTTGTCATTTGACGAAGCACAATCACTTGTCTTTTTCTCTCAGAAAGAACCTTAAACCATGGCCAAGAGGAAAAGCTACATCACGTGAAATATGGCCTCGCAATGAACAAGCTTGCTGTTCCTCTGTCTCTGATAATTTTACGAAAGTCAAGGCCACAAGTAAATTTTTTGACCTGAAGGGGTGAAAACGGTACTATATATTTTAGGTCGTTAAACTTTGATTACAACAGAATCAAAGTGAATAGGTACTATTTCCCCGTAAAAATGATAGCTGAGATTTCTGAAAAGATGAACACAAGTGAAGTAGATAACAATACATTACTCTCAGGGAGACAGATCTAACTTTTTTGTTTCTGTAAGTGTTTTCTGCTTCTCACATATAATTTTGAGAGCTCTTCAAACTAAGTGGTTTTATGCATAAATCACATTTCTAGTATCGATTGTAAGGACACCAGCCCACACCTTGATAGCAAAACAATCATCCAGACTTCGGAACTTCTTGTCTTCGACCATCTTTTCATTGTTCCACATTACGCTAATTAACCATAACTGGCAGGAAGTTCTCAAGTAATGCATGTGCCAACCAACTTTCTTTTTTAAAGATGATACATATTCCATATTTCTAAAGAAACTAAAGAGTTAAATTCTGAATATGAGAACAAGCACTGTACAATTACAAGTGAGTATAAAGACCATAAGCCAAACTAGTTACCTAAAAGAACAGATTTTTAAGGAACTAATAGAAAACTTAGGAGTACGCAGCTACTCTATGTTGAACATCAAGAATTTGTAAGATTAGGCTCCCCACACCCTCAGTATTGTACAGAGATAACGTTTAAACTATTACAAAGAACATGTCAGTTCTTGCACTGGAAGCCATAACACCAAACATCATCTTCATACAACTAAAGCACAAAAGGAAAATTAATTAAAACATTGAACATAATCTATTTATTAAGCCTTTCAGTAGCAAAGAGTAATATCCAAAGTATTAGTTTAAATACAGTTTCAGAAGCCTGGAAAGAGACCAGGCTTATAAGCCATAATGATTAACACTAACTTAAATGATATTCACAATTTAAATATGAATTTAAGAACCTTGAAGTGAGTGATCAATCTTTCCATGAATGATCAAGGAAATGGTATAAGAGTGCAACACAAACATAAATTTTAAATTCACATTACACATTAATTTAATAGAGCAGTTCAATGCAAGCAACCATTTGCTCTCAGAAGCATGAAAAAAGACCAGGTTGACAAGCCACAATGATTAACACCAACTGAAATGTTATTCAAAAATTAAATATGAATTTAAGAACCTTGCTATGAGTGATCAACTTTTCCATGGATGATCAAGGAAATGGCCTAAGAGTCACATTGCAACCAAAACATAAATTTTTAATCCACATTACTCATTGATTTATTAAAGCAATTCAATAAAAGCAACCATTCGCTCTCAGAAGCATATAAATTTTACAACACTCAGAGGTTCCTTGGAATGAAGATTTAGATGGATGCCCATTGATTACTGATATAAAGATGCAAGTACCTCCAACAAGGAAGCAGCAAACTGCACTTGGGTCTCCTCATTTATGGTCATGAACAGAGGTACATGCAGAAAAAGTGATGTGGTCCCATTTTGGGCTGCAAAGTAAAGGGAGAGATAGTAAACATAACTACAGGCAAGCCGACTAGCATCATCTGAGGTCATTACCTCATAACCTTTCTTCATCAAGGCATTTGTTATATCCTAAACAGGAAGGATAGTCTGCAATCAGGAAAAGGATTCATTCAACAATATGATGAAGATAAAATATGGTAACACATATATTTGCATCTGTCAAGTACAATAAAAGATGAATTCTAATAAAGTTTACAGTGCATGCATAATGTATTCAAGGATGGTCAAATAACTCCACTAACAAATAAATGACTTACGAAAAAACTCATTTTCCTACTGTTACTAACATGATCTACATTCTCAAGAAAAACAAAGAAAGAAAGAAAAAAACTTCAAAAGCAATATCAACAATTTCGATTTTTCATTTTGTTTGTTAGGGGCGGGAAAGAGGAGATAAGGGGCTTTAGAGGTCCCTCAGATATGCATGAAATGATGAGCAATCACTTAATTCAACGTTCAAAAAAGTTGCAATTGCTTTGCAGCATGATAGTAACCGTTGAACATTTGATGGCTACAACAGAAGAGAGGAACATCAAGCATTGAAGAGAAATTCTCCTAACATAAAGTCACCGAGGAAATTCAAGATGTCCTGCATTTGAAAGAAATAAGTTTGGTGCTGGCTATTGCAATCAAAATCTCCTCTAAGTAATTATTTTTATTATCGCTATCACTTTATCCATCTGATCCAGACTGTAAATGCATAAAAGCTCTGAGTCACGTCTTTGCTATTTGCACGAGGTTTTAATTTGCGAAAGAACTACAACCTAAATGGGGCGACCATAAAGATAAGGGATGGCCTAGAGAAGAAAGTCAAGGAAGAAACTGAAAGAAAAGTCTAACGGAGATTGCGAAGCTGGAAACATAAAAAAGATAGAAAATTGTACTTTTTAAAAGGAAAGATTAATTTCTAGTCATGTCAGCTTTTGAGTCACAACCCAAACACATTATCCAGATATTAAAGGTCCAGAAGCTCCCTTAGCACATCAGCATTACCACTTAATTAAAACTAATAGGCATGTCTCTGGATGCTTTTCGCCCCTTCCTTTGAGAATGAAGCTTCTTATTGTAAAACAGGATTTATGCAATGGTCTATATGACTTAGATGTCTCAGAAAAAGTATGAGTCTTTATTAATCATTTTAACTGCTCTTCAAGTAGGGATTAGTACACAAGGGCGAATGCTTCACAAAACACAAAATGTAATATAACTATCGCACTCGACAAATTTCCTCATCTGAAGGAATAATAGGTATTTTCTTCAAAAGATATACAAGTTGCAATGAAATACAACTATCCATTTTGAAGACATGGCAAAAGAACTATAAGGAAGCATAAAGATTTTTGGTTATAACTTACCTGTGGTTTCCAACCAATCTCATCAGGGCAATGAAAAGTAGCTCCATTGACAGCTTGACGCTCAATGGCTAATCTTGTTACCCTACTAATAACCCATAGAGAATACTTTAAAAAAAAAGAGAAAAAGACTAGTCTAGTAATAAAGGGTCAAAAATGAAAAAAAAAAAGAAGAAATTTATAAAGAAACTAAAAGTATAAAGCATCAAACTGACAATACTATCAAAGAAGCATGCGAGGAACCAACCCAAATAGTTCTTCCAGATGTTTTAGGACCATTTATATTTATGGCAGATTCCAGTGTTTAGTAAAGAGGTGCAAGTGCTCCTTGTCCTGCAGTTTCAAGAACAGTGCAGCTTCCCAGAATCAGCCTTTAGATAAACCCTTCTTTAAATACTCCATGGAATTTTTAAAATCCTGTCACATGGATTTTACAGTTGCTGGCCCGCTGAGAACCCATAATGTTGTATGCTAAATTAGAAACAAAATGTGTTACAGCAGAAATCTGGATCAAACTGCGTGGACCTGCAAAAGCTATATGTCAATTAGCCCTGCAACAGAGTAAGTTAAACATAAGAAATTGTCATGACTACTAGAACAACCTCCGTTTTCTTTACTCTGAAATAAGAAGATAAATTCTGATGGTTTTCATTATCAAACAAATGATGAAATATAAGAACTTCCATGCACTACCTAATCCCCATAAAGAAACAATCCATCCGTTACTTAGTAGTCATAAAGAAACAAACAATCTATCCTCTACTCGGCAGTCATAAACAATCCATCTTACTTTCATGCCAGTCTACAACTAATCAGAATGCAAATTATCAACATCTGCTTGAGGACTATACACCAATAGTAGGCAGTATCAAAGTAGTAATGTGACGGTCTATTTCAGTTGAAGAAGCCTTATTTACGTCTCTTTCCCAGATTAGAAAAACCAAGTTTCATTCAAAAGAATCGAAAACCACAGACAAACCAAGAGCCTGAACTGCACGCAAGAAAACTTCAATAATGAAAAAAGAAAAGAGAGAGAGAGAGCTCACAATTTATAAGCTGAAGTAGTTCAATCAATTTCTTCTAATAATTTGAGGTATCTGTTGATAATCAGAGACGTATAACAGATTCGCATTGATAAATAAAGCAAAAATGAGAATGAAGAATGCAGAAGGAAGAGCATCGCTGTACATTCTGCCCGGACATTAACCTGTTGACTTCATGTTAAGATTTTGGCTCATGAGAAAATAATATGTACCCACTATAAAAATCGTAATTAAACTAAATAACTAAAACACTATAGTTCTTATAACTTTTTAATTCATTTTCAAAATTTTGATCAACATTTTATTTGTATTTTTTAAGTAATATAACAATTATCAATCATTATTCTTCACGTATATATCAAACGTGCTTAATGAATTTATGACCTTAAATTAAGTGACAAGTTTGTTTGAATTATATTAACAATAAATTTAATTTATATACCCTCTCAACTATCACTTTAAAGTTTTATTTTCGAAATTAAGATCTTTACTAGAAGGAGACATTTGAAAACTCTTCCTCCACCAATTATATCTAAGATTGGTAATTGGTTGAGCTAGGCTAAGTAATTCACCACTCTCTCACGCGTACTCAGGGAAAAGCCCCAAGCTGGGGATGGAGATTCTATAAATATTTTGTTCCAAAAAAAAAGGGAAATTTTGAAATAATTAAGATTTTTTTTCAAGTTGGATGCATCTACTAATTCTTGATTTGTATGAGTCCTTTACTTGAGTCTCTCTTCTTTAGTAGGTACTTTCTGGTAGCAGGTTTTTTTATTATGAAAGCCTTTCCATTGTTAAAGATCTCTACCTCCCCATTCTTTTATCAAAGTCTAGTACTTATGGCAAAAGCGATCGGTTTTCAAGTTATTCTATCTCTCAACTTAAGAATAAGATGTGGTCTCTATCTCACTCTTACTCTTGCATAGCTATAGTCACCCCTTGCTTTTTGATAATAAAATGAAATGAAAGGGATGCCATAGCTTTTGAAAATAACTTGAACTTGATTTGAAGTCGAATTAAGTATAGCTTATACCGCTAACTTGACTCGACCTATCAACCCCTCTTTATCATCTTTAACCACTCTTCATCATCAAATCTAGGATCTTGATCTAAATCTAGAATAATCTAATTTTAATGCAATAACTTTATAGGATAAATTAAGTTTCAAATTTTCTAAAATAATTTTTTATATAGATCTAATATGTCCAACTCCCAAAATATAAATGGATATGAAAGACTTAAAACCTAAAAGAAGAAGACGAAAGCTTGAGATAGGAAAAAGCAAGTTACATAACTGAAAGTTTGCTCATTGCCACTTTTAATTGGTTAGAACTTTTCGATTGAAAAATTCATTTTATAATCTAGCACTGCAATCATTTCAAAAAAGGCTTGATGTTGAAATTTTTGAAAGCGATTGTGGCCTTAATCATTCATAATGAGAACATTATAAAGAATCATGATGATAAATGATAAGAGATTTGGTAGGCAACAATCGCGTTGGTGACCATCCCGATTCTTCAATAGTTTGTTGAAAAATTTTAGTCATTAAGATTTTCTTTGGTATTCTAGTGGGATTTATTTTATCATGTTTTCTTATTCTTTAGGTCCTAGTTTTTGGTGGCAAAGTAGTGTTTATTAAGTTGTTATTATCCTATAAATTGATGCTTATCACAGTTGTAATTGAGATTTTGCAAAAAGGTTTATTAGTAATAAAATCCATTCTTTTATCTTCACTTCTGTTTTGACTCTTACTCTTTTTATTTTTTATCTATTAGTGTTATCAGACTTGTGACAATGAATAACTCCATTCGAGTGTTTATGGCCATCTTGGATAGGAAAAATTACAATTGGAGGACAGTCCAAATGAAGGTACTTTTCAACTATCACAAGTTGCTAGGTTCTATGAAGGATGAATATAATGAGTCTACAAAAAGTGAAACTAATGCACAAAAGGCCACCTACTATGAAAATAAGAAAAAAGATAAGAAGGTGATATATTTCATTCATCAAGGAGTGATAAATGAAGTTTTTGAAAAGATTGTAGGAGCAACCATGTCTTGGGATACTTTATATTGACATTCAATGTTGCAGATAAAGTAAAAAAAGGTAAGACTCTAAAAATTGAGACGTCAGTATAAAATCTTATAAATGCACTAAATTGTAGTAGATTATATGATTTGACTTCATACTTTGACAAATAAAATGAAAATAAATTAAGAGAGGCACAAAAAGCAAGCCATTATGAAGAAGATTTTATGGTCGCTAACCTAAATTTGACCATATTGTGGTGGTTATTAAAGAAGCTTATTATCTGTCTTTGATGTTTGTAGATGAATTGTCCGATAATTTGCAAGCCGATGAGCAATCCATTAATAAGAAGAAAGCTAGGAAGTTAATTAAGCAAGCCTTGTAAACCCAAGTTTCCATTAAAGATGATCATAATGAGGAAGTAACTAAAAAGCATAGTGGTTCTTGTGGAAGAGGAGAATGAATTGGTCAAATCTAAAACAATCGTCTTCATGCTAGTTACAACAACAATTCTAGGACTAGAGGCAACTAAGAAAGTAATTAAGAGAGATCAAATTCTACTTGATATACAAGAGCTCATCAACATAGATGCCATAAAAAGACAATATCACAAGTCAAATATTTAGTGTTTTATATGTCATAAATGTGGTCATTTTGCAAATGAATGCACAAACAAAGGAAGTGATCAAAGTGCTTATTATGTGTAAGAAAATGTTAATGAAGATAATGGTGGTCTTGCTCTCTTAATGGTCACTGCAACTCTTGAGTCACCAAACCATTAAACATGGTTTCCTGATATAGGATGTACCAAATATATATGTAGAAAAAGGGAGTTGTTCATAGATCTTGATGAATCCTTCCATACTAAGGTCAAGTTTATAGATGACAATACCATTCTAGCAATGAGAAAGGGACATATTCTCATCATGTTAAAGAATAGAGAGCACGAGTATATTTCAAATGTCTTCTTTGGACTAGGAATGAAGATTGATTTATTGAGTGTAGGTCAATTGTTGGAAAAGGGGTATGCCACGACACTTTGAGATTGCAAGTTCTCCATTTTTTATTAACAAAGTACATTCATTCTTAAAGCAACTTAAAAAACAATTGATTTTTTCAAGTTGATATTTCTAGTGGTGCATATAAATGTCTCAATGTAATTATGAAAGATGAGTCTTGGATGTCACATTTACAATTTGGTCATTTAAATTTTCAAATCTTGAAATTACTTGCTAAAAAACAATGGTAAAAGGCCTACTAAGTATAGACCACCTAAATCAGTTATGTGAAGCACGTGTTCTTGGAAAGCAAAGCAGGTTGCCCTTTATAGCAGGAAATAATCAGCGAGTAACCTAACCACATTCTGACATTTATGCTATGATGAATGTCAAGTCAAATGACAATAACAAGTATTTGTTGACCTTTATTGATGATTTTATTATAAAAATATATGTCTATTTTCTATAAAAATAAGTTTGAACTATTTGGTTGTTTTAAAAAGTTTAAGATACATGTTGAAAAACAAAGTGGTTGTCTTATTACGACATTGCATACTAATGGTGGAGATGTATACATCTCTAATAAATTAAAAGTTTTTTATGAAGATCAAAAAATATATCATGAAATCACTTTTTCTTATACTCCTCAACATAATGGAGTCGCTAAATAAAAAAGTAAAACCATTTTGAACTAGTCAAGGAACGTGTTGAAAGATAAAAGAATGTCAAACTTTTTCTGGGGTGAAACTATCACATGTTTTATCCATATTCTAAATAGATCTCAACTACAAGGAGTTCTAAATGTCACTCTTGGAGAAACTTGGATTGGTGTCAAGCCAAATGTGAAACATTTGAAGGTGTTTTGTTGCCATTGTCTATTCTCATGTTCAAGTAGAAAAAAGGAAAAACTTAGATGACAAAGTTGAAAAACAATTTGTATTAACTATAAGTGAGGAGGATACAAGCTTTACAACCCTATTACAAAAAAAATGATTGTCAACTAGGATGTCACCTTTGCTGAAAAAGTAATATGGGATTGGAATGAGGATGTTTAACCTATAAACATGTTTTCTTTCTCTCCAAAAAGAAGCTTAAGTGCTCAATGTAAATGGAGAGACCTCATTAAGATCAATATAAGGGTCATTGTCTCAATTTCCAACATAAAGTAGTAAACCTCACTAGAACAATCAAGAACTAATACACCTACACGACTATAAAGTACATCTTGATAATATAGTTAATGATGAAAAAGCACTAGTACATTTATCTCCTTTTGTAGATTTTGCATTTGTGTTATTAAAGAAAGCAATTAAAAGTCCATAATGGTTAGAAGCTATGAATGAAGAAATTAGTGCAATTGAAAGAAATAACATATAAGTGTTTGCTAATCTTCCACAAGGCCACAAAGCTATTTTAGAGACGCATTCATTAGTAGAAGTTATGCAAGGCATGGTCAACAGAACACAGATGGCAGTAATAATTTTATAGCTATTATTAATGAAGATATTATTCTGATTGTAATGTTCTAAATTAAGGCCTTAAGTAAAGGCTCCAATTAAGGAGTTATTCCTACTATGTAATCATGTAATCTCTTTATTAGGAGAACATGTTTATGAATAAGACAAGCAGAATTTTATTACAAATAAAAAGAGGTCACAACTCCCTCTAACGAGCTTTCTTTAATACAATCCTATTTTTCTTCAATTCACTATAGGTCGTTCAAGGAAAGACCGAAACACTAGCTTTTGGAACTTAGACATCATTGAAGAAGATTACCCCGTCCAACGACCCGCAACATGATCCTACAACGGAACCCATAACAACTTGGTATTAGAGCCAATCGGCATAAGGGACTCACAGTGGCAAGAAAAAGTTGAGGCATTCATGCAGGAGACGCACACAAAAGTGCAACAGATGCAAGAATCACATATGCGTGTGGAAACTCAGATAGAGGACTTGTCTTGCCAACTAATGGAATTTCTCAAAATCACAGACAAGAGGACTAGTCAAGAAATCGAAGGAGAAGCAAGTAGCAATAGCCATACCAATCTTTCAAATCACACTAATAAAACAATAGAAGGACGCATAGGAGCCCTAATAGTGCCTCGTTACACCAAGCTAGATTTTCCTTCTTTTGATGGATTTGAGGACTCGTTGGGCCAGCTCGATCGCTGCAAATAGTTCTTCCATAATCAACAAACTATGGAAGTAGACACGGTGACGCTGGCAGCATTTCATATGCTAGGAGAGGCCCAGTTATGGTTCTACAAACTAGAACAAGAAGAACCTAAGATAGATTGGAAAACTTTCAAAGACTACTACAATCTACGATTTGGTCTACCATTACAAAGCAACCCCTTGGGAGACCTAGTAAATTTAAAACAAAATAGTATAATGGAAGAGTACCAGCGTAAGTTCCAATCCTTGTTGGCAAGACTGTTCACCCAAATCAAGAAGTAGATCTTTTCACAATCAGGTTAATTGAAACCATTCGAATGGATGTCGAGTTGTATAACCCTCCTAATCTTGTAACAGCCATGAACCTTGCCTGAACCTATAAGAAGCGCCAACAATTAGAGAGGTTGGGAGATACAAAAAGGGGCATTAACATGGATTCCAACCAACGATCTACACCAACGATCTACACCTTCCTTGACACTTCGACGCACCTCCAAAATTGCAAGTGGCCCAACAGTTTCAATGCAGAGTAGCTCCAGCAATAATTCCTCTCCATATATAAAGAAACTAAGTCGAGCAGAGATGGCAAAGAGATGAGCGAAAGGCCTATGCTACAATTACAATGAGCCTTACTCCTTTGGACATCAATGTAAAAAATTATTTTGGTTGGAAGTAGCCAAATCTGAGAATTTCGTCGAGGAACTAGGACACTCGGAGCTAGATGAACCTGAGATATCCTTACATGCAATCACGAATAAACAAAATGCCCAAACCATGCAATTGAGAGTTGTTATCAATAATCATCCCTTGCTAGTGTTGGTCGACTCTGGGAGCACCCATAATTATGTTAGTAATATAATGGCAAACTACCTTGGGCTCTCAACAAGAATGAGTATATTAGTGGCCAATGGAGAAAAATTCAAAAGCAAGGGCATTTGACAGGCAGTGACATTTACAGTTGATTCTAATTATTTTATTGTTGATTTTTTTGTTATTCCATTGGATGGCTTTGACATTGTTCTAGGCATCAAATGGTTAAAAATATTGGGCCCGATCTTTTGGGACTTCGATGCTCTCACTATGTGTTTCAGGTTAGAAGGCAAACAAGTGACTCTCTATAGACAATAGATTGCGCAAGGGCATCGAATATATGCATTACAAGGCATTGAAAATTCTAGAATGATGTTAAAAGGAATTCTAGAGAAAAATAATTTATTTCAAGACCTAGCAAGTCTACCACCCCTTAGAGCTTACGACCACCGCATTTGTTTGCTTCCGGGAATGGGGCCTATAGTGGTTAGGCCTTATCGATATCCACACTTACACAAGGACGAGATAGAAAACCAATGTAAACAAACTCTACAACATAGTATCATCAAACCCAGTCATTCACCATTTTTTTCACTTGTATTATTGGTTCTCAAGTAAGACGGTACATGGCACTTTTGTGTTGACTACAAAGAACTCAACACTCGAAAAATTAAAGATAAATTTCTCATTCCAGTTGTCAAGGAGTTGGTAGATGAACTTCATGGAGCAACATATTTTACAAAATTGGATCTTAAATTTGGTTACCATCAGATTCGATTGGACCCAAATGATATGGAAAAATGACATTCTGAACGTAACATAGGCACTTCGAGTTCTTGGTTCAGCCTTACCAATGCACCCTCCACCTTTCAAGCACTCATGAATGAGGTATTCAAAGAACAATTGTGGAAGTTCATCTTTGTCTTCTTCAATGATATCCTTATTTATAGTAAAACATGGGATGATCATATGATTCACACTCAAATAGTCCTCAACTTGTTACATGCTCACCATTTATTTCTTAAAAAATCCAAGTGTTCATTTGCAGAATCACAGGTTGCATATCTTGGGCATGTCATTTCTAGTAAAGGGGTCTTCGTTGATGTCAACAAAATTCGAGCCATTAGAGATTGTCCAATACCACAATCTATTAAGGCTCTTCATGGGTTCTTGGGGCTAGTTGAATACTACAAAAAATTCATCCATAATTATGGAGAAAGCACACCTCCCTTTCAATGGAGTGACTCAGCCTTCAACTCTTTCAATGACTTAAAACGAGACCTTGCTAGTGCACCAGTCCTTTAATTGCCTAATTTTGGTAAAGAATTTGTGATAGAATGTGATGCATCAGGAAGTGAGATAGGTGTTATGCTTCAACAACATGGACATCCTATTGCTTTTTTCAACCGCAAATTGGCAGAAAGGTACTACATATTATTGGCATATGAGAGGGAGTTGATCGGGTTAGCCAAAGCCATGTAACATTGGCATTCTTATCTTTGGGGCAGGAGATTCCTCATTCACACATATCATTATAGTTTAAAATATTTACCAGAACAACGACTCTCTACTCCCCCTCAACAACATTGGGTTAGCAAGCTTCTAGGGTTTGATTTTAAAGTAGAATATAAGGCAGGAAACTTGAACAAACCTTTCGATGCTCTCTCTCGATGTGATGAAGAAGAAGGTGTCCTTTGCGCCATCTCACAACCCAAAGTTTTATTGTTTGATGCAATCCGTGATGAAGTTACTGGGTCTGAAGATCTTCAGGGCTTACACGCTAAAATTCAAAATAAAGAGGTCTACAATTCCTGGTCCTATGAAGATGGATTAATCTTATATAAGGGTCGAGTCTATCTTTTACCTACATCTTCTTTGATTTCAGCAATCCTCTCAAGTGTCCACAATAACAATCATGAAGGGTTACACCAAACATTGCAAAGAGTGCGCAATGATTTTTATTGGAAAGGAATGAAGGCTGCAGTTCAAGAATATGTTACTACTTGTCTAACTTGTCAACGTAATAAAAAAGAACATTTGAGTCCAATTGGGTTACTTTAGCCGCTTCCCATTACATCACAAGTTTAGGTTGATGTTTCCATGGATTTCATTGATGGATTGCCCAAATCTTGTGGCAAGTTTGTTTTGTTTGTTATGGTAGACCGATTTTCGAAATATGCTCATTTTCTTCCTATGGCACACCCATACATGGCATTTATAGTAGCCACTATTTTTTTGAGTAGATTGTTCGTTTACATGGCCTTCCAGAATCGATGGTATGTGATAGAGATGTGGTTTTTACAAGCAATTTTGGAGAGAGGTTTTTTGCTTAAGTGACACTAAGATCACCTTTTCCTTAACCTATCACCCTCAATTTGATGGACAAACTGAGGTTATGAATTGAACCATTGACTCAATGAACCTATATTGTATGGTAGGCGATGCACCAAAAAAGTGGATTCAATGGCTACCATGGGTAGAATACTGTTATAAAACATCCTTCTATACGTCTCTTCTTACTCCTCCATTTAAAGTTGTATATGGTCGAAACCCACCTCGCTTACTCTCTTATGGAGCTGGAACAACTCGAGTAGATATTGTAGATCAAGCCTTAATTAATAGAGATCAAATGTTGAGCGACATCCATCTTCATCTCCAACAAGCTCAATAATGGGTGAAAGCAATGTATGATCAAGGCCACCGTAATCTACAATTTGAACCTGGTAAAATGGTATGGTTGAAGTTACATCCTCATCGCCATCATTCCCTTGTAGGCAAGCTCAAACATAAATTAGGTCTTCGGTTTTATGGTCCTTTCAAGGTAATTCGTAAGATTGGTCAAGTTGCTTATTAATTAGAATTACCCGGGGTTGTAAGATCCACAATGTGTTCCACATCTCACTACTAAAAGAGTTTAAAGGTCTACCTCCTGCAACTATTCCATCTGTACCAATAACAAAGAATGGTCATATAATTCCTACTCCCCGTAGCATCCTTCATTCTTGTCTCAACTGTGGCATTTGGGAGGTTTTAGTTCAATGGAGTGTAATGCCTCAATCTGATGCTACTTGGGAAATAGTTCCTAATTTCCAATCTTCTTATCCAGATTTTAAGCTTGAGGATAAGCTCTTTCTCCAAGAAGGGAGTAATGTTAGAGATGCATTCATTGGCAGAAGTTATGCAAGGCATGGTCAATAGAACACAGATGACAACTACATCACATATGGCAGTAATAATTTTATAGTTGTTATTAATTAAGAAACTATTCTAATTGTAAATTTCTAAATTAAGGCCTTAAGAAAAAGCTCCAATTAAGGACTTCTTCCTACTATGTAATCATGTAATCTCTTTATAAGGAGAACATGTTTATGAATAAGACAAGCAAAATTTCATTACAAATCACAAGAGGTCACAGCTCCCTCTAACGAGCTTTCTTTAATACAATCCTATTTTCGTTTTTTTCTTTTTTTGATGTAATGTAAATAGTATATTGCACAAAATGTTATGTACATGGACCTTTGGGCCATACCCCGATCCTCTGTATGATCCCAAATCCTACATCAATTACAGTCATTTCCCCAATACATCGAAAGCAATAGTAACCATGTTCCCCAATACAACCGAAAAGAGGCTATAAATAAGATTACATGAAATGCATCAGCCTAAATATACATCATATTCCCCGATATAGCCAGTATAATCAAGATTACATCAAGATCCCTCATAAGTTCCCCAATACAACCGAAGGGAGGCTACAATCAACTACCTCCGAAGCAGCAGCCATAACATGCATCATATCCCCCTATGCAGCCAGAAAGGGGCTGTAAGCCGGGTTGCTTCAAGATCTCCTATACAACCGAAGTGTCACGAGTGTAAGCCAAAGTTGACCTCAATTGCTACCATTTCCTAAATATTTCCCAAGAGAAACTATAAGTAGAAATACTCCAAGTACCCCAATACACCTGAAAAGAGACTAGAAACACAAAAATACATTTAGTTTGTCACTACCTACAATGCAGCAATCAAAATAACCCAAATAAGCCAAGTATCCCAATACACCCAAAAGGAGGCTATAGTCACTAATCATCAAGCAAAACACATCTCAGATTCCCTAAAGTAACTAAAAAGAAGCTATGAGCAAAATACATCACATATGTTTATAGGTCGTTAGGGTATACCCCAATCCACCTAAAACCTATGTCAATTACAACCCTATCCCTAATACATCTATATAAAGTCCTACCCCCAAAATAAACCAAGTATCCTAATACACTCGAGAGAAGGCTATAGTCACTAAGCCTCAACCAAGACTCATCATATATTCCCTAATACATCCATAAAGTGGCTATAAGCAAAGTACATCAGAATCTCACATACATTCGAATTTTCAAAAAGTAATGAGATCCATGGGATACAGTCTATATAAAATTCTATACATTACTGTTTTTTATTTTGATAAGTACATCTAGGCTCGTAACAGAACCATATTCTAGTTGGATGATGTTCCTTGTCTTCCATATCATGTATATAGTGCATATCAGGATAAGTCTAGCATCTTTACTTCTTATACGTGCTCCACTATAGTCTTTTCGGATCCATTTAATGACACTGGGTAATGAGGAGGACATTATGCGGGTCAATCCTATCCATGCTTTGATAGCACTCCAGATTTCACCAGTAAAATCATCCTTGAAGAACAAGTGACCAGCAATTTCTGGTTCTACATTACATAAGGCATATGTTCTTTCTATCTCTAAGAATTGTAAGTTATCTTTGGTTGGTAATCTATTCTGGAGATTAAGCCAAGCAATGAATGAAAATTTAGGAGGTATATATTGCTTCCAAATAAAAGCCATCTAGGTTCTCCTTGTATGCCTTACTCGAATTAGTTCATAAATTTTCTGTGATGAGGGCACTCCATTCACACACAACTTCTGCATGCCATGGACAACTTCACTTCGACCTCCCAATTTTTCCATCATTTTATCCTGAATGCGCGCCAACTTTTTCAATAGAGGTGAATCACGATTGTGGGGAATCCAATCCCAAATTGGTGTACCCCTTAAATATTCTTCATGTGTCCACCTTACCGATGGTGCATCTTCCTTTGCATGTATGTTCCATCGAACTCTGGCTAGCAATGCATTGTTCCACTTCCTTGCAATTTTTCAATCCTAGCCCCCTCATTCTCCTTTTAGAGTATATATAGTATCCTATGCCACTCTGAAGTGCTTTCCACCCCATAAGAACAATTTGCAAATGGAGGTTAGCGTACCCAAGATTGAAATGGGGATAGGGAATGCTTGTAACCAAAAAGAGAGCACTCCTTGGATAACAGAATTGATGAGCTCAATTCTACCCACAAATGAAAGTGATTGACCCTTCCAAGAGTTGAAATAGGTCTCAACCAACTCAATTAGTGTCGAAAACTGGGCTATCGAAACCTTTATTGGAGCCAATGAAACTCCCAAATAACTAACAGGAAAATCTCCTAGAGGGTAGTCCACCATCTGCCTTAAGTGCCCCCTCTTATAACCATCCACTCCTACTATATAAATATTAGACTTTTCCACATTCATTTTTAGTCCAACAACCTTTTCCAATCCATGCAACACTCCTACTAATATGCCTATAGAGGTATGATCCCCTCTAGAGAAAAGCATAAAGTCATCCGCAAAAGCAAAGTGGGTTATACCTAGATGTTTGTACTTTGGATGGAAGTGGAATTGAGGAGTATTTGTTTTAATTCATAGCAGCCTTGAGAGATATTACAACCCTAGTAAGAATAAGGTAAATGATATTGGGTCACCTTGTCTTGGTCCCCTTTGGCCTTTGAACATTCCATGCATTGAGTCATTTATTGAAATTGAATAAGAGGCAATCTGTATATATTCTATGACCCAACCTGTGAATTTTGAAGGAAATCCCATACTCATCATCATATTCTCAAGGAAACCCCATTCAACCATATCATAAGCTTTTGTAATATCTACTTTAATCATGCATCTTGGTGAGATTCTTTTCCTTGTATGCCCCCTTACTAATTCCTGAGTAAGAAACACATTATCCATCATGTTTCTTCCAGGTATAAAGGTTGTTTGTGCTGGATCAACTATTTTCCGAATCACCTTAGTTATTCACTCATTCAGAACTTTAGTAATCACCTTATAAACCACATTTAAGCAGGCAATAGGTCTGAAGTCTGTTACCTTAGGAGTAGTCTTCTTCTTCGGAATAAGAGTGAGAATGTAGTGGTTGAGTTGTTTTAGGAGGTGTCCAATTGCAAAAAATTCTTGCACTGAAGCAATAACAACTAGCCCTACTCTATCCCATTGTTGTTTGAAGAAAGCAGAAGTATAGCCATCTGTTCTAGGGGATTTTTCATCACCTATGTCAAACATGACCTTCTTTATCTCCTCCTCACTGATGGAGGCAACTAACACTTCCCCTAATTGTTCATCCATGATCTGCCCACTTCTAACAACATCAACTTCTAGTCTGTCCGTAGTTGAAGAAGTTCCTAATAGACCTTGATAGAAGTTCAAGCAGCAGTTTACTACTTCTCCCATTGAGGTAGTTGTATTTCCATTTTTCCTAATGAGATGGGATATTATATTCCACTTTCCCCTTTTTCTCACCACTGCGTGGAAGTATTTACTGGTCTTATCTGCCTCAATAAGATGTGTGCATTTTGCCTTCTGTTGATAAAAGAGTCTTTCTACTTCCATTAAAAATTCAGCATACTTCTTTTTTGCCTTCACCTCTTGACTCAATTCAGTATCCTCTGGTCTGGTTAAGGATGCCTTATAGGCTATTGGGAAAACCTCCTGTGCTCTCTTAGCCTTAGTAGAAATGTTCCCATAAGCCTCAGAATTCAGTGACTTCAAATCATACTTTAACTCTTTTGATTTCCTACACAAGGCAAACTGTGCTGATCCTTCCGTTACTCTCTCCCATCTATTGTCTATAACCTCCTATATCTAAAGATGTTTTAGCCATATGTTGAAGAACTTGAAGGGTCTCTTACCTATCATTTCTATTCAGCTGATATCCATCAGCACAGGGTAGTGATTTGAGTCAAAACTCATTCCTAGGAAATGTGTTAAACAATTGACTCGTAGATTGTACCATGCTTGGTTGAGTAAAACCCTATCCAATTTAGCCCATAACTGGTTTATATTCTAAGTATAATATTCATCCTTGCTAGGAGCATTCTCTAACCCATTGTCATTCTGAAGTCCAGTAGGTCCTTAAGCAAGTAGGCAGTAGGTGGTTGACAACCTAGCCTCTCCCTTGCATCACAAACACAATTGAAATCTCCTATGATAATCCAAGGTCTTCTTATATCTGTATTCACTTCCTGAAGTTTCTTCCAAAGCTCCCTTCTTCTTGTAACACTATACAGTCTATATACAAAAGATATTGTAAAGGTTAACTGTGTAATCCTGCATTGTACTTCAGCATGTATAATTGATCTCTTGACTCCAAAACCTGGCACTTATAGAAATTAGGATTCTAAATTACACACATTTTGCCACCATCAATGAGTTCAAAGTTATGGTAACATTCCCATTCTCTAAATCTGTTTCTCATAAGCTTTTTCAAACTATTAGCAGTTAGCTTAGTTTCCAGTAAACAAGCAATATTACAATGGTGTTGTCCAAGTAAGTTGACAACATTGTGTTGACCCGAGACCTTATTTAGGCCTCAGATATTCTAACAAAGTACCTTCATTTTTCAGGTTGGGGAGGTCTACCCCTTCCTGCAACCTTTTGGATTTCAGTGTTGCTCCTCACTGCTACTTTATAGTTGCCTTCTGGCCTTTGTAAAGACCTCTTTACATTTACTATTTTAGTTTGCATTATTGCCTTCCTTTTGTTGACGTTTCAGTGGTTTTGAATTTCTTGTCATTCAGCCTGATTCAATGTTGTGTTGTCCATCTGAGGTTGGGAGCTTGGTTGTTTCCTTTCTGTCAATTCCACCCTACTCTCAAATCCTTTATCACCTACTTCATTTTATTATTGTTGCTCACCTTCCTTGTCAAGATTTTCATCCTGAGCAATTTCTATATGAATATTAGATTGTGCCAGTTTCCCCTCCCCCTTTTCCAGGTTAGGCATATTCAAGTCACTTGTTCAATCAGTTCAGTATCTTCTTCCTCAATGGTCTCCTTCATCTACTTCTTCTTACTTTCCCCTTTACACTCAAAGGGGTTAGGGCCAAATTTCGTACAATAATAGCAGTAGCTAGGGAAGGTCTCAATTATCACCATTTGAGTATATCTATTGCCCTTAGGCAATTTTACCTCGAAGCTGGTCACAAGGCTCTTGGACACATCCACTTCCATCAGTAGTCTTGCATACCCGATTCTAGACTTCATACTAGTGACCTTATCAATACATAGTGGCCTTCCTATTTTGGATCCCAATTTTGATAATCCCCTTTCATTCTATAGCTCCAAAGGCATATTTGGTAGTTGCACCCCATATTGGTACTTTCATAAAGTCCTTATAGTCGAAAGCAAAGCCCTGAGTAAGCTTCTTAAACAACAAAGTTCTTCCAAATAGAATATAAGAACTTCTAGCTAGGACATTATTGCATTCCTCCTCAGTGTCAAATTGGAAAATCAACCACCCCTGGCTGTGTGGTAGTATTCTGCAATGCACATTCCATTTTGTAGTCAACCCTTCAACAGTCTTCAATCTTGGGAATCTTCCCGTGAAACACCCCACTAAACAATATCCCCATGTTTGTTCAATCTATGTTACATCTTCCATTTCCATAGTGACCTCATCTTTTACTTGCATATAATCAAGCTTCATTCCTTGATTCATCTCTCTGTTGTTTCTGAACAGACTGACGTAAAGATGGTTTCGGGTTGTCTTCATCTTGCTTGTCTAAAGTTGGTTGTGGCATTCTGTCGAACACCTGCAGTGCGGACTCGTCCTCTTCTAAACCATCAGATTTTGTTGAGTCTACACTCCCCAACTTAATGTCCTCATCAGCTGTGGATGCATTGTTATCCTCTAACTCTTCACGCAATACTCAAGTACTCACAACTTTTTTATTTATTCAGTAACTTACCTTACCAGTTCTCGAAACCCAATTGCTCTTGTTCTCGATTCCTACCTTGCTGTATTGTTCTTCTTTCTCCAACTTTGTTAACTCCCGAAGCCAAGTTTGCTACCCTCACCTCTACATTTCTGTCCCCTGCATTGTTCTTCGTATTTGCTATTTTCATCGTATGAATGTTCGCAGCACCTACCTCTCGCATTTCCTCTTCGGCATTGCCTAGATTTCTCATAGGTTGCCTTTGAGGATTCTCTACTTATAGACCCATTATGTAGTCGGCTGTAATGTCTCTCCCTTTGTGCTTTTTCTTTCCAATGCCTTAGACCTGAGGAACCTGGTAAGGATTAACCCTGATCTGAATGGTATCTCTCTTTGTTACAATACACAGATCAACACAAAATCAAGCCAAGGAGAAGAGCGATGTTTGCCGTAGGTGTACAGTGCCTTGGAGAAAAATCGCCAAGGGTGAGAGCACTCACGTCTGAACACTACTGATACAATCCTATTTTTCTTCAATTCACCATAGGTCGTTCAAGGAAAGGCTGAAACACCAGCTTTAGGAACTTAGACAACATTGAAGAAGATTACCCCGTCCAACGACCCGCGACACAATCCTATAACGGAACCTATAACAGCTATAAATGTGAAGTGGATTTTCAAAACCAAAATGATATCAAATGGAGAGGTTGAAAGACACAAAGTGCTATCAATGGCAAAGAGATTCAAGCAACGATTGGGAGCGACTGTTAAGGGATGTTTTCACTAGCTGCTCGCATGAAAACTACTACATTATTGATTACCTTGGCTGCATAAAATCATTGGAAGATCCATTAAATGAATGTGAAGACACCTTACCTTCCTAAATGACCCACTTGAAGAAGAAATATTTGTCAAACAAAACATTGGTTTTGTGAAGTAAATAATGAAAATGGAGTATACAAGTATAACTTGGTGTTTGCAAACTTTAAATCAACTACAGGTGTTAAGAAGTGATTCAAAATTTAACCGAGTTTTGTGATATGTTTGCTTTATTTTCTTTAATCAATATTTTTGCTTATAATCAGCTAGTTACAATTTTGTTTAGTCGATTTTTATTGTATTTGTTTACTGTAAATCCATATATATTGGCACTTCTCATTTGTCTGTATTTTAGAGATTAGTAGCTACAAAAGTACAACAACTTTATCTTTTATTTTTCTGTTCTTTTGTTTATCTCTTTCCCTTTTTTTATTTTTCAACAAATTTGATATCAGATATCAAAAGACACAAGGTATGGTTGACGACAAAGAGATTCAAACAACAACCAAAGTATGACTATCAAGAAATGTTTTCACCAGTTACTCATAGAAATTATCAGATTATTGATTGTCTTGGCTACACAAAATCATTGAAAGTCCATCAAGTGGATGTGAAATCAACCTTCCTAAATAGCCCACTTGATGAAGAAATATTTGTTAAACTACCTCCTGGTTTTATGAAGCAAGGAAGTAAAAACATATTGTACAAGTTAAAGAAGCCTTTATATGGCCTTCGACATGCTTCAAGAGCTTGGAATAAGCACATTAATTCGTTTTTAAGCAGCAATGGCTTAAACAAATGTCCCTTAGAGCATGCCTTATATGTGAAAGTTAACAATTCTGGTGACGTCCTGCTCATGTGCCTATATGTTGATGACTTAATATTCACACACAATAATTTTAGCATGATCGAAGCCTTCAAGTAGTCTATAATGCAATAATTTGAAATCATAGATCTTGGCCTAATGTTGTACCTCCTTAGCATTGAAGAAATTTAAAAGAGTGATGGAATTTGTATCTCTAAAAAAAAGGTATATTGTTGAACTTTTAAAGACACTTCATATGTCAAATTGCAATCTAGCAAGAACTCTCATGGAGGTTGGTACAAATTTGACAAAAAAAAAGGAGAAGGGGCACTTGTTGATGCTAATTACTTCGAGAAAATTGTAGGAAGTTTGAGATAGTTTACCTGTACAAGGCTAGATATCTCTTATGGAATTGTTTTAATTAGTAGATTCATGGAGTCCCCACATTAATCTCTTTTGCAAGTAACAAAATGTATATTGTGATATCTAGAAGGCACTCAAGAGTTTGGTTTGTTTTACTTCTCTTCTACTATTTGTGTTTTGGGTAGATACTCTGATAATGATTGAGATAGAGATTTGAATGATCATAAAAGCACTTTTTTAGCTAAAATATTGCATCTTGCTCATGGTCATCAAAGAAATGATTAGCAAAATTTGAAGATTAAATTAAAAATGTAATAACTAAATATTAACACAAATATATTTTGAATTAGAATTATACTAATAATTTATATATAATATATTTAATAACAACTTAAGCGGTATATGGTGGTTTTACCACTCGACCTTTTGGATTTGAACATGTATTCCCTTGAGCTTTATTGTCTGATGTCAAATTCAGAATTACAGAGCACAGACCAACGTCTAACAACTCAATAGAATTTGGTTGCCATATATTATAACTACTGCAAAGGCATGCCCTGAAGAGCTAAAAACAGTAGATGACTTGACTCATCCTTTCTTGGGAGAGGCTGCAAGTCTAGTGTACATCCTTGCCATTGAATGGTACCCTCTAACATCACCAGATCGTAGAAGATTTCCTGCACAAATGCTCAGTGACAAGTTACTGTCAAACACTACACATAATACAATATCAGACAACGCGAGGAAAAAAAAGGTATCAGTTCTGCTATTCAGCTCATTCAAGAGTCGGAATTGGTGGGCTAATTCCATACTAGCACGAGCGTGTTCTAAGGAAATACTTCTGAATGGAAATTGATGAAACTAAACAGCAATTGGAATTTGGAAGCAAAGGCCATAAACCAAACGTTAGCCAAGCTGACTTCCAAAATGTTCTTTCATTGTCATACTTCTACCTAACCACCTCAGGAGGTTGTCTCTGAGATATTCTTCTTTTTTTCATATTAACTTTTAAACAATCGGCATGATATCTAGCTTTCACCTTCCATTTTATGTGTCAAAATTTTAGAACTACAACTACCAAATTATCAACCACCTATTGGCATAAAGACAATATTTCGGGATTCTTATCTATGAGAAGGATAGTTTCATATTCTTTCTGCTCACCCGTAACAGAAAATGCTAGAAGGAAAGAATTAAGCATAGATCAACTTACCTGAATCACAATTTAGAGGGCTATCAGGTTCCGGGTGAGCCATCAAAGCAATTATAGCCCTACAAACAGACTGAAGAGTCCAAGCTGGGCTCCATGCATTCTTCAAGATATCAAGGCATATTTCTCCAGTCTACACCAAACAGAAGATAGTCATTCAGATAGAAATTTAAGCAGCTGCTTTAAGGAATCCCGAAAATTTATAACCTTCACAAACCCGAAAGACAACCAATCATTATGTATGCAAGCTTTTCAAATCTTCACATATAATCAAGATTGTACTGGAATATTCAAAACCATAACCTTGCATGAATCATCACAATTTCACTTTCTTGCTACAAGAGAAAATGGCAATTTGTTGCTTGAGATAAAGGGGGTGGAGAGGACGGTTGGGGGGTTATTATTGATTGACATTTCTTTCTTCCCTTGCACTGATTATGACATAGGAATGTTTTTCTTCCACAGTTTAGGGTCTCTTTGGTTGAGGGTTTATTAATAGAATGAAATAAAATGTAATATTATTCCATCGTTTATAAAGAGGGTTTATAATAGAATGGGATAGAAAAGGAAGGTTTCATATTAAGGTTTCATATTATATCCTATTCCATCCTAAACAATAAAAATAAAAACTCCCGATTTGGGAGTTTGAAGATGGAATGTAAAATGATACACTATATTATATTATAAACCCTTCATTCAAACAACATTTCACTATATTACATTATAAACCCTTCAATCCCAAAAAATAATTTCCTAATATTACATCCATTTACGATCCATTCCATTCCATTAAAAACTTTACGTCCAACCAAACATAGCTTTAGAGGAGTAGGAAAGAATAACTAACACAACAAAACAAAAGAAACACTCTCTGTAGGCCCTAAAAATTGGTTTTAAACAATTCAAGAATATGAGATTTCCAGCAGATGAATTACATGACTGCCCTCATTTAAAACCTATTAAGTCATTCATTAATTCTAATCCCAGAATATCTTTTTGTTTTTTGATTAATTAGGAGTCTATAACTAGAAACTACAGCAGCTTAAAATCATATTAAGGTTGATGAGATTCTTTGAAAATGTAAAGAAAAACAAGATGAGAGACCAGACTCAATAATTGAATTAAGCACTCATAAGATGTATTTGATCTGTTAGATCCTTCTCAACAATGCTCATGTAGCAATGATCCTGAGATAGAAAACTAACTATGTCATATCTAGTATCTATGCCTTAAGTGCACATTTGAATGAAGTGATTTCATCAAGGACCTGCCGTGTCTAAGTGCCTGTACCTTAAAGTGCACATTTGGGTGAAATATTTTTGTCAAGAACCGCACTTGAGGAGGCTGTAAAGGATACTGCTCTGGAACAGAAAAAGCAAGCTGGAAAACCCCACCCTCATAAGGAGTCTCAGATGGGCCCTGTACATAGGATGAGAAATTATATATGAATCCACCAGGGTGGATCACCAGTTTGCCCCATATTCATTTTAGCTTACACCAACCTTGATAAGAGCAGTCCACTTGAAAATGTTGGAATCATCACAGACTAGCTGGATATCCGGGTCAGCAGATTTCTCTCGCTGCACCTCTTTGTACTCCTTGAATAACCTTGCCCTTGATGCCTGAACAAAGCAGTCACATAACTGTTGTTCCTACCATAATAATCTATTCTATCTATGCAAGAATTTGCATACAACCCAACTTGTTACAAATGGTATTCAGAAAGCTGTGAGACAGAATGATGTGCATTCGAGCACTACTACATATACCCTCATGGTCCCAGAACACTTTATTTATCAGGATCATATTTCAAGAAAATGAGAAAAACAAGTAAAGCCAATTAAAGGATGAACCTGCATGAGAACTGTTGCCTGGTTATCCTATTGAACTGAAAGAATCAATGAAGCTGTATCCCTAAATCTGCATGATCGAAAGACAATAAGGGTTACAATTCGTTTGCACATAAAAACAACAAGAACAAAAAAAGGCAAATGCTTTCACCGAGATTTGCCTCTGACTCCGATTCCTTTAAAGGTCACAACTTTCACAACGATGACTCAGGAAACCAGTAGCTAAAACTGAGAGATTAAAATATACTTAAAATAACAGAACCCGTTTGCAAAACAATTTCCATAAACTGTATGAGCAAATCTACGCATATTATCATCCAATATAAGTCACAAAACTATAGCTCATTAGATGAATGAACAAAAAAAAGTCACCCTCAAACAAAAAGAAAAGAGAAAACATTGCAGATCTCCGCAAGACAAAAGCCCCTAGAAACTTTCCTTCAGATTCTACAGGAACCCAAACAGGGCAATGACAAATTTGCAAATACCGGGAAACAGAAGTTGGAGATCTAACAATTACCTGGTAAAGTTGGAGTAGCCGGAGAGGAGATAGAATCTGAATTCTTTGATATTAATATTTTTATAATTCTACTTTTACCGTATTATTTCATTTTCTTTAATATTGCGAAGATAATATTTTTTTAACAGAAACGGTTTCGTTTTAGTTTAGTGTTATTAATATTTACTGTAGTTTAACTTTTTTGACTTTTTCCCTTAGCTAGAAAGTCTTTGCTGCTTCTCATCATAGGTCATACACATCAGCAAGTGTTCCAATCACATGGACCCGAGACTATCGCAGCCAAATTGCAATCGTCTTCTACGTCTTTTTTGTCTCCATATTTAAGCCTTCTAAACTTCTCCAATACCCCAAAAGGAACATCTTTCAGACCCGGGAATGATGTCCATGTCGTACTCTCTTCTATCTGTACCCTTATTGGAATCTTCGACTACTACACCGGTGACGTGGCGCTACGGTGGCCGAAGAGTTTCTCCCCGTGAACCTTACGCCATGCGTGCTATGACTATGCGGGTTAGTGACAATTAACTTATTATCAAATGGGTTTTAGTGAGAGTTTCAAGTAGCAGTGATACTCGAGAGTATTTTGACTTCTCTTTTGACAAGATCTCGTGCTTCCTTTTACTGCTACAGTTTTTGTTTCTAGATGTTGTTTGTGTTATGATTAGTTTTCTTGAAGACTACTCGTTCACTCGGTGTAAATCCAAAATGATCATAGGCTCAAAAACTGCTGTAAATGAGTTGATGACGACAAGTAAAATGGAGATGCATGTTGTTTTCTATCAGCTAGGATTCTACCCTCTTCCTGAATTACTTGATTGCTTAGTGATTTTGTTTCTGCCTCTCTGAGCGATAAGTGTGTGTGTGCTGATTCCTTTGTGATTCGTTTAGAGCAGTGTCCAGGAGTTCGATAAAGTAACTCCCTTTGGTCTGTGGGATCTGTATTGCATGCCATTCCCATGTATTTTTCATTTCTGTTTAATGGAACATAGAGCTGGTTGTTGTGTACATAGGTGGTGTCGACAAATTTTGATTCATCGGAACTTAGTCGCCTTATGCTTAACGCTGGAGGTCAAAAGTTCTTGCAGCGGTTCTGCGGTTTGAAAAGATGGATACTTGATAGCCTTAATCTGCAGAAGCACAATAAACACCCTCAATGTCCAAAGCAGTTTAGAACTGTTCATAATCAAGAGAGGCAGCACTTGACTAATCATTTGGGAACAACTTCAACACAAGGAGATCAAATTCCTGAGGAAGCCCCAAAAGTTCACGTTGGCAATGGTAAGTAATGCTTCAGTTTAAGCATTCTTCTACTTCAAAATATGAACTCATCACCCAGACATGGAATCATGCAAGGGTGAAGAGTTAGATACGCGACTGAGTGTAGATTATGTTGAAGAAATGGTGATAACTTCAAAACCTGAAGCATGTTCTGACCAATTTTTGATCTAATGCTTACTGCAGTCCCTTTAGTTGTGTCTCCTCCAATTTTGCCACAAACACACTCCTTGAAATTTCCAACTCGAAGTGGAGGAGCTGCTTCTCTGTGTATTGCCGTCATAGGAGCTACTGGTGAGCTGGCTAGGGGGAAAATATTTCCTGCATTGTTTGCTCTGTATTACAGTGGATTTCTACCAGAGGTTAGATATCCCCAATCCCGTTTTCTTTCTTGGTACATACTGGCATGCACATAAACATGTACTCGCACATCAAATTGACGTTAACCTCGTTGCTTCTCCCCACCATATTGTTGTTTGGCACATACCTGGTACAAACAGATTATCTTGAATGCCACTATATATGTAATGATGTCTTTCGAACTTGATTGCTTGGAGACTGATATTTGTTACCTACGTTAAAGAAACTTTCTACTCCATCCAATGAGTATCCTTCTCTTACTATTATCAATTTGACTGCTGCAGGATGTGGGTATCTTTGGTTATTCAAGAAAGAATTTGACAGATGATGAGCTGAGATTCATTATAGCTTCTACTTTGACTTGTCGTATTGATCATCAGTATGGTTTCTCTTGTCTTTATGAAACTTTTTTAACAATCTCTTTCCACTGGAGTTCATTAATGCAAATCCTATGTTCCACAAATATGATTGTGTGAACTTGTTTGGATATCTGTTATTCCTACAACATGTATTATGAATTCTGAGTTGGCGCCTAAGAAACAATGATTGTAAAAGTTAAGAACACAAATAGATGCATCCCACCATACATATTTAAATGTTGCATTAACAGTGGGAAATTTAAAATGTTTGCAGACAGAACTGTGGTGACAAAATGGAAGCTTTTCTTAGTAGAACATACTACCTCAATGGAGGATATAACAATAGAGAAGGAATGTCAAAGCTAAATGCCAGGATGAAGGAGATTGAGGTATACTGAGTTCAGCACATCATAAGATGTTTTTGTTTACCAAACAACTTTTAAGTTTTAACAGTTCATGCAATGCAGGGGGAATGTGAAGCAAACAGGATATTTTACCTTTCTGTGCCTCAAGAAGCTCTTCTTGATGTTGCATCCACTATTGCGGATCATGCTCAAGCCTCTAAGGGGTGGAATCGTGTAATAATTGAAAAACCTTTTGGGTTTGATGCTTCGTCTTCTCGTCAGTTAACTAAATCTCTTCTTTCCAAGTTTGAGGAGAAGCAATTATACAGGTGACTAATCACATTACTTAAGCCTGTTCTGTACCTATGTGTTGTTGTTCTGTTGGTGTATGACCGCCTGCCTTGCCTGAGTTACTTTTCTATGATATAAATTGAATCTGTTCCAGGATAGACCATCTTCTAGGAAGGAATCTAATTGAGAATCTCACAGTCCTTAGATTCTCTAATATGGTTTTTGAGCCATTGTGGAGCCGAACCTATATCCGCAATGTACAGGTGATTTTTTCTTTGAATTTGCATTTTGCTTCCTGGTTTGTTAATAGTTTCATTTTCTGATGGTTCATGAAGCTCAAACTTTTAATTGCTTGTAAATTATGCTGTGTATCTTGGCATTGTTCAGGTAATTTTATCAGAAGACTTTGGCATCAAGACAGGAAGGTTGTCATAAATAATGCTTCTTTCCAAAAAACTTTCCTAAACTAAAGTATGCCTAACTCTAGGTGTTTCTGCTTATAGCATCAAATTGTTTTTTTCAAACATAAGCAGGTATTTTGAGGGTTATGGGATCATTCGGGATATTGTGCATAGTCATATTCTACAGACAATAGCACTTCTTGCCATGGAACCACCTATTAGTCTTGATGGTGAAGATATTCGAAATGAAAAGGTGTCTGCTCTTTCTACTAGAGTCATGTTACTGGGAAAACTTGTCCTTTTCCTCATATTGACGGAATCTTCTCTGCAGGTTAAGGTTCTAAGATCAATTCGGCAATTGAGTCCTAATGATGTTATTCTTGGCCAATACAAGGCTGTTTATGGAGACAAAGTTGATGTACATTTGGATAATCTAACACCCACATTTTTTGGTGCTGCTTTGTACATTGATAATGCACGCTGGGATGGTGTTCCTTTTCTGATAAAAACTGGAGTTGGACTCATCCAACACAGGTAAAAGCTAACTGTAGTGTGCATGGTTGTTGGTGGTTGAGGCTGGGGGATAAATCAATAAGACATGAGTAGCGAACCTAAACTTAAGAGATCGGATGAATTATTGAAGCCTATAAGTACTTTTCTCTTCCTTTTTATTTTTCTGAAGTTTACATAGTTCAAAAATATCAAGGAAGCAAATGGCTTTGTGATTGGCTAAACAATTGATAACACTTATATGTTGCAGAGTGGAGATTCGGATACAGTTTCATCATGTTCCTGGAAACCTTTATCGTGAACGGATTGGGCATAACATTGATCAGGCCACAAATGAGCTTATTCTACGTGACATTCCAGATGAAGCAATCTTAGTCAAAATCAACAATAAGCTTCCAGGACTAGGATTGCAGTTAGATGCTTCTGAACTTAATCTGCTTTATAAGGACAAGTAAGCATTTTTCTTGTCTCATCTTTTGTAGCAATGAGCCAAATGTCTTTAACAGATGAGCCAAATATCTCCGACAGAGTGTTGTTTTGCACCGCTTCATTATCTATTTTCATAGTAACCAACATAACTGGTTATTTCAATCCTAAAGGTACAATGTGGAGGTGCCTGATTCATATGAACAACTTCTTCTTGATGTCATTGATGGAGACAACCATCTGTTTATGAGAAGTGATGAGGTTGCAGCTTCATGGAATATCTTAGCTCCCGTTCTGCAGGAAATGGACAAGAACCACATTACCCCGGAGCTGTACGAATTAGGAGGTAGAGGTCCGATTGGAGCATATTATTTGTGGGCGAAACATGGAGTTCGATGGGCGGAAGATTAAGAAAGCTTCCTATTTTCTCGTATCAACCAAAAACACCAACTTTTGTGGGAGCAGATCTGCTGTTTCCGAATTGTTGTGCCCCGCTGTGCCTTTAAGATCCTAACCATCCAACTTATTGTAATGGATGACTCGGGTTTATTTTGGCATAGCGGATACAACAATTCGGGAACAACAAATCTGTTCCCAACTTTTGTGGGGGTTCATGAATCATTTGTCCCAAAGAGCTTTCAAGTTCTACCAAAAATAAGCAACTTGAGTTTGATGTTTCATACTATTGTCCGACTTCTGGTGCATCTTTGGCCAAGTTGGGACTTTAAACGAAACGTAGTTTACATAGGTAGGTCTCAAGTCATTGTAGACGTGGAGGTGTTATGTGAGCTATAGCTTGATGGTACAGTCCACTTCTATTCATCAACTGTTCAGGAAAATGTCTTTGAGCTTTTGGATTTGCCAGCCCAGCTTGGTTCATCACTGCCAATCGACATATCACTGGTGGCAAACATCTGGCCCCTCATGGTTACAGTTTGGGCTGTTTGGTGGGCAGTCATTGATCAAACAAATCAATCCTAGATGCTTCTGAATGATTTATGGTTATGGATTTACTCACCCCTCCTCGCTTGTTCATAACTTTTGGTTTCTCTCATCTCTTTTTCTAAGTGTTTTCCTTCAATCCTGAAGTACGTGTCCAAAATTAAGATCCACCTTATTAACAAATTAAAAGACTCTTGGCCTCCTAAGCCGAAAGTTCAATAATTCTACTCGTTTTGCTTCCCTCATTTCCCCCAAAACAATCTCTCAAAATGTTTTCTTTCTTCTCTTACATCGTGAACCCAGAAGCTCTCCGTATATACAATTGTGTCCAGACTTGGAAGAACTATGTGCCAGTCTACATGCAATGGAAGAGACGATCCTGCTATGATTCTATATGGAGCGCATACATAAGTCTACAGAGTTCAAAAGGATCATATGTTTGAAGTAACACCTACGTGAGAATTTCGATGAAAATCATTAAAATTAGTGGATCAGTTCGGTAAAAGCAAACATAAAAAAATATATAATTGAAAGATTTATTTTATAAAATACAGGAATTCTAATTCAAATTCTAAAAAAAATGGGGTACGAATCAAGAGTTCACGTGGTTAGGTTGGAGGAAACTGCTGTGCATTGGAGTGGGTGCTATTGGCATCGGATGATTGATACGACAATATAACGTGTACGTCACCCTAATCTTATCTTTTCATCATATTCTTCAGAATCACAATGGCTTCAGCTGTCACATGACGACGTTGTCATAGGTCATTCGTCAGCTCGATGAGGTATCACATTGACGCCACTTCTCAATTACTCTTAAAAATATTGACTATTCGATCCTACCTACTAAGCCATTAGTTTGTTATCAGCAAGATTAATCACTCTCTCGTCTCTATATATAAAGACAGAGAGTTGTTTCCATGTATCATTGTATTATGGAAGATAATAATGGCAACGACGGAGGGAGGAAGAGGAAGGTGCAAGAACATCATGAGAGCATTGAAGAAGAAGAAAAGGAGATGGAAGAGTTCTATGCTTTGATAAGAAGCACAAGAGAAATGAGGGAATATCTTATGAGAAGATCACGGGATAACCCATCTACTCATCCTCATCCTCATCATCAGTATCATCTCATAAATCACCATCATCAAGAGCACAAGGTCTCAACCTCTTTTAACGGCTGGTCTTTCCAACCCGAAGATTTCATTGGATATTCTCCTGCCAAGGGACACCATGCAGGTACGTCGATTGCAGTAGAAAAACAAGGACAAGGACAAGAACAAGAAGAACGCGAGGATGACGAAGAGAAGAAGGAAAAGAAAGAAGATGAAGACGGAGGTATTAATAATAGCTCGTTAGACCTGAACCTTTCTTTGTAGGTCAGTCAGGGATACATGTATAGGAATTGTATTTGTATTGTACTGTCAGATCAACGCAAGTTTTATCATTTTGAAGAAAATTAATTCCCTGCCAGTTTAAGAAATTAACGAGCAGCAAGTTGAGTGTTTGATCGTTTTAACAAAATCACGCGCGGATTAAGCACACTCTTAAGACTCTTTCCTGTACCTCGGATGCATTGATGTAAATATTAATATCAATCATTACAAAATTATTATTTCTACTACTAGTATTGATGGCCACTGCCAATTTCTATCCTGACAAGTGGGGGACAACCCTGCTATCTGGAAATTGCAGCAAAACGTCTGAAGTGTGTAACCTATTTTTCAAATTTGATTTGCAATTTGTCAACTTAGAGCAATATTGGGAATTATAAATGAAAATTTCCTGGAAGGGACAAATTAATGTCATAAAGCACTGCTGCTGAGGCAGGTCGATCTTTCGTGGAATCATCAAGTGCAGCTTTTGTCTAAACCAAACCCATACGTTTACCTAGGGTTCACACAAATAAGTGGACCAAGGAACAGGTGAGAAGAGGGTGCTCCAACCCCATCAATCAATGTGATGCTTTTTTATTTTCTGATGGTGATGAATCTGGATGGTAGGTACTTAGTCACTCTTACAGATACGTGTCTCACCCACTACTACTAGGGTATGTACGTCACAAAATGCCAACCAAAGATGGTAGAAGCAGTTGCATTTTCAGAAAGGAAAAATGCTTTGTAACTTCCTGGTGGTGGTGGTGGCCATTCGGAACTTGCTTAACTAGAATTGAAAATAATATAGAAACTCTGTTATTGAAAAAAAAAACAAGACATAAGTTCGAGTCCTAGGAATGGAAAAATCTGTTTGGCCAGCACTTTATCCCTTGCGGGCTGACCCGGTGCGAGCGGAGATTAGTCTGAGAGTGAATGACTTAAAGGCGCCTTCCCATAATTAGGACCCTCTTAAAACACCTCGTGGGCTAACAAAAAAAAAAAAAAGACACATTGACAGTAGACAACTAGACATTCATGGAAACTACTTTCTTTTTTCGTTGTAACTTAAGTTTGGAATAAACTATTACGTATCAAACAAGGACGTGAGTGATTTATTATGAAATTATTTTCATGTTATCTATTTATTATTACACAATATCATCCTTATTAGAGTGGTGAATTACTTTGACAGTGCGTCCATAATTAGAATGTATTATACAAAAGTAAGCACCACTATAAGGAAAAAGTTAAATAGCGACGGAAAAATACCGACGGTATGGAAACCGTTGGAAATACCGACGGAAAAATTGTGACCGTCGCCGAAATTGGTTGTGCGTAAAAATTTTTGCGACCGAAAATAATTCGGTCGCTGAATTTGGTGAAAATGTTTACCGACGCCAATTTCGGTCTGTAAAGGAGTCGGTGAATACGTCCATGACTCGCCCTTCAGTAAACGTAAACGACGTCGTTTTGGTTAAAACCAAAATGACGTCGTTTTGGTATCAACAAAAGCGCGCTCCCAGCCTTCTTCTTCCTCCTCGCGCGGACGCAGACCTAACTCTGCTTTCTCTTCCTCCTACGGCGCGGTTTCTTC
>JAOSBK010000007.1:17219962-17231112 GCA_027568895.1 Erythroxylum shatona | reverse complement strand
TCTCATTATTCATTAATATAACGTAACACAAATAAATAAAGTATATATATAATATAACATTATTATAACAACAAAACAGCCAAAAAAAATTTATTATCAGTTATTACCGACGGACCATTGTCCGTCGGAAACGCAGGTATTTACCGACGGAAAACTAGACCGTCGGAAAAAGTTGGTGAATTCGGAGGAATTTCTCCGACGGAATATTACTTGCCATTCCGTCGATAAATAAATACCGACAACAATCTTTCCGTCGTTATAATGCGACGGAATATTTCGATCGGTATTTTTAACTTCGGACAGTTCACCGACCGATTTTTGCGCCACCAAATTTCGTCGGTGATTAACTTCACCGACGTAAATCCGTTAGTTACCGACGGTATTTTCCGTCGGTAAACAGCTGATTTCTTGTAGTGCACAGGCAACACTATGACTCATTCTATTACAAACCACACATAATGTAAAAAAAAAAATCACTAATAATTTAATGAAAAAAGGAAGTTAAACTAGACTATTCTTATCTATTGAAAATTTTAAATTTAAATTTAAAAAGGTTATTAAATGAAAATTAATCGGTTTATTTTACTTTATAAAATCTTATTAGTTTACGAAAGCTGATTGATTAATTAATAAACTGATTGGTTTTTAACAACAAAGATTATTAAACTAAATCTAACCTAAAAGTTAGTCGCTTCAAGGTTTTTACTGTAAGATCGGCCAAACTGGTTCAGTTTTTAAAACATTGATAAAATAACATCACTCTTTACAAATAAGCAACATCTACACTTTAAAATCATCATCATTCATTATAGATAAACAAATGATACTCTTTTAAGTGAAAGTAATATCATGCCCCAATCCAAACTATGCTAGGACTTAATACATCTAATACCAAAGTTGTGAAAAAAATTACCATGATATAATAACAATATTAACAACTTCAGTGAAAATTAGAATACTATCTTTGAGTACAAATTATAACCTATCTTAATATGAGCTATATTAGTATTCTATTTATTCAATACTTTATCTATATACAAAATATCACAATTCATTATAAATAAGCAGAGAATACACTTTTAAATGGGAATACATTGAATGAACAAAAAGAACATCATGCCTCTATAAAAACTATTCTAGGACTCAATACCACATTTATTTACAAAAATTACTATGATGTAATAATAATATATATTAGCTTCAGTGATAAATGATTAAATAAAAATAATACCAAGCATCAACATGAAGGATACGAATTGGTAAATGTCTGAGCAAGTAATTATGTCCTTTAAAGGTTTTATTAAAAATGGATAGCTACACTCCTATGTGCTTAACTATGTTTTTATTAGAAAATTTGAATGGAGAAGTACATGGTACATGACTATTCTTCAAACTATGTCTATTAAAGGTTGTGCTGCTATTAAAGATTTGTTGAAGATGATTAACTACATGACCATGTGGTTAACCATGTTGATGGTAGAAATTTTGAAGGGAAAATGTGAACTACAAGGATTGGTACTCGATTGTGCATCAAATTGCATCTATTAAAGGTTTTGTTTAACCTAGTTAACTACATGATCAGTTAACTGTGTTCTTGTTTAAATTTTTGAAGGGACAATGTGAAGTGCATAAATTGCTACATGATACATGTACAAAATTGAGTGTAATTAAGGTTTTATTGGACACTATTAACTACACTCTCGAGTATAATCGATTATTTGTGTTTCTGGGCATTAGTAAGTACATAATAATGTGGTGACTAGTGTTTATGTTAGAAATTTTGAAGAAGAAATATTTTAATTAGCAAAAATTTAAGTCTATTGGTGATTACTTTATGCATATTACTTCGTAGTAACACCGTTAGGATCTTTTTATTAAAGCTTTGTTGAAGCTTGAAAGTGAACGTCTACTTGTAGCATGTAATACCAGTTCATAAAATGTGTTTGTGTATTTCTTTTGTGCTCATTTATCAACTATTATTTAGTGTTATTGTTAGGCCTCGTTCCCGGAGCCTAACTATCTTTCTGGAGTCGAAAAGTGTGAGTGGGTTTCCTTGTAGGGTTATTCCAATGAACCCTCACTTTGTCGTCATCTCACAAGGGTGGCTTGCCCACAGTAGTCAATCACCAACATCACAATTTGATTTCTTCAAGACAATTGTAGCTCTATGTCTCTAATTTATTTTGAAATAAGAACTATCTCATTCGGAGCTCTATAGCTCAAGATAGGCTTAAAAATCCAAAGTGTGTTCATAACCTAGTTATGCCCTTCCAACCAATCCCTCATTTTCCTTCTATCAATCTTTTTCAAATAAACCCCAAAAGCTACAACATTTATTGAGAGATAGGAAAATGTGTCAGGAATCTATTGCTTCAAGAATCACTTAATTTGGAGGTTGATTATGAAGTTATGGCCAAAAGAATCGACTATGCTCATGTCCTCAATCACGTTGTACCTATCTTGGGACAATTGGAACAACTTTCACTAGGGATATAAAGATTAAGGTATTCTTTAGACGATTTCGAAGAGGACTTTTGGATCTACAACTTTAATGAAGAACTAGAATTGAAATTTTGTAATTTGGATGGTCAAAACATGGGCTGTATGAAACTAAATGGGTAGACAGTGTAACCTTTAGGTTTGGAATTTTTTTTGCATCAGGAATACACAGCCAGTGTGAATATACACGGCCTGACCGTGTAACCTTTGAGTGTAACGAAAATTTTCACCCTCCAAGACCTCTCCAATGGATCCTAACTCCATTCTAGCATCCCTTTTACTCATAATCTCCTCAAATTCACCTCTTCTAGTGCAATATCACTTCATTTATTATAGTTGTTCTGTATATACAACCTCTTCGACATCCTAACTTGTAATGGCTATAACTCTCAACTCTGATATCCAACAATCGCATACATTATACCGTTGGAAAGATAGAAAGTTAAGTTACAACTTCATACTTTAGCTAATTCTACCTAGATTGATGCATTTTTTTCCTTTGAGTTTAGAATACAATTTCTTCACCTATGAAAGCTTGCAAAATGCAATATCTCTTTATATCAATTCAACTACTAAATACTTTTCGTTAAACTTTGAATCTCACCTCAAATGATTCATCACTTACAATCTTTCCAACTCTAACATGCTATTCTAATACTAACAACAATTTGCAATCTCAACAATAAAGAATATGCACATACACATTCCACTTCCATATCCATTATACTCAACCTTTAAAATAACATAATCATACACAAAAGGAACTTCTCATTCTCATTTCTGAACAAAGTAAATGTTTGAACAAGCTTTACTTCAATATCAACATACACATCAAACTTAATACAAAATACAAAAGAATGCTCATGTTTGATATGCCTATAAAGCTGTCCAAACTAGTCACTAGCTTAAAACAAATTTTTTTTAGCTATCTTGGAGTTTCCAAATGCCTTGCAAGGATCGCTAATCTTCTTGTTCTGCACCTGAGGAGGGAAAATTATGGTTGAGCTACACAGCTCAATGGCTAATATATTTATAGCCATTGGTAACGAGCTACACAATCAAACATATATGAATATTCATATAGGCATACATGTCTTGTCTTAATCCAGCAATGGAATTTCAGCATTCACAATTCCAATTTGTTTCTCATAATTCAACACTTCATCACATAGAACATATTGGATATAATTTCTCATCAAAGCATAACACTCAAATTGCATTGTAACTTGATATATCAAAATGCAAATGCACAAACAATTGGCTCGAGGGTTTCGTGGAACAAAACAGAGAAACCGAAGTTTAAACTATGAACGAAATGAGTCCAATTTTTAGATCTTGTGTGCCACAAGCGGGCAGCCGGGAGAAGGCTTTATGTCAACGTGTACATGACTACGAAACGGTTCCACTCTTGTCCAAACATAATCAATTTTTATGCTCAATTCAATCAATCACAAATTCATATTCTCATGCTTTTCTTATATCCATTTAAATCAAAATGCTATGATACAATTCCAAGGCATAGCATGATCATACTTACAATTCAATTATATCAAAATCTCATAATCTTTCAATGCATAAAATAAAACACATCATAATGCATTTTCCACATCATAACAATTCACAATTTGACAATTCAAGCATTTACACACATACATAGGCACATTGCCCATTTACACAATAACCATAAATATTCTACCCACCTTATAACTCTTGAAAATCCAAACTCAATTTGCCCCTTCCTTTTACTCTTGGGTAGGATTTTCTTGATTTTTTAAAACAAACCAATTTTCCATTAAATTCTAATTTAATAAAACTCTAAAACTTCAAAATCACAATAAATGAAATAATTGCTAAATTGGGCTAGCATTAACTTACCCATAGTCTATCTAGGTTAGAAAAGCCAAAACTTAGTTTAGAAACCCTAAAAACCAAATGGGTCTCTCAATCATCTTCTTTCTCCATTCATTCCCAACACAAAAACCCATTTTTTTTATACTTCCCTTTTTCAAACCAAACAAGAAGAAAATAGCATGGAGCTTACTGTAACAAGATGATTCCTCTTCTTTTCTTCTTATTTCCTTCTCTCTTCTCCCACAATTTTTCTTCTTCTTTTTCTCTCCCACATTTTCCTCTCTTCTCTTCCACGACTTTCCCTATTCTCTTCTTCTCTTCCTTATTTCAAGATCATTTATTTGGTCTTTTCCCATTTTACCCTTCATTTACCTTTTCCTTCCCATTTTACCCCTTATGTCAATTAAAACTAACATATTATTCTTCTAACTCCTTAACTAATGATCATGGAAAAATTGAAGGAATTTGATAATACTTCCTTCTAGGAAAATGTTACTCATTGTCTTAAGTTTCTAATGACACCAAAATCATTTAATTTGGTTTGAAAATCTGAAAGTTATATTCCAAACATTTTCGAATTATTCTTATACTGAAACAACATTATGTGCTCAAATTCCATCCAAAAATTAAAATTCTTAGGGACTGAAATAGAACTTGATTTCATTAGATAATTTGTAGCCCTATCTCTCTAGTTTAATTCAAATTAAGAATTACCTCATTTTGATAACTAAAGAAAAATTTATAGCTAAAAAACTGAAACATACTCAGTGAACATGTTTCGACTTATAGCTTCCAACATTTCACATATAACCCATCTAATACATAACTATCTTTTCTACTTCACTTCAATTTCAAGAATTCTTCTTTTCTTTACACATAACTAATTGCCAAAAATTTCTTACTTAATAGTTCTAACTTCTAAAAATAGTTCGGGGTAAAAAGACAAGAAAAAGAGTATTAAGAAAACATTTCAACGTCAATTATGGTATGAAGCAACAATATCGATGACATATGAAGTAAGAAATTATTAGAGTTACATACAAAGCATTTCATTTCCATTTGTGGGATCAAGTCACCATTTCCCACCTAGAGTATTATGGTTGGAACGTGGTCCATTGTTAAATATTTCTAGAGCTACATTAATATAATACTAGTATAGTTTGCATTTGGATTAGGGTATGGTTTATAGTAAGAAATGGTATTCCCATTTTCATTGAATTTGTCAAAATCCTGAGTTTGTTATAATTTTTATTTAGGCATGGTACTATTTCCACTCGATCATCATACTCCCACATAAATATGTAGGTGTCATTTATCTATAATAAGTGGTGTTATTTTTTGTAAACATACATAGTATTGGATAAATAAAATACCGGTATAGTTTATGTGAAGGCAAAGTATGCTTTATAGTCAGATATGATATTCCCATTTTCACTGAAGTCATTACTTATTTTTAATGTGTCATGATCATTTTTGTATATAGTAGTGATATTGAATATAATGACTCATAGTATTTTTTAATTAAGGCATAACATTCCTTTCACTCAATCAATATATTCCTATATGTATATGTATATATATGTGTGTGGGTGTGTGTGGGTGTGAGAGAGAGAGTAGGTGTTACTTATCTCTAATAAATGATATATTTTTGTAAATAGACATGGTATTGGATAGATAAAGTACTAGTATAGTTTGTGTTGAGGCAAAGTAGTTTTGTACTCATTTATGGTATTCATATTTTAAAATATACGTGGTACTCATTTATAATAACTTATAGTGTTTTTACATTTATTGTGTCTTGGTATGGTTTCTATCGAATCATGGAATTGTTGGTATTCCTGTATGAAAATGAAGCTGTTATTTATTTTATTTTTCTACATATATGTGGTATGGTATATAATGAGCCATGATATTACTTAGTTCTAACTTTTAGTTAGGTATTCACATTTTAAAGTTAGGGTGTCACCATATATAAGGAGTTAACTTACGGTATTTTTCCACACTATCATTGAACAAATTTCTTTATGTGATAGTGTTATTTTTTAGAAAGACTTGAGGTTTGTGGAATATATAGACATGGTATAACTCTCATTTGGGGTGGTTTGTCTGAGGTGTTAGGATTGTCTATTATTGAAAAAGTAGAGCTTATCTTCCTGCATCATTAATGACTCAAAACTTACTTCTCTTTTTCACCATTTGTGGTTTACTAATATGGTCACATTTGACACTAAACAGAGAGGTGAAAAGGGTGCACCATCATAAACTACTCTTATACAAGTAATGGATTGAGAGATTTAAGAGACATTTGGATTCTTTGTTTTAGGATTATTTAACAGAAAAATGGAGATGATGATAATTAAGATAAGCTTGATGCAGTTAGGAGGTGATTTAGAAAAATGAACTAAGTTTTTATAAATGTAAATTTACTCATTTACCCATTACAAAAATCTATCCTTATCATGATTATATATCTATTCAAAAAATGATGATTTGGCACTTGTGGCCTACAAATGGCTACCACTTGTGGGCTACCTAGTCAGTTATGTCAGATATTACATATAAGTGATGTGAAAAGAAAATTTTTGTATTAATATTTAAGGATAAATGTAATTTTAATTTAAAATTTTAATCATTATTCTATATTGAGATTTTCGTTAATATTTATAACAAAAATAATGTGTAATATTAATGAATTTTAAGTTAGACATATAATTAAAATAATATGTTTATTCAATTTAAATGTATATAGAATATTCATAATAAATATTATAGTTGGATAAATGATATGGTCAAAATCACGATCTCATAAGGACTATAAGTATTAGTAATTACCTTTTTTATATTATCCAAATGACAAAACAAGATGGGTTAACTAAAACTAAACTAAAGTCTAACACAAATAATAACCAATAATGTAGATAACACTACAATTAATTAAATCAAATAGCAGTACTTACGTAATGAATCCCCTTAAGCTTTCTTAAGCAATTAACCCTTTATCATATAATTCTATTGAAGATCATTAAACTGTGAAAATTCCTATTTTATGTTAATATCTTTCTCAAGAATATTAACACCTAAACCTAGGTTGATTAATTGAAAAATCTTTTCAATTTAAACCCCTAAGATTATATTAATCAATTTTTGAATTTTACTATTAGGTTTGACCATAATTTAGAAGATTTATGTCAACTTATTTTTAGGTATGCATATAATTTCTTTCAATTATGGTAGATTTTTCATACAAAAGGATTTTTCAATCTCAATTGCATAAAAATAATACATGAAATAATATGCTGACTATTAATTCAAGATAAAACATATAATTGAATCTAATAAATCAGCAATCAAATTACATTAAATAAATAATCAAATCACAAAATCCATCTCAACTTAAGGTTCATCCTACATAGGCACTAAAAAAATTTAGTTCATAAAAATAGAAAACATAATTAAAAGGTTAGAAGAAAAATTAAAAATAAGAGAATTCAATGCATATCCCCTTTTCTCTAATATGATCCACTGAAATTTTGATGAAAGAATGCTAGTTATTATATCTCTGAATCAATCGTCATGTTTCTGTTGCCCTAGGGTTTAGATTTATGTTTTAAAACTAAAACTCTCTCTATTTCACTTCTTAATAGCCTTTTATACTTTGTAATTAAGGTTTTTTGCGTTGGACATGGTTAGCCATATGTTCGTGAACATGATGGTGCCCCTCAGTATCTCTTTAAAACTTAAAAATCATATATAGACAAGTCCCAGAAGATTACCTAAGCAATGGATATGACCATGTTCATCACTATATAGGCTTGTCTAACCGATATAAGGGAAACAATGTTTTAAAGCCATACATGATCATAAGGACTTACACCGTCCCTTACACAACTGTGTACATAACTTATATTGGAATGTCCTTCGTCAACACAGATATGACTTCATAAACATCTTCAATTCTTTAGTTTCTATATCGATTTCACCAACTTCTGCTCCTTTCATTCTATCAAGGTAATTAAGACCTAAAAACATTCTAGCAAACAAATTAAGTACCAAAACCATAAAATATTAAATAAACAAAAAATTACACCAAACTTGGGATTAAAAATATAGTATATTGAGCATTTATCAACTTCCTTATATTAAGACTTTGCTTATTCTCAAGCAAATCATAATCCAAATCGTTAAAGTTAAAAACATCTATCCCTTTTTAGGTAAAACCTACCCATCCACTCCTTAAGTTATCATAACTTATGAACCAAATCAATATGCAATTAGACTCTAATAATTCTAGAACAAAATTCCTTAAACTATTATCAATATAAATCAAATTGATAATCTCTAAAATCAATAAACAAAAAATTGCACACCCTTACAAAGGATTCACTCAATGCATTCAAAGTGTTTAAGATGGAAAATATTATAAACTCTCAAATCAATACTTAGAAGGAGTCTTAACTATAATCTTACAATAAAATCACATCTCACCACTAATAAATAAAAATAAAAATAAAAATATTTTTAAACAAGATGTAATAGGGCTTGGGTATTCCTTCAAGGAAAGATTTTATTGGCAAAAAAATAATTCTTCTCACTCTTTAAGCTTTCTTTTCTTTTCTTTTTTCTTTTATTGAAATGCTCGCTATAAATAATTTTTAACTTGAACTTCTAGTAACTTTGGATAGAATATAAAGTTATAACCACAAGGCACTTGAGAATAAATAAACAATTACCATGTACTAATAATCATAAGCATGTTGGACCTTGTCTTTGATATTCTTCAATATAATCCAAGTTTTAAGCAATCAAATAAATTTAAATCCTTCACAATTTAAAAGTAGATGAAAAGTTTTAAGAAAAATAGGGTGATTAGCCATCAGTGCGACTATTATCAATCAAATAGAAGGCTAAGTCTCAAATTTGGTTACTCTTAAGGGATAAAATAGGATAGATAATAATCAAAGAAAATTAAGCTAAACAAATGTTTTAAATCTACGTGCCTTTATCATTTTAATTCTTGTAGTTTAACAATGTGACCTTAATATGAATAATAAAAGTAAGTTCTAGAATCATCTAACTATACATAATAAACAATCAACAAAAAAAAAGAGCCTAATATAATGATATGTTGCTTTTAGTCTTAAAAGCTCATATTTAGGCTTTATGTGGGTAAATAATATGTAATTTTCATTCAAATTAACTACTTTAATGAATACTAAAAAATATGGCTTATAAAGCAACAATAATCTAGCTTTCATCCATTTTTATACTAATTTAACTTAACATTAATAATATTCTAAAATGTTTCAGACATAACTTAACTATATTGGCAAATTAGTTAATAAAAATAAATAATAAATATTATGATAAGCTTAAAAATTTTGTTTTATTTTTTAAATTTCATTATAAGGTACCCTTTCCCTACACTTAAAGATGTATATTGTTCCCAACGTACACAATAAAAACACAGAAAAATAGAATATCAAGGAAAATAAAGTGACAAAAGAATAGTGATTTGGTACTTCCCTAAATTATAATTTTTACAATTCTAACATCCTAAATTAAGCACAATCATCCTTATAAAAGAGAAATAAAAGGGGATAGAAAGGTGAAAAGAAAAATCAAAATAAAAATAGCAATAAATTAAAAATAAAATTGTAATAACATTTCAAATAGAGTTTAATAGTGTTAAGCCCTTGCTAAATATTAAGACGATAAAATAAATTAAGTAAAAATGAAAATACACAGTAAAATAAAAATGAAAAATGAAAGAAATAAAAAAAAACCCTAATGAGCATTCAGGACTATCTCAGTATATGTCCTCTTTGCTGCTGATGGTGATCGAAAAGTGCCAGCTCTCCATTTGTATAGAAAGTCTATACGAAGATCTAAGTACTCCCGAGCATCCATAAAGTCTTAGTTGTAAAGTGCCATCATCATGGACAGCTCCATATAGCTCATGCCCATCATCTCACCTAGTATCCTAACATGAATCGTGTTTGGGGTTTCCAATTGTAGTAGTCCTTTTCTAAAAAGAAAGTCGAGTCAAAATTGAAAGTGAGTTCCCAATACATAAGCTCCACTATCCCAAAGAATCGGGACCATGCTCTAACATTTTGGCTCATTTTAATTGGATATTAATTAATGGAATGGAATGAAATGAAATAAAACGAAATGGAGCGGTTTTTAATAGAATTGAATGTAATATAATGAAAAGTTATTTTTTTTAATAATTCAGAAAAATTAATTAATAAAGCAAAATATGTACATAAGGGTCTAACTCAAGAGACTCGGAGAACAAAATAGGGACAAAACAAGCCACACTCCTAACCATTATCTACTCTAGATGTTGCTACCTCAATTACGATGCAAACAGACTCAAATCAAAGAGGAAATAATAGGGGCCATGAAACTAACGAAAGCTCAATCCACAATGACCGACCAAGGATGTAAATAGTTGAAGGCCTTCTGAACCCCTGTAACCCGTCGAGCTCGAATATGACTGGAGGAGACTAAGATGGTAAAGCGTCGATTGCCATGCGGAAGAGACTGTGTTGATACTGTTGAATGTCCGTAGATAAATAATACAGTGAAAAGTTGTTTGGAAGGGATGGAAGGGTTCATAATATAATGTAATAAAATATTATTTGAAAGATAGATGAAATGAAATGTAATATATAATAAATGACTTTTATACCCCTTATATTAAAATGATAGTTGCAGAAGGTTTATTATTTTATTATTAATTATATAAAAATATTAGTATTAATTATTTAATATATTTTACTTTATTTTATGTGATT
>JAOSBK010000007.1:17209219-17219862 GCA_027568895.1 Erythroxylum shatona | reverse complement strand
ATAAATAAATATTTTTTAAATATAAAATTTTTATTTTATTATTAAATATATATAATTTATTATTAATAATATAAAATGTTATTCTTAATTATTTAATAAATATTATTATATTAAATATTATTATATTCTATTTAATATATTAATATTCTGATTTGGTATTGAGAAGAATTATTGAAAGTATATTAGGTAGTATGTATTTATTAGTTTACGTTCCATCCTAAAACTTCCGAAACGAAGGTTTCTTATTTTCACTGTTTAGGATGGAATAAAAGGTAACACGAAACCTTTCGCTTCAATCTCATTTCATTCCATTCTATCATGAAACTCTCAAACAAACGATGAAAGTGTGTTACGTTCCATTCCATCCCATTATTAACCTGTAAACCAAACAAAACCTTAAGAAGTCCCAAACCTACCATACCAAATAGACTCGCTCCAAAAATTCCCAATCAATGCATCTTCTGGTCCCAAACTTCTTATCTGGTCCCAAACTTCTTATCCTTTAGCCTAAGAAATGTGCTTCATGGGCTCCATATTAAATTGAAGCATGTCATAGCATGTCGACAGATGTGTAGCTACCTTTCGAGTGGATGGAGAATGGGTTCCACTTTGCTATCTAAAAGACCCTTCGCCTCTTTTTCATTTTTGTGGCTTTTCATTTATCCTCTTTTATTGCATTGCTTACATTCTTCTTGTCATCATGTCTATAATAAAAGAAAATATGATAACACAATGAATAAAAATGAGAAATAGCAATTTCTCCCCACTTTATTTGGCAGTCAGTATATATTATGTGAATTGTGATAATAAATATGATCAAAAACCAAATAAACTAAAAATAAAAATTCACAAAAGACCTAGGAATCTACATAATTCCAAAATTGGAGAAATAATAAAACATGCAATAACACAAAGAAAACTAGATTAATTACATAATTATTAATTGCAAATACTAAAATTTAGAATGAGAATGAATCTATATGAATACTACATGAACAATTAAGCCCTAAATTATGAAAAATGCAAAATGGGGATAAAATAAAAAACTAACTAATTAAGAGAAAAACACCAATTTACGCATAACATATGGAACCCAAAGTAATTCACATAATATAGTGAGCAAGAATAACAATTCCAATTTAAATTTCACTTAAATCACATTGCAATTTAACAACTATATCTAATAATCGATAGGGAAAAGAATGAAATTTAGGTTGAGGTTGCAAGAAAAGAAGAAAATAGAAGATGTATACATTAAAATGTAGTAAAAGGTGAAACCTAGCTCTAGCAATTATTCAAACCCTAGATCCAGAAATCACCCAAAACCCAAGTGTAAATCGATGGAAAATGCAAGCAAGATGAGAACTGGTGTTGCAAGTATCGTGCAAACCCTAAGCTAGGTCCTAGGTGGGTCACATCAAGGGGAGAATGTGTGGAACAGGAAGAAAGTGAAAAAGAAGAAATGGGCTAAGGCTTTTAATGCTTTCGCAAACTTACATGGTCAGAGTATACAGCGATGTCCCTGGCAAACTTACATGGTTAGAGTATACAGCCATGTCCCTGACTATTTTTTTTTTTTTGGTGAAAAGGAAAGAGAAACTAAAGACCCACGACTAATGCCTTAAAAAAGCAATCGAACACTGGTGATGCTGCAAGAGAAGCCGCATCCCTGGGATCAGATGATCCCAAATAAGTATATGCTGAGAAGTTGACGACCCTTGTCTAGCCAAAAAATCAGCACACTGATTACCTTCGCGAAATACATGCACTAACGAACACTGCCAGATATGATCAAACAATTGTTGGATATTCCTAATCAAACCAAGGCAAGGATGAGGAAGGGCAAGACTGAGTAATGAGATGAACAGCTTCCAAGGAGTTAGACTCCACAATAAGGTTACGATAACCGCGATCCCAAGCAAGGAGTAATCCATGACGAATAGCTTGCAATTCAGCAACCATATTTGTAGTATGACCAAGAAAACCCGAAAAACCAACAAGCCAGTGCCCATGCTCATCACGAATGAAGCCACCAAATCCAGAGTCTCCAGGGTTGCCAAGGGAGTTGCCATCCACATTTAGTTTCACAAACTCTGCTTGAGGAGGACACCAAGCTATCCATTTCTCTAGACGTTGGGCAAGAAGGGCCTCCAAACGATTATAAGCAATAAGACAAGCATTGACAAGCTGAAGGAACCACCGATGTTGTGTAGTAGTGAAAAGGATGGAGTGTTGAAACACTTCTCGATTTCTAGCACTCCAAATGACCCAAGCACTAACCAAAAATTTGATGACATGGTCATAAGCTACCCCTGGCTCCAACACATGCATATTGATCCAATCATCAAGATTAGGGGCAAAAAAAGTTGCATTAACATCATCAAAGATTAAATAGCAAACAGGTGACGCCCAGATGCAATCCCGAATGGCATGGAGGACCGATTCAGAATGCCTGCCACATCGAGAACAAATAGGGGAATCTGCCATACCTCTATTGAATCGCAGGAGATTGGTAGGCAGTCGTTGCCATCGAATCTGCCAAAGGAAGAAACGAAATTTCTGAGACACATTAAGCTTCCAAATTTTCATCCATTTCGTCGAAGGATCAGTGAGACAACGAATGCGAGTAATGAATTCGTAACCTGATTTCACCGTATACGAACCCGTCGTCGACTCCCCCCATATTAAGGAATCAGCCCTATTCACATGACAAGAGGTAGGGATGGCGACAATCCTCTTCCATAGCTCACAAGATAAAGGGGTGTGTAAGATAGAAAAGTCCCACTGACCTCCATTAGAGAGTAGGTCCCGGACTATAAGATGTCTATCCCTATCATCAATAGTAGGTACATGTCTAGTAAGGGGCAAGTCACCGCACCATCGATCAAACCAAAGTGAGATATGGTGGCCAGAGCCAACCCGCCAAAGGAAGCCATCCTTCAAGAAAGGAAGAGATTTGTCCCTGACTATGTAAATATCTATGAGCATGTAATGTAAGGACACAGGCATATCAGGTGATACAGTTAATAAAATTGTGGGACATAGGCATGTCTTACCCCATATAAGTTACTGTGACCATGTGGAAATTTTTTTAAATTTAAAAGGATGAACACGACTGTGTCCAGTGAGCTATTAAGTCACTGTGACTATGTCAAACATAAAGAAACATAATTTTGGTGGACACGGGTGTGTCTATGACTGTGCACTTCTAAATTCTTGGAAACTTCAATATTTTCACTTAATCTCAAGCTAATTAAATAAAACACACCAATAACAAAAAAAGTAGGGGAAAAAATGAGATGGATGTTCATAAACCTAACATAAAGCAAGCCAAAAATTAACAAAACCGTAAAACTAAACTATAAAGTAATCAAAATAAAGAATCAAATTGACCAAACTATATTAAGTCTTAGATTGCCTCCTAAGTAGTGCTTTTTTAATGTCTTTAGCTACATAACCAATAAGTCTTTTTTCATCCTGGATCTATAATTTGTAGCTTGCTTCCACCCATTTCCCACGTAAGGGTTCACTTGCTTGAAAATAAGTAACACAATGCAAGATAATAATGACATATGACATCAAATTAATAAAACTAAGTAAATCCATTAATACCCTTTTTAGTAAAAAACCATCAATAAAAAGGAATGGTAAAACCCCCTAAATCTTTAATTTACTCTAACAATTTATTTTATTGGAAGTAAGAGCCTCTTTATTTGAGATAACTACCGATAATTCCGTGATAGCCTTTGTATATTTGACTCCTCCTCTTCATTTTCCTCTTTCTTCTCAGCCTTGTCTTCTTGAACAATAGCTTCTCCATTTTCTTCAACCTCTAGCTTATCTCCACTTTATAATGTTATCGCATTCAAATGTTCCCCCAAAATTGGCTCAATGTCTCTAGATAAAACACGTAGCTCTTTAGTTTTATTGAGGATAGCCTTGGTTAAATCAACAAATTTCATAAGGTCATCCTTAAGACATTGATACCCTTATTGCTACTATTATTGTAGAAATTTAGACAAAGCATAATTGTTCCATAAACAATCATAAGAATTACTCCACTCTAGATTATAAGTATTCTCATTTGGGGTGCCTCGAGATTAGTTCTCCATACAAATTGGATGTTCCTGTATATGGTTTGATGTCTAACATTCATGATTGGGGTAGTTACCATCACAAATGTCCCATGTCATGAATATCAGTTGAGCTTCTAAATCCATGTAACCATACCTCTTATTCTAAGCTACCAAAACTGCTAAAAATGATGGTTTACTATAGTCTGCTTGAGAATATTATGCTCTTTGTCCTTCCATTGTGTTTAATAGATATGAAAATGAGTCCCAAATCTTGAAAATAAGCTAAAAACACAAAGTTAAGAAAAATAATTATAATGAAATATATAAATATATAATATATAATATAAATATAAAGAAAAATAATGACTAATTACCAAAAAAAAATAGCTTTTCCTAATATTATAATGCCTAAAAATGGTGCCAAAAACTTGATATGGTCAGATCCCTACCCCATAAATCTCACAAAAAATGAACCTATCGAAATATCATATAGTGATAGCAAATATGGAGTATCGATCCTATAAAAACTATAAGTGCTAATAGTTAGCATTTTCCTATTATCTAACTGAAAAAATTGCATAATGGTTTAACTAAAACTAAATTTAAGTCCAATATAAATAATAACCAAGAGCATATATCACATTAAGATTAATAAAATAAAATAGTGGTATCTAAGTAATGAACCCGCTTAGCTTTCTTAAGCAATTAACTGTTTATCATTTAATTCCATTAAGGATTATAGGATCGTGGCAATTTCTAGTTTATGTTAATATCTTTCTCAAGACTTTTAAATATTAATCCTTAGTGATTAATTGAAATCTATTTCTAATTAAAACGGTTAACATTGTGTTAGCTGATTTTTGAATTTCTTTGTAGGTTTGAACTTAACCCAAAGGATTTATGTCTACCTATCTCTAAGTTTGCATGTAACTTCTTTCATTTATAGTAGATCTATGCATATAAAAGGATTTCTTAATCTCAACTGCATGAAATCATAAATGAAATAATATCCCGTACATATTAATTCAAGAGTTAAAACACATAATTGAATCCAGTTAATCAATAATATAATTGTATTAAATAAAGAATCAGATTACAAGGTCTACCTAACTTAAAGTTCATCATAATTAGGGACTACAAATTTAGTTCATAAAAATAGAAAACAAAATCAAAAGTTCAGAAAAAAATTAAAAATAAGAGAATTTATTCTATATCCCCTTTTCTCTATTGAAACCTTGATGAAAGAATGCTATCTATTGGATCTCTGAATCAATTATCGTGTTTTTGTTACCCTAAGGTTCCGAATTATGTTTTAAAACTCCGTCTCTCTCCATTTACCTTCTAATTGCCTTTTATACTTTGTTATTAAGGTTTTTACATTAGACACGATCAACGACATTGGTTCTATCTGATTTTGCTGAGGCTGGGCGCCGTTGTTTGGATCCATGAGCTCGATTAATTTCAACTAGGAAATACCTACAAAAATAATAAAGGCACACCGGGGGTTGATCGCCGGCCGGCCCCTTCGATGCTTAAGTCAGTTCTTTTGTAGTAGGTTTTGTGGTTGTGAATAGAGAGTATTAGGGTTCTAGGTCATACTTGCGTCATGAGGAGATAATGAACTTATATAGTGAATACCTGCCGGGCATAGCTCATCATCTTGGGAATGAGTCGATCGGCCCACATGCCATCCTAGGGTTGGACCTGGGCCTAGCACGACCGACCCAACCACGGTCTAACTTTCCTTCTCGTATGGGCCCGTAGGCCCATTATAAATTCTAACATGGTATCAGAACATGTTGCTTTTATGTTAGTCGTTAACCTCTCGAAATGATAGATTATGTCACGTGTTAGACCCACACGTGAGGGGGGGTGTGTTGAAATATAAAGTGAAAGTTTGTCCCATATTGGAGAAAGAGAAGAAAGAAAACTAGCATATAAGTCTAGTGAGCTACTTCACCTATCACCAATTGGTTTTAGGATGAAACCTCACTTAGACTTATATGCGGTCTAACTTTTCTTCTCGCATGGGCTTGTAGGCCTATTATAAATTCTAACAATTTTAAATTTTAAAATAATTTTTTCTTTTTTGCGGAGGGAGAGTTCTTTAGGTGTAAAGAAGCCTACTTTCTTTGAATTTCCGCTACTTTTATACAATTCCTACAATTTCGGCATATTTTCTTTGATTCATAACAATAGACTTTTTTAGAGTTATAATGTTGTTGGTAATTTTGAATCTCATTTTTTTTTACCAAAAATTTACTCTACTAAGTAAAAATATTCCAGTAAGGTCATCGCGCGGTGGGTCTTTCCAATGGCAGCGACAGCACTGGCGGTGGTGGTCCATGCGATGCGTGCAAGTTTTTAAAGAGAGAGTGTGTGCTCCTTGTTTTGATATTGAACAAGTTGCGGCTTACCATCCAAGGCTGCACGTTGTGCTTCAAAGTTTGTATTAAACATTCCTCTCCGCAACATGTTTTTCAATCTGTTGGTGACAAAATTTGATGGTTTCGTTGAATCTATTTTCTTTTTTAAATTTAATTTTTAATAATAAAACTAAATGAATGGTGGGCTTTCAGCTTTGGGGTTAACTGGCATGTCTTATCGTGAAGGTGATGGACTTCGGTGGTTTTCAACTTTTCATTAGGCAGGTTTTTTTTTTTTTTAGGGTTTGACTTCTTCAAACAGAATGACACAACATTTTCACCACACCACCAATACAATGCTCCGTCTGTATGTTTTATGTTTTTATAACTTCATCTTCGGTGCAGTTGAGTGCAAGCAGTGAAAATTTATTTTGGGAAATTTAATTCAGATGAGAGAGTCGTATATGCTTTAGGATTTTTGGTATTAATAATTTACTTTAATTTTAATTCTTAATTTGACACGTGCTGTTTTAACACGGCAAAAAAAGAAGAAGCCTATGTGACTATTTACATCAATATTATAATAAGAGATTTAACAGGGGATTATTTTTACAAAAATTAAAAATTAGAATATTTTAACACTTTTTTAAATTTAGAATTAAAAATTGAGTAAATCTCAACTTTGTCCAATAATTAATCCTACTTTATAACACAATTTTATCGGAATGATAATAAGAGATGTTAAATCCATCTTATTATTTGTTGAATGTGTCCCTATGTTAATATGAAACATTAGATATAATTATGGATTAACGAGTCTTTACTTTATAAAGTTTTCGCATTTTTTACTTAGTACTAAATTTTAATCTAAAAAATTTAATATATGAATTGAAAACATTATCTTTGTTACTAGATGTATGATGTATGCGAATGATATTTTAAACTTTTACGTTATGATTGAAATTATATTGATTTCTTTCAAGAATTCTTAAAAGAAATTATAAGTTACTGAATGTGCATGTCATCTTTTGAAAATATTTTCTATTCTATTTTAAATACTAGGAATTATGAACATTTGGATCCATATTTTTTCCAGACAAATATTATAATAAAGAGCAAATGATGAAGATATTTTTTATAAAGAAATTATACTTAATCAAAATAAATAATTACTTATCATTTTAATTAGGAAAGTGAACTGAACATATTTTTAAAAAATTAATTTTAAAGACAAACATACGAAACTGACACTGTTAATTAACTAAAAGAGATACAAAGCAATCATATAGCATCTTCTTCTTACGTTACCGGAATTCTTTGACTTGCTCATTTTAGAATCATATCAATGTCGGCATGTTAGAGATCATCGATACCAACCTATCAACTTGTACTGTATTATATATTAACGATCAAAACGTGAGAATTAAAAATTTGTCTCATTCTCTAAAATATAAATAAAGATTTCATATTTGTTCTCTCTCGTTCAGTCCAGCCAGGAAAGAGAAATTAGTAAATAGATAATGTATACAATTTTATAAAGAATGAAGGGCTATACATGAGTGCGATTTTGGATGTTGTAGCCATGTGTTGTTAGTTGTTATACCGATTCCGACTCCTTTGGTTTCTGTATTAAAAATACAAAATATGTATTAATTATTATTATGATTACTTGAAACAAAATAATATTTTACTTGATATAGAAGTAGGAGAATTTTAAAAATTACGTTTTAAAAAAATTTAAACTGTAAGAAATATATAGCTATGTTATCTAATTTAAAATATATCATTTGCAAATTTTGTAAAAATAATAAAAATTAATAAAAGAGCGTAAGTTGAAATTTAACAATTAAATTATGCAATTTTTTAAAAAATGAATCAAATAAAAATTTGCGTGTATTTATCTCCTATATTATATAAACCTCTTATTAGGACCACATATTTAGGTTTCCTTTGAGTGTTGACAACGTAAAGCTCCTCTCTTGAATTTTGAGTGGCGTGGGCATGTGAAAATTATGGTCTATTATAGTATAGACCAAAATGCAACTGTTATGTATGTAAATGGAACGGGTAAACCCACAAAACAGTCAATGTCACACAGTCAAACATGTTCTCTTTGAATAATTTCATAATTCATATAATGTTTCTTCATATATATCGCCAATATTTTATAATATTTTCATCATACAATAACAAGAAATACAAGTTTTTTGACTAAAAAAACATATAAGTATTTTTCAAACCTATCCCGTGCCTCTACATCCAATAAAATTTTACTTTTTCTAAATCCAGTCAAACCTTGAGAGATCAAATCACAGAAGGGTCATGTCATGCCTATTATAAAGTACGTTAAAAGTTGGCCGAATGAACAGTAGTGTGTCATTTGTTGGGCAATTTGAGCAGTATATATTAATTCAAGGCACGTGTTTGGTCTGGGGAGAAATTGTTTAACTGAAGACTTTTTGGGTTCAAGGACAACATCCACATGTTTCATTTTACAAGAGGAAATATAATTAATATTCTAGTGGTGCATTGATATGGTCCAGACCACGAGGCAATCCTGTGGAGTTTCCAAAAAGTATTAAGCATACAAGACAAAGCCAATAAAGTTATATTTGTTATGCTCGAAATCAATATTTGAACGAACCAAACAAACTGAAAAACAACAGGAAGCAAAGCATACTTACTCTTATGAAAGCTCTTTAAATCAACACAATTTGCCCTTAATGAATGCAATTATTTGCCTTAATCCTCAATTAAAAATCTTATTCTTATGGAAAAAAACAAGTTGAGTAAGCAATTTTCTAGATTAGGAAAAAATAAACTTCTAATATCTCGTGTAAGTTGTGATGTATATATAGTGTAATATTTTCCAATGGAGCTTTTGTTTATGATCTAAATGCAAAATTGCAAAATTTATGTGACCTAAAGGAGTTGTGAAATTGTATACCATTTTTCATATTCATGTGAAAAAAGCTTGTAAGCCTTAACATACCGGTGAAAAGTCCAATCAATAGAAAATTTGTAGTGATTTATATCTATAATACAACTAATAATCTTATATGTAAAGATTTAATAGTCGAGATACATTATGTTATTAGCTCCTATCAAGCTCATGATGGTTTGTAACCATAAGCTTGTCACAAAGACATTGAAATGTCGGGCTAAGTATGTATCATTAATGAGTCAGTCCTTAACTCAGATTTGTCAAATCAAAAAGGTGTACGGGCTGAGTAAGATAAAACTTGGTCATAATATTAGCAATTTCAAGTGCAGAACAAAATGGATATTAGCCACCAAGTCATGAACAAAACGGATATCAATCTCAATATGCTTAGTACGAGCATGAGGAACTAGATCAGATGCAACATTCTATTCCCAGATTGAGAGTTAGAATCTTAAAATATAGTACATGAAAGATCAATAAGAGATTTAGAAAATTTCATCTCGTGCTCATGCATATTATTAGCATACAGTACTTGAATTTGAATTTTTGCACGCATAAAAATGAACATACATACGTTCATTGACAATTTCCGGACATAATTGAATTGCGATATGATATTATTGAGAAATGTGGTTTTTATATGTTGAAAACTAATTTGGAGAGAGTGTATTTAGTGATTTAGAATTTTTGGTAAATTTTATGAGAATTTTCTAAAATTATAGCTATTATTGGACTAGCAAAAATGACATGTGACGAGTTAATTGATGAATGGTAGTAAAACTAAGAGTCAAATAATATTGAAGAATTTTGGATATGACTTTAGAAAGTTTGAGAAAATGACATTAAAAATTTAGGGACAATTGGAGTAAAAATTCGGAGAAGATTGAATTAGTTAAATGAGACACTAGTTAAAGCTTTAGAAATTAGACAAGTGTCCAATTCCTAAGCCCACGTTTTTTTTAACTTTGAAAGACAAAGACAATGCTTTGTCTTATCTTAAAATATCTTCTTGGTGGCTTTCTTTTTGAAGCTTCTTCTTCTTATTATAATTTTTTGATTCACCGAACCTTCACTAAAGGAAAACCTTGTTTTCCTCTACCTATTGTTACTCCCACTTTGTTATTTCCTTCTTCTACCTCAAGAAAAACCAAAACTCCTGTCAACCTTCAAAATAATGTATGTGGGTGCATGAGAGTTAGGGCTTCTTTAGATCTTGAAGAACTTGGAGTTTTATCAAGTAAGTATTATGTAAATCCT
>JAOSBK010000007.1:17190019-17203495 GCA_027568895.1 Erythroxylum shatona | reverse complement strand
TGTGATGTTTGGCTTCCGCATAGTGTGTTTGTGATTTCAAAAAAAAAATATTTATACTGACTTTTAAATGATTGAGTTCATTAGCACACCACCCTCGCGGGGTACGAACTCAGATATCACCATCGATATCGGGTTCGGGCCTTGCGGGAGTGGTGTGCTACACTAAAAGTTGGGCTCTAGAAGTAGGGTCCAATAATTATGGTATCAGAGCCTAGAATTAGGATAAATTTTTGGAAATATGTATTAAGTTACATGTATTTTGACATGTTTTAGCATGATGCAGCAACTGATCCTTAGTCAAGATGCATATGCATGAGTTACATGCATGAGTAATTGTTAAGAGTTTAACCTGATAGAATTAGTGAGAAAAATGATGCTCTTCTATGATATAAGAAAATGAAAGTTGTGCATAATTAGAAATGGGAAATAGTATTTGGTTAAATATGACAAATAATGAGTCAATGTATTTGTATTGGTGGAATTGAATATGATATCAATATTATACTATGAAGGTGTACCCTTAAATGTGATATGAATGTGAATATATTATCATAGATTGTTTGAGGAAAATAGGGAGACAAGTAGAAATGATGAGATTAAAGTTTACAAGTAGAATGTAAGGAAAACATAAATTGTTATGATCTTAAGATAATGAAATTGGAACCTAAGTGGTTGCTTGATTAATATGACAAGAGTAATAATCCTCCATAAGAATGTATTAGTGGAATTGAGATTAGAATTTTATGATGATTATACATCTATAATTTTGAATCAATGGCGAATATGCATATGTAAGATGTAATCTGAAGGATAATTGGAAGATGAGATGAATGATAGTGATATATGTATATGATAATTGGAAGATGAGATGAATGATAGTGATATATGTATAAGTTCAAAAGGTTAAGTGAGTACCTATCTGATAATGAGATGATATAGGAAGCAACCTATGACTTATTGGATATTTGTTAGCCATAGTTCCTATAGTTTAAAGTCAAAGGGGAACTAGAGTAACACATGAAAGTGCTTATAATGATCAATTGGGGATAGATTGGGATTGTTGATGATGTTACAATGAGTAATGAATTCAAAGATAAAGAGAAGAATATCGTCTAGGATTAATGGAGGTCAAAGTATCAATCATGTAAGATATAAATTTGTGAATTGTTGGAGATAATATGTGGACAAAATGGGATGAATTTGATGATGCCCTTAAGCATATGCGACAGTAAGTATGTTCATTACTCCATTGAGTTTTGGTGATTAGAACATTATGACCTTGCAAGAACGATAGAAATTGGTCCTCTTGAGGTATTAAAGATAGATGATAATGTGATGATGATAATAGATGATTGATAAAGATTGCATGAATAGTATTGATGATATTTTATTGAATTAGGTTAAGCAGATCAAATTGTTTATATTAAGAATGATCAATGAAAGAATAAATTAGAAATGATATTGGAGTCCTAATCCTGATGGAGACTCAAACATAAGATATAGAATATGTTACTGGGAGTATATTCATTTCTTGATGTAAAGTATCTAACTATGTGATTGGATTCTTGAATTTGAGGTGACATTAAGTATAAGAGACATAAATAAGATATGATGAATGTGTTACCAACACAGTAAATTAAGATTGAAAATAAATTGAAATGTGTGGAGAAATTAGTATCAATGAGTAGATAATACAATAATTCATTTTGAAAACAGAGGAAATCGAATAAATTGAGAAAATTATTTGAGAAAGGAAGTCTTGGAAAATTGAAAATAACATGAGACAATGTTATCTCATTGAGGAATTAGTTATTTAAGGAATTATGAGAACTAATCATGGGCATATGGAGTATGATAATAATTGTTTGAGTTAACAATTGCCCTGACAATACTATGGTATTGAAGATTAAAATGATCCAAGCAAAATTTGATGATGTATTAAGTGTATTCGAAAAGTTGAGAAAGAATAGTTTGGATACGTGAAGAAAAACATGTAAATTGTATGAGTAATAAAAGTAAAGAGAATTTTGAGGAATTACATTGATATTAATTATATCATATCGATTTGGAGATTTTATTGTATACAATGATGTTGTATAAGAGATTTGAATAAAATCCAATGCAGCATAATAAAGTGATTTCATATATGTGGAGACAACTAAAGTCTTATGAGTTGACTATTCGATAAATGATTTAGAGCTGCTATACTAATGATTGCTTTGAAAGTTTGGAGACAGTATATGTATATGAACATCTTGGATATAAATATACCTGTACAGATCATTAAAGTTTGAGGTAATTATTAAATTAAGAGGATTGAATATGAGACTGGCACAATTGATATAAGTAGCAAAAGACTATGATTATACAAATGAATAATTCTAAGTAAAGTTAGTGTCATATCTGATACATTAAGCAAAAATTCAATATTGAAGTTATCAGATCTAGTGCAAAAAGGAGCATAGAATGTGAAGTTGAATTTTGGGCAAATCAAAGTACTATTTACTATGGAATTGAAGATCAGTTTCATATGAAAGGATTAACCAAGCCCAAATTGAGGATCCATAAATTGGGAATCTTACTAAGAAATCGAAAGTGAATACAAATTTTGAGTTCGAATAGGAAAAATGACACATTGTGATTGAAATAAGAAGTATATGTACCGATAAAGGTGATAGAGCAAAGAGATTGTTAGAAAAGTACAAATGGTAACGTAAGTTATACATCCTAGTAGGAACAGGCCGGGACATCATTTAGCGACTAAGAAAGTCGAATCAAGTGAGTGAATATTTGAATTGTCGAGTCTTAACTGTCAGAGATATGCTTAAGGCTTATATTTTGGAGTTCATAGGAATATGAGATCAATGTATATTCCTACTTGACCTTAAGCATCACAATCATTGTCATAGTGGTTTCATTAGAATATTGTATGAGGAGTTAAATGACATAAAGAGTCGTTTTCTCTTGCATTGTGATGATTAAGGCCTAAAAATAGTTGAAGGCCAGAACTGTGAAATTGATCAATATTAGAAATTAAGTGATTTAGGAGAGATGAATGATTTAGCTGGATCAACGTCAAAGGCATGGAATACAATAAGATAGATATAAGATTTAAATGTAATGATGCTATAGTGATGTAAATTATTAAGTGAAAAATAAATTATCTCTGAAAGTAAAACCATCTTAAGGTGTGTTCAGGATAGGAAAAAGGATTATTTAAGCCCGACATGAATAGGTTTGCATGAAATAGTTATGAGAAGTGCTACTGATGAAAGATGTCTTAGATTTGTAATGTGATATATGTGAGTATGTTAAGAATATTGATATGATATGATGTTGGTGTTATTAACACAAGAAGTGAAAAATTGTGAGTAACCTGAAATATATTGAGGAAACAGATAAGATAGTGTGATATTTGAATAAGTCATTGAAGGATGGATTGAATCTGTTAGCTAAGGTGATTTGAAAGAAATTATTTGAGTGATGAAGTTAAATGGAAAACAACATAAGAGGAGGAGACATACCCCTGCCCCTAGATCAGTTAGGTAAGAATTAAGAGGACAAAATTCTTTTAAGAGAGGGAGAAATGTTGGCCCCACATTTTTATTACTTGATGAATAAGCATAATTTAAATAATTTTGAGGTTTTTATAGATTTATCATTTTGTATTATTTAATTATGTCAAAGTTAGTAGTATTTATTGAGTGGGTAAGTGGAATTAAAGTGTTAAAAGTTATAAGAATGTTAAAGGTATTTTTGGCAAGACAATTAAGGATAAAAGATAGAGGCATATAAGGAAGGGCAAAATGAGCATTTTCCATTCATTAAGGGTAGGATTGGAAGATGAAAAGGTTGTCTTGTATTTAAATGAAGAAGAAAAACGTGAATTGAGGGAGAGAAGAGAGAAAAAATGAAAATATAAGAGAGGAGGAGAGAGTTTGGTGGTTTGAGAGAAAAGAAGAGAGTAGGGTTTCATCATTCTTAGCTATTGAGAGAGATTTTGATGTGGTTCAATAAGAGAAAAAGGGAGAGGAAGAGAAGAGCTTCCATTTGAGCTAACGATCTCTTCATTTGCTGAATAATCAAGGTAAGATCATTTTGAATCTTTTGGATTTTTGGAAGGTTTTAGTTCATGGAGTTTAGAAAATGGATGGGTTTAAGTATTCTAGAATCAATTTTAGTAATTTTGCATTATGGGATTTTCAATTGGATTCCTATTGAATGGGGTTTTGCCATTAATGAAGGAAATCAATACAGGCAAGAGAAGCAAGAGGAGAGGCATTTTGAGTAAGTCTTTAAGAAAGGAAATCAAGATGGGTTACATGGTTTATAATAGAGCTATGAGGCACTAATCTTTTTTGTTGAACCAAGAGAATGAAATGATTTCATTTGTTTTAATAAATGTTGCGTGATTGCTATTTGAATGATTTAAGAAATCTTGATAAGTTGGAATATGAATTTTGTTAATGAATTTTGAAATAAAGAAGGAAATGCTTTGAAACATTTTATGCTATGGCTTGGAAAATGTATTGGCATTTTGTATAAATGAAAAACGAACATGAAATGAAAAAAGAACATGAAATTATTTGAGCATTAATATGTTCTTTTGTTTGGGCAAGAGAGAATTTGTTTTGTTAGTCACGTGCACATTGACCTATAGCCTTCTCCCGGCTACTCGATTGAGGCCACGAGATCCTGAGAAATCGGGCTCATTTTATTCACAGTGTAAACTTTGGTTTATCCGTTTCATTCCATTGAAGTCTCAAGCCATTTATTTGTGCATTGCATCTTTGAATTGTCAAGTTTGTTGCATAATTTGAGTGATCTACAATGATGATTAAATGTATATGCTTTGTTGATGTGATGATATTTTAATTATGAGTTTTCAGCTAAAATTGTGAATTTCACTTAGAATTTGAGAACAATGCATTTTATGAATTCATTATGACTTTTATAAGACAAATGAACATTTCAGCGATTTTGTTAATTCTTTATTATAAACTTATTACCCACAAGCGTTCAAGCTCACCCTCTTTTTATCCCATCTTCAGATGAAGAAAATGAGATCGAGTAACCAAGAGTCGAGGAATCATTCTACTTTTGCAATGTTTTGTAAATTAAGTTAGATTTTGTATAAGCAAGACCTTAGACACATTTTAAGAATTATTGGGGTTTTGTATCTTTTATATTTTGGATTTTGATACCGATAATGTAATGTAGCTTGGAAGTTATCAACTTGAGCAAATGGTTTTTTAACATGAATTGTTGATATATATATATATATATAAGTGAGATGTTATGGAAAGAAAGATAGGAATTATGACTGATCAGATATAGTTGAACGTAATGAGTCAAATAAGTTGAGATTTGAGAGTTTAATGAAGTCAATTTCGTAGCTGAATGGTTATGCTAAGAACATTTCAAATTTGTACAGTGCAAATTTTAAGTCTTCCATAAAGATAAATTTCGTGTTCTAACTTCAAGAGAAAAACTGTATTGATATAAGCTAAATTAGATAAAGTTGTCATTAGAAAGTTGTAGCTTATTTTTCTAGCTTCCCAACGATATATAGTATCAAATGTTTGGACATTGGAGTTGAAAGTTATGACCTTTATAAATGGAGGTGCTCTGGTGAGTGTAGTTAGTGATTTAGAACTTTTAGGGATGTCAGGAAGACCTAGTAGAAATACCTTCATCTGATGCATCTTAGATTGAATCATCTGACGCACTGTAGACTGAATCAACTTATACACTATAGACTGAATCATCTTATGCCCTGTAGACTAAATCATCTTATGCACTGTCATCTTTTACACTATAGGTAAAAACTTCTGGCATAATTTTGACTCTCTAGATGACAGAATCTAGCTTCAAATCTTATGAATGTTGTAGAGCCATAAGTCCTCTTTCAAACCATCTAAGAATGACCTTGATCTAATATCTCTAGAGAAAGTTATGCCAATTATTCCCAAATAGGTCCCTTTCTTCTAACCTTCTGTATGGGATCGTCTTACCCTATCATCTGGTTCAATTTTGACCCTCTAAATGATATAATCTATCTTCAAGGTCTTCATAAAATTGTAGAACCATAATCCATCTTTCAAAATGTCCTAAGATGACCTTAATTCAATATCTCTAGAGGAAGTTATGCTAACTGTCCCAAAACAGGTTCAATATGATTGAGGTCAAAACCTTGTTGGATTCTTTCGGCTATAACTTAGTTATCTGACCTTCAAATGAAATGATTCTTAACTAATAGATTCCTAACACATTGTTTTACCTCTCCACGAAAGTTCATAGATTTTGATGTTGATTTGAAAAGGATTGATTGAATCAAAGTAAGGGTATGGGTTGGAAGAGTATGAATTAGATCTTTTACTGAACATATTTTGGTATTTTGATGGCATCATTGTCTATAGAGCTCCGAATTTGATGATTTTTTATTTCTAAATAATCTCGAGATATGGAACTATAAATGATCTGAAGGAATTGAATTTTAATTTAGTCCCTAAGACTTTCAATTTTTGGATGGAATTTGGGTATAGTGTACGATTTCAGTTTAATAATAGTTTGAAATGTTTGGGCTCTAACTTTTAGATTACTGAACCAAATTGGAAAATTTTGGTGTCATTAGAAGCTTAAGACAATGGGGAAAAGTTGTTCTGAAGAAGTCAAATTGTAATTCAGGTTTGATGTTTCCCAAAATCTGTGTTGAAATAGGAGAAATGAGTTTGTTTTTTATGTTTAACTGGTGTGAGTGCCACCCTTTTAGGATGATGACTAATGAGGGTTCTTTGAAATAACCCTATAAGATAATATGCTCACGCTTTGTGACTCTAAATGTTGGGCTCCGAAAATAGGGTCCAACACAACTCACAAATTAGTAGCTTATGCTAAAGATACTTTGGTCTCATTTGATTTTAGACAACACTTCCCCTTTTCCGCCTGTCTTCGATTATGGGAATTTTGCCATGATTGTGTCCTTCTTCTTTTTCCTCAAATTCATCATATATGGTAACATCATTAACAATATCAATTCATTCCCCATTGATCACTGTAAGCACTTTCATGTCTTACTCTAACTCATCTTAGACTTTAAACTATAGGAACTGTGATTAGCAATTATTCAATAAGTCACTAGTTGATTCCTATATCATCTCCACACATACAATACACATATGCTTAATATTTTCACTTATCATGGTGATCCTATTATCAAATGTGCACTCACACAAGCAAATCAACTTAACCTTGACAATTTTTTCATCTACCATTATCATCGTCTCACCTTACAATTTCCATTATTTCGTCATAATTACGTATGCTCACAATCAATTCGGAATCATAGATGTATAATCATCCTGAATTTTCAATTTTGATCCCATTAACATTTTCTTACACTAAGTCATAAACTCTTATCTCGATAATGAAACAACCATCCCAAGCCAAATTTCTCTCTCTCAAGATCATAGAAAATTCTGTTTTCATCTAAATTTGTTTATACACTTTAAATCTTGTCTTTTCTACCACATATCTATTTTCCTTAATCAATCCACAACAATGTATTCACATCTATTTCATATTTGAGGATATATTGCCACAGTATAATATTGATGTCATATTCCATAATACATTCACCAATATAAGTGTGATGAACCTTTATCTGTCATATCCAACCATATACTATTTCTCATTTCTATATGTCCACAAACTTTCATTTTCTCACTTTTTAACAGATCATCATTCTTCTCACTATTTTTATCAGCTCAAACTCTTAACAAATGCTCATGCATGTGACTCATTTAAATGTGACTCAGACTAGGGATCAGTTGCTGTTATATGCTAAGACATGTCTAAAATGCTTGTAACTTGACACATATTTCGAAAAATGTCCATGTAAGATACTAAATCTGGGCTCTGATACCAAATTGTAGCACCTACTCTCACTAGACACGTACCTGACATCCTTAGTGATGTCCTAGAACTTGCCCCACGAGGATGGCATGTTAACATACTCGGTCAGTAAAATCTCGTTATAATTTTTTTATTTTTCAAAACAAGGCGCACATATACGGAAATCAATTATCAAATAGGGCCCACTTTATTCATAAACTTTTTCAATCATAGTAATACAATCATCAAAATTTCAATAGACATTTGCCCCCATTACAAATACAAAACACTCACAATCATAATGTCATTACAAAATACATTCACATACATGTTGTACAATAATTTTGGAATACATTCCTTAATACAAAAATTACTAAAAAATTCTATGCAGAAACAAACTAATCCCAACTCTACGTCTTACTTGAATGCAATGGCTATTCTACTATTTGCCCAATAGGGTAACTCTTTTGAGCCTGAAAAATGTTGCAAATTTTGGGTGAGTTTTACAAACTCAGTGAGTGACTATCCTCGATGGCCCACTGAGTCACATAACATATAATTCACATCATTTATCTAATAATCACATTAAATCATATACACTTGATCAATCATTTCACATTTTATATTCAACACATTATAATCATTCATATCATATATATGCAGTGCACATGAGACTCATTTTTTATTTGTTATTTTATTGTGATCGAGTGTCTATAGCTGTCCCATATCTATTATGGATATCGGGCTCATTAATAACTGTCCCGTATCTGTTGAGGATATCGGGCTCATTTTACATAATGAGCCTTTGGTTTTTAAGCACTTTCTAAGCTTTAGGCTCTTTTTCACATTCTGAGCTCTAAGTTCTTTTTCGGTGGCTACTCCGATTATAAATACCTTTATCTTGCATGCATTCATGTGATGAAATGCATCATTCACATATGATCAACTTTTTACTTTCACATATCATCAGACATTAGTCCAACATTTAATATTAAGTTGAGAATCATTCATTCATTCACATGCATGTTCACATTTTTCTTTCATATGCAAACTTTTAACAATCAAATCATGTATCACTTGTTTCATCAAATTCACATATAAGGAGTACTTCAATGTTCTCATTCATGCATCAAAATCATCGGACCTTCAGTGTCTGGAATCAACACAACCAATTTCACATTCATAAGATAATTCAAAACACAATATAAACAAAGCAATCAGTAAGTAAGACCATCTAGGCCAACTCACAATACGCTCAGATTAGCATTAGCTTCCATGATCTGAAACATCTGGATGGAGATGTTCTGTCCTGTATCATTATTATGCAAAACACATATTGCACACACATTATTAATTGCACAATCATATAGACAGTTAGTTTTACACACATGTATATGTGTAATGTATAATGCATGCTTAATGACAATCCCGAGAATATTTTCTAAATTCACATCTAATGCTCATTCTCATTTCATGATTCATATTTGTCTAATTGAACTTAGATTTACACTTCATTTGCACATGATCATTCTAAATTCTCCATTCAATCTTTACCCTTTGTATGTGTCTAGCTTATTCAAAAGCTTACACCTCAAGAACACTTGGTTACACTATATCATAACTCAATTTCTCGTCATCTCTTTTCTAACCTCATAAGATCTTATAATATCCAATTTGTCATTCACAATTAATCACTTAATACATGTTACTCAACTTCTTTGAATCTTAGCTACAATTATATGAACATTTTCAATCCCATTATACTCATACCTTGGGTCCTTTGATATTATACCTTCATTCACTAAGTTATAACCTTCATTTTCACTTCAAACATATCATACATTAGTCACCTAAACCAAGGATCATTCTAGGTTCAATTTAAGACCCATTTAAGCCTTAATTTGGATCATTTGACTAAAAATCATCCATAAACAAATTATATCCCATGATTGATCATAAACACTAATAACAGAACATACACATCTATATTCATTCATCATCAATTTTCAACACATATTCAACATCATTTCCACTTCCATTTCACTTCTAACTATCACCTTAATTCTTTCCATTTCAAGATACCAAGTTACTACCTTTTGTTAAAACACCCAAAGAGATTCACATTAATTCATTAAGAAAACAAAACAAGAACCCATTATGTATCTAGTTTTTCTGCACTTTTTCCCTACACCCAGTTCTTCTCAACTTCAGATCAAAATTTGAAACTCTTAACGACGGAATTTGAATTCAATGTCTTCATAAAAAATGTAGCCATATATTTCTAATTTAATACAAATCACAAATCATTGCATTTGGATAAGTACATAATAATTTATGGCTAAGTTACAGATGCATAATCAAATGAAAAATGTTACAGCCAACATTTTTTCAGCACCCATTAAATACCATTCGCTCACTCAATCCGACATTATTTCATTCCCTAATCTATTATCTATCAAATGACCAAAGTAAGACATGAATTTATACATATTTTAGATTCATGTTTTAGCATATACCCAACCTCATATCATGAACATCTAACCTCTAACTATCATTAAATCATCATTCATCAATTCAAGAAGAGTAATGCTTATACTTACTTGATTTACCCATAGCTTCTCGAGCCACCATGAAACCCATGCTCTCCAACATATATGATCATCACAAATGGAGGTGGAGTAGGTTAGGTTTTCTAGTGGTAAGATGATGAAGATAACTAAAAATGGAAGTAGCAAGTGAAGGATAAGAACAAGGTTCAACACTAATGCTTGGGAGAAGAGAGTGTTGTAGATGGAGAATAAATGAAGAAGATGAAGAAATGTAGCATATGTCATGAGTGGTCAAGTGAAAGACCCAAAATATGGTCTTTCATTTGAAAAATTCTTGACTCAAACATATGGTGTGACTAGTGACACTTGTCACTTGTCACTTGCCGCATGTCACTCTTTCAAGGTCTCTTCTTGGTCTTTTATTAACTAGTCCATTTATCCCCAATTTTCAACCCAATTTTTAATGACACTTGTCATTAAATCTTAATGTCACATATTAAAATTTCCATTGCCATTCGAATTTTATTTCTACAACCATTCATTAGTTGTTTTGCCGTTTGACATTTTTCCTAGTCCAAAAATACCCTTAAATTTCACAAAAATTTTAAATTTTTTCAAACATTATAATTCACTACTTATACACTCTAACTCAATTGTTAACACATATAATACCCGAAAATGTCAAATTAGTGCATGAACAATAATTTTCATGTGCAAAAATCAAAATTCACGTGTGTGTGTACGCTATATTATGCATGAGTAAGAAATGCATTTTTCTTAATCTCTCTTTGATCTCACAAGTACCAAATTTTAAGGTTCTAACTCTTAGTATGGGAATAGGATATTACAATAAGTCAATGAGAAATCAAAGGAAAACGAATGAATGGACAAAATCATTTGAGAGAGGAAGTTAATTTGAAAACTGAGAAAATATGAGAGATCATTACCCTAATTGAGAAATTAGTTACTTAAGGAATTACAAGAACTAATTATGGGCACATTGAGTTTTGGCAATATCTGTTTGAGTTAGCAAATACTCCTAACAATATTGTGGTATTGAAGAATAAAGTGTCCCAATTTTTCTTAGATATATTGAACATTTGAGGTGAAACTTATAAATCATAAGGGAGAAACAATTAGATTCCAAGTTCATTGAGAGTGAATCTTAGCTTGATCAAATAATATATTGGGTTGTATATTATCTGAACATGGCATATTGGGACACCCAAAGAAAATAGAGGTAATAACGAAGTGAGAAACTCTGAGGAATATATGTGTTGGATTAGGAATTTCCTAGAATTAGCTAGAAATTGGATACTACTAGAGGTTGTTGAAGGGTTTGTACTGATCTTAGCCCTTTGACAAAAGTTATAAGGGAAAAAATGTGTCGTTCAGATAGACTAATGTATGTAAAAAAAATTTTGAGGAATTAAAACACCGATTGATTACAACACTGATGTTAATTATATCATTTTAATTTGGAGATTTTTTTAGTATACAATGATGGTTCGTTCCAGAGATTAAGATGCATTATATTGCAACATAATAAAGTGATTTTGTACATATAGAGAAAATTAAAGCCCCATGAGTTGATTATTTGATACATGATTTAGAACTTACTGTAACAGTAATTGCTTTGAAAGCTTGGTGACATTATATGTATAGTGAAACATTTTGGATATATATAAATATACAGATCATTTAAGCTTGATGTAATTATTATGTTTAAAAGGGTTGAATATAAGACCGAGATAATGTATAGAGTTACTTGAAAATTATGATTGTATAAATGAGTACTATCGTGGTAAAGCTAGTGTGTATCTGATGCATTGAACAGAAAATTCAATAACGGAATAGCACAAATCCAGATATTGAGGTCACCAATCCTAGTGTAATAAAGAGCATAGAATGTTGAGTTAAATTTGGGGCAAAATGAAGTAATATAAGTTGCATTGAAATTTAAAATTAGTTTTACATGAAAGGACTAGCAAAGCCCGAATTGAGGATTCAAAAATTGTGAATCTTATTAAGGAATTAAAATGAATCTGAATTTTTTTTTTAATAGGAAAAATGATATTTTGTGATGGTAGTGAAAATATGAGTACCTGACACAGATGATTGAGAAAAGGGATTATTAAAGAAAGTATAAATAGTAACCTATGCTCTACATCCTAATAGGAATACACTAGAATAACATTTAATGACCAAGGATGTAGAAGTAAGTGACTACATGCATGAGTTGCAAACAGTCTTAACTGTTGGAGATATATTTAAAGCTTATGTTTTGGAGTTCATAGGAACATCAGGTCAATGTAAAATTTTAAAAGACTTTAAGCATAAAATCATTATCATAGTGATATCATTAGAATACCGTATATGGCATTATATGATAAAAAGAGTCATTCGGCTTTATATTGGGATGAATAAGGCCTAAAATAGTTGAAGGCCAGAATTGATTCGAGACACTGTTGATAAGTGAAATGAATTTGTAATAGAAATTAAGTGATTCAAGAAAGATAAACGAGTTAGGTGGATCAACACCAAAGATATGGAATATAGTGAGATAGACATAAGAGTTAAGTGTATTAACACTAAAGAGATGTGAAATTCAAGCAAAAGATGAATTATTTTGTAGAGTATCACCTTGGCAAGCTGTGCGCAAGTTAGGAAAAAGGATAAACTAATCTCGGACTGTATTGGTCCCTATGAAATTATTGTGAGAATAAGGCCATTGACTTACAAGTTAGAATTACCAATAAAAGATGTTTCAGATTCGCACAGTGTTATATGGATATGTTTAGGAAATATCATTATGATTCTATACATTTGTTATTGTAACATCCTACCCCCGATGGAAAGGGTAGAATGGTAATTTGGCAAAGGATTAAGAGGGTTCGGATTTATTTTGCAATGTTAATGCACATCTGATTCATGAATAGTGAAATTGCACATGAAAATGACTGTACATGCATTCATGACATTTCTCGGTATTTGTGCCTAAATGGGATTTTATTTTGGAAAATGTGGTTTATGG
>JAOSBK010000007.1:17177346-17189919 GCA_027568895.1 Erythroxylum shatona | reverse complement strand
CTTAGCACCGAACCTCTATAAAAACAGTGTTTGCCTCTCTTCCCTACTCTTTGCATTTAAATTTGTTTAATTGTTTTATGTGTATTAACTTCTGGTTTTTGTAGAACTTTAAGAAAAAGGTTCAAAGATCTATTCAACCCCCCTTCTAGATCATTTACAGTTATAACAAAATTAAGTTTGTTTTTTAAAAGCTTAACATCATCTGAAATAAAGTTGGCTAAATTGGAAAAAACTAGAAAGGAAAATTCTAGTAATTTTTGTGCAAGTTAGAAGGGATTTTTCTCCAAACCTCTTTGACTGTATAGAGAATCTACCTGTGCATCGAGCACATAAGGCTAAACTTGCAATTTAATATTGATGGATGTATCCGTTTGAGAGGTAATTATATTAAATATTTAAATTAAATTAATAACATGTTTTAATAACATAATTGTAATAAACCTATTCGTTAATGTAGGTATTTGCATCACCTAAAAAAATGTCAAGACCAATGTTAGAGTTGAAAGCTGGATATGTAATGCTTATTTAGTATAGGAAGCAAGTACATTTTGTTCACATTATTTTAAGCAGCATGTTCACACAAGAGAAAGAAAAGTTCCTCTTAATGACTATGGGGGAGGAACGATTAATGATGATAGTAACTTATCCATTTTCACTTGCCTTAGACAAACTTATGGACATTTAACAAGAATAATGTTAACAGAGAAAGAAGTAGAGGCTGCCCATTGTTACATTTTACTAAACTGTCAAGAGATTCAACATTTCGTTCATTAAGTTGAAGTTGATTTTGAAATTGATTATTTAAGTTTTGAAATTTAGTTTTATTCATAACTGACATATACACGTGTGTCCACCAGATACACGTGTACATGCCTGTCATAAATGACATGTTAACTATATCACCTACACTATACATAACATGGCATCATACACTAAACCATCAATCACACATTTTCTAAACTCAAAATGTTATCACATGAATCAAAATCCATAATTTACATTATTTCATATAACAAAATACCATCCAAGTTTTACAACATTATCCTACAAGCTTAAACAACTCAGTACAAACCGAATACAATAAACATAACAGAAATAGCTAAGTCATCTCAGCTGATTGACCTCTGAGCCAAATTTGACTGTAATAGTTGCACAAATTATGCTTCTACGAAGTCTTAGAAGCTAGGTCGTCTCACTCTTGAACTTGAAAAACAACGGTGCAAGTTTGATGAGTTTTGCAAACTCAGAAGAGTAACCATCCTCGATGGTTCACTCATGACATAAAACAAGATCAATTATAGCATGTAATCATACAGCTCAACTCCACTTAACAAGTATCAATTACTATCACAGATAAATCATTTCTCAGATACACAGTTCAATCATATAACAACATTCACACAGCTTTACAAATCATTCAATGAATTCAAATTATATGCGGATGCGACATGTATGAGACTCACATTCATTTTTATTTTATTGTGACTGTTTGCTTTCATAGTATCTTGAATTATTAGGCTCAGTCAATCAATCAGTGTCTCATTGATCACAACGAGCCATTGGCTCAAACCACATATGCGGGAGCTTAACGCTTATATCAGTAACAGTATCAGTAGCCACATTAGTAACAACTCCTTTATATTACATGCCTTGGAATGAAGTGCATGCCATAATTCAATCATCAATTCAATCATTTTCATTTGCATGTAATATAACAGTGTATCAGTCATAGTATCAATTATAGTAACAGTCACAATAGCAACGGTCATTAAACTAGGTTCAGCATTCAACTTTTTAGTTGAAAATTAGAAAATCATTTAGGCATACGCATTCACATTCAAATAGCACTTCCAATATCATTCTCATGCTTCAAAACGGCTCGAACAAATATTGTCCAGAATCCAGTACACAATCAACACAATTCAGTACAATTCAATAAGATCGCAATACAGTTTAATAATGTGCAAAACAATATGATGAGACCATCTCAGGTTAGTCACAGTATGCTCCAAACAAATATTGCCTTAATGTCCAAGAAATATCTAGATGCAGTCGTTCAATGTGCTCCTCTATACTTACAATACGTTCACATATCACAATATTACACAATTTTGTATTCATTAATGCACATTCATGTATACTAAATATGTACAACGCATGTTCATGACAATTCTAGGTTTCTTGTCATTTATTTTGTCACAAAAATCATTCGGATATCCACATTCCATTGATCAACTCAAATTTGTTTAAAAGTACACTTTCAGGTCTATTTTTCACAGTTAACTCCATCAGTAAAGTGAAGGAATTTGGTAAATCCTCCTTCTAATAAATTATTCTTCTATGTCTTAAGTATTTATTGATACCAAGATCATTCAATTTCGTTCATTAGTCTATGAGTTATGCTCAAAATACCACAAATTGTACACATTTAAAATTTTGGCTAATGCATGATTACGCATTCAGGATGTATGGGTATCTCTCAATTCCCATATCTAAAAATTACAAACTTTATACCAATTTAAAGTTAAGAGAATGAGCTACAGCTTTGGTGAAGACACCTCAGCCTAATTCGGCCTACATCAATACAATTTATTCAATAATCACAGGACATGATTTCTGTTCCTGGTAGTGCTTCAGCTTAAGCTAAGACTCTATTACATGCCAATTTTGAAAATCTTAAAGACATAATTAAAAGTCGACTTCTTCAAGAAAGTTGTAGATATATGTCTCTAGTTTAATCTGAATTAAGAATAAACTCATTCAAAAATATACAACTCAAGTTATAATTAGAATACCAAAGCATGTTTATGAAAATTTTTCGGTTTATAACATTCCAACAGACTTCCACACTTTCAGCCTATTAATCACTTTCAAATCAATTCAGATAGCTCTAAATTTTTATGGAGAGAAAGAAAAATGTCTTAGGAATCTATTGGTTTCAAGTCATTTAGAGTTCAGATGAAAAAGTTATAGCCAAAAGACTTAAGTCTATTCAATGAAATACTCTAGTTTATAACTCATACATGTAAACCACCACCTTTCCTCTCTCTAGAATGCAGACCATCTTCTTCACCGAACTGCACTTCTTCTCTCTTTTTTTTTACTTCTATCTTATTCAATTAACACATATGAAATTCTAACCAACTCTTTTATTTCCATTTCAACTCATCACAACTCAAACAATTCAAAAAAATCCAAGGTTTAAGCATAACATCAAAAACAGAATTATATACAGTTGTTCATCATTTTCTGCATGTATCTTCATCAGTTGCACTCTTGGATAATTAGTCTCAACCCAAAATAGAACCTACTTCAATACTTCTCTCTATCACATTTATCTCCATATTTCTAAACCCCTTTCCATTCAATTTACTATAGTTCATAATTACATTTCAAACACTAACATCACACACGCAGTCTATCACCTTCTTCCTCTCTCTAATGCAAGTTTTGTTTTCATGAATAGTAAAAAATCTCAACAGAACACATATCCTATTTTTCACATCTTTCTAAAGTTAACAACTTCACAAACTTTCATCTTAACATAAACAATTCAAAAAAAATCCAAAAGTTAAACATAACCACCAAAAGCCAAAACTACACATACACACTCTCTCGTTCTACTGTTTTTTTTTTGTTCCTAACTTTCTACACTTTTCCATTTCTTTTTTTTCCTTCCCTCCTCCTTTTTTTATCATCTTATTCCTTAAAACATAACACCACATTATGCTCTATGTTTTTTTTTAACTTTAACCTCACATAAATCCATCCCTAATATTTCCTAAACACTTACACATATATAACAAAAACAGAGCATAAAGTTTACTGTAACGTTACTGCATATATATTTCTACACATCTTTTAATTTTCTCATTCCTATATTATTCAATTCATACAAAAAAAAGTCAAAAATCTAAGATTCCCATCCAGTTCTGAAACCAACATATTCATGCATGTTTCCATTTTTCTACACTTTTCTAACTCTCAACATATGCATTTCTTTTCACTGACATCTACACTTTCGCTTCATTTAATCCCTTTTTATATCATAGCCTTCCCTAATCCTCGTCTCTTCTCATAAAACCCATTTAAATTCATATTCATACATACTCCACAGATTCACATATGAACAGTAAAAACAACCCATATTCGTTTTTCTGTAAACCAAAAATAAAGTAAACAGAGTATGCAAATATTCATTTCTGCAACTATTTCCAGTCACTTCATTTATCATAACCAATTTAGCCAAGTTCAAACATCACCAAAATACCATTAAATTATTACCAAAATTACTTACTTGATTTAACAAAGCTTTCGGTAGTGTGAGTGAATCAAGTGTACAGAGTGAACAGTTGATGTTTCAGTGTTAGCAAACAAGAAGAAAATTGTTTTTGTTTAACAATGCTTTCAGTGAAGAGACAACAACAGAGGAATGAGCTGCACCGAACCCATACACCACGTGGCTATATTGTAAGTTTTATGTGTCACTGCTCACTACTGCCACATGTCACAATTTCACTGGTCTATTATTTTTATTATTATTATTAAATATAAAAAATACCCCAAATTTTTAGAAATTTCCAAAAATTCACCAAAATTTTGAAATAATCAAATTGTTCTCCAAATAAGTTTTTAGCCGCAATAATTCACAATTCATATTTTAATTACATTTTTAATAATTAATTATACCTGAAAAATGTCAATGAATGCATGTACAATTTTTTTTTAATGTATCAAAATAAATATTCACATATGTGTGAATATACAATGATGCATAAGCATGAATTATGCTTCTTAACATGAGTAGGATTAGATCTGTATCTTCTTAACATACTTACGTGAAATACAATATGCATTTGATACATCTCATTAGGCAAAGCTAACTTATATGCTAATGGTCCAATCCTATAAAGAATCTCATAAGGACCAACGTATCTTAGGCTCAACTTGCCTTTTTTACCAAATCTCAGTACACCATGCCAAGGCGACACTTTCAAAAAGTCTCTGTCTCTAACATTATATTCCATATCCGTTCTATGCTGATCCACATAGCTTGTGTGTCTATCCTGAGCCTCTTTTAATCGACTCTTGATTAATTTCACCTTCTCTACAGTATCCTGTATTAGTTCTGGACCCTCAATCATTCTTAAACCTTCCTCATCCCAGTGTAGAGGTGATCGATACTTTCTGCCATACAACGCCTCATACGGTGCCATCCCAATGCTGCTATGATAATGATTGTCATATGCAAACTCAATCAATGTTATATATTGATCCTAAAATTCCATAACACAAGCTCTGAGTATATCCTCAATAGTCTTGATAGTTCTCTCACTCTATCCATCTATCTAAGGATGAAATGTTGTACTAAAATTTAACTGTGTGCCCATAGTTGACTGTAAGCTCTTTCAGAATCTCGAAGTAAGTCTGGGATCCCTGTTTAATACATTAGACACTAAAACCCCATGCAATCTCACAATCTCAGTCACACATAACTTCGAGCCAACTGGTCTAATGTATTGGTCTCCCATACTGGTATGAAATGGGGCGACTTAGTTAATCGGTCCACCACAACCCATATTGCATCATTCTGCCTTGGAGTCTTAGGCAATCCCATGATAAAATCTATAGTAATTCGTTCCCATTTTCACTCCAGAATAGGCAACGAATGCAATTTTCCAACTGGAATCTGATGCTCAGCCTTAACTTGCTGACATGTTATACATTTAGAAACAAATTCTGCTACTTGCTTTTTCATTCCAGGCCACTAGAAATATTGTTTCAATGTGTTATACATCTTGGTAGTATCAGGATGTATAACATAAGTGGTCATATGAGCTTCTTCTAAGATTTTCTTCCTCAAATCATCAACATTAGGCACACATAGAATCTGCTTTAGCCACAACGTATCATCTCTAAATTTCAACACAAAATTTGTATTCTTCTTAACTTTCTCAATCAATTTCACCATTTTATGATCTTTACTCTGTACTCTTCTAATCCGATCATGTAACATTGGCCTCAGTTTCATTGTAGCTGTCCATACTTCACTTTGTTCTAAATTCAACTCCACATTCAAAGCTCTCAACTATATCAGGCTTGGTAACTTCAATAATTAGATATGAGCTACATTGGTATTCGACTTTTTGCTTAAAGCATCAGCCACTACGTTAGCCTTCCCCGGATGATACTCAATTGTGCAATTATAGTCTTTCAGTAACTCTATCCATCTTCTCTGTCTCATGTTCAGCTCTTTCTAGCTTAATAGATACTTCAAGCTCTTATGATCAGTATATATCTTAAATGTCTCACCATATAAGTAATGTCTCCAAATTCTTAGAACAAAATCTACTGCTGCAATCTCTAAATCATGTACTGGATAATTCATCTCATGGGACTTTGTCTCGATGTATAGGCTATCACCTAGCCATGCTGCATCAATACGCATCCCAGTCCTTGATGCGACGCATCAACCAGATCCTGATGGAATAGTCAATTCCGGCACTATAGTCAACCCATGTTTCAACTCTTCAAAACTTCTCTAGCACTTGTCATTCCATCTAATGCGACATTCTTCCTCAAAAGTTTAGTCAGAGGGGCTGAGATTAAAAAAAACCCCTCGACAAACCTCTGGTAATAACCAGCTAATCCAAGAAAACTCCGAATCTCTTATACATTCTTCGGTGTCTCCCATCTCATTACTGCTTCAATTTTTACTAGATCCAACTAAATACCATGCCCCGTTACTATATGACCCATAAATACCACTTGCTTTAGCGAAAATTTACATTTACTGAATTTGGCATACAATTGCTTTTCTCTCATAGTCTGCAAAATTATTCTCAGATGCTTAGCATATTCCTCATTACTTCTTGAATACACCAGAATGTCATTAATGAGCATAGATATAAACCGGTCCAGGTAGAGTTTAAACACCTTATTTATCAATGCCATAAATGCAACTGGGGCATTTGTCAACCCAAATGGCATTACTAAGAACTCAAAATGTCCATACCTGCATCTGAAAGGACTCTTTAGTACATCAACCTCTGCTATCTTTAGCTAATAATACCCAGATCTCAAATCAAGCTTAGTAAATAATCGAGCTCCCTGCAATTGATCAAACAAGTCATCAATTTTAGACAACAGGTATTTATTCTTCACTATAATCCAATTGAGTTACCTGTAATCAATACACAAACTTAAAGTACCATCCTTCTTCTTTGCAAACAGCATTGGAATGCCCCAAGGTGAAACACTAGGCCTAATGAACCCCTTCTCGAGCAACTCCTGTAAATGAACTTTTAACTCCTTTAGTTCCACAAGTGTCATCCTATATGGAGGAATGGATATAGGAGCAGCACCTGGAACTAAGTCAATTGTGAACTTCGTTTTTTGATCTGGAGGCAAATTACTAGGCAATTCAATGGGAAACACGTCCAAGAATTCCTTAACTATAGGAATATCCTGTACACTCTGTTCGGCTCGAGTATCAATCACGTGGGCCACATAGGCCTCACATCCTCCATACATTAACTTCAGAGCACTAATAAATGAAATCAGTCTGGTTGGCACTGCCTGGCTAATGCCTCTGAATACTACTCTCGATTGACCTGGAGACTCTAGAATCACTTCCTTCGTATAATAGTTCATAATGGCCCTATAAGTAGTGAGCCAATCCATGCCTAAGATAACATATATCTCCTTTAATTGTAAAATAATCAAATTTGCTGCCAATTCTGCCTGATCAATTTGAATCAGACACTTCTTACAGACCTCCCCACTAACGGTAGTACTACCAATTGGTGTACTTACCTCTAATCCACATCTCAGGAACTCTCTATCACAATGCAATTTAGATGCCATGTTCGGTGTGATAAATCAATGCGTAAATCTAGGATCTAGCAATGCATAAACCTCAAAATTAAATAATGATAATGCACCTACGATGACAACTGGAGGATCCTGAGCCTCCTGTCTCGTCATGGCATAGACTCTAGCTTAAGACTGCGGCTGATTGCTCTGCACCTCAGGCCTCCTAGTAACACTTCCAAAACTCATCCTCCCTTTATCACAACCTCTCTGTCCAGTCCCACTGGCTCAACTCTGCTAAATAGTAGGTTCTATTACTCTACTCCGTCTCCCACCAAACTGTGCCCCAGAAATCAATGTGCAATCTCTGATCTGATGATCATGTCGGCCACACCGAAGGCAGGCTCCTATCAATCTCCAGCATATACCACTATGCTTATTCCCACAATATTGACAATCTAGCAAATGACCTGATGTTGCACCCCTGTTATTCCCAGTATGAGTAAAACCACCCCTCTATCTGAATCCTGACCATCTAGATCCATCTGATGGTCTAAATGTTCGGGTCTGACGTTTACTGAACCTTTTGCTAGAACCACCCAAAGACTCGCTGGGCCTCTTCTAACCATCCTTTGATCTCTACTCAGACTGACTGTCTCTCAACAATTGCTCCATTTGGATCGAGGCTCCTCTGAGCTTATTAAAACTGCTCAGGTTAGGTAGAGTTAGCCTTGTTCAAATCTCCATGTTCAAGCCTTCTTCAAATCTCCTATATTTTCTTGCTTCAGTAGGAATTAAGACAGAAGCATACCTCATCATCTCATTAAATCTGCTATAAACATTCCACCCTATTTCAGATCCATGAACTTCTTCATCTTCCTATCCATGTATACCTGGGGCATATAATTTTCTCTAAAAGCTCTCAGAAAGTCTCCCCAACTCAAAGTGCAAGGCCTGGTGGCACGACCGGGAATAGTCTTCCATCATTGATAAGTCAGGCCTTGTAGTAAAGAAATGGCATAGTTGAACCTCTCGTCCGACTCACATTCCATCTGATAAAATACTCGTTCTATCCACTTTAACCATCCTTTAACTTCTCCAGGGTCTGTACTGCTATAGAAATCTACAGCTCCTTGCTTTCGCAATTTGTCGTATCTCCTTTCCCTTCTCTCAAGAATTCTTGGAGGCACTCGCTCAGGTCGAGATACTGACGACTCCCTACTAGCTCCTTTCGATTTTAGGTCAGCTAAGTGTTCCATTTGTTCACCTACATCGGATAACCTATAATACACAATAACTTTAATTAGCATTCGACATTTCCATAACATTTCACGCCTAATACCACCACATATCCCTATGGATGCCAAACCATGCTTTGATACCAAAAATGTAACACCTCATTCCCAACTGACTTGTGCTTATATGTCCATTGCATATACGTGTACATGCCTTTCAAAAATGACATGTTAACTATATCACCTTCATTGTACATAACATGGCATCATATACTAAATGATCAATCACACATTTTCTAAACTTAAAATGTTATCACATTAATCAAAATCCATAATTTACACTGTTTCATACAACATAATATCATCCAAGTTTTACTACATTATCCTATAAGCTTAAACAACTCAGTACACACCAAATACAATAAACATAACAGAAATAGCTAAGTCCTCAATCTCAGCTGACCGACCTCTGAGCCAAATCTGACTGTAATAGTTGCACAAATTATGCTTCAATGGATTTTTAGAAGCTAGGTCGTCTCACTCTCGAACATGAAAAACAACGGTGCAATTTTCATGAGTTTTGCAAACTTGAAAAATAACCATTCTCGATGGTTCACTCATGACATAAAACAAGATCAATTATAGCACGTGTTTGCAAACCGCAAGTGCACGATTGTTGAAGTGAGTAATAAATCAGTAAGAACAAGGTTGTGTCCACAAGGATTATGAGAAAATTCAATTCTATGATAGCTAACAGTAATTGAAATTGGGTTGAGTGAAATTTTTAGGAAATTAAAATTAATGTAAAGAAATTTAAAAAACTTAAATAAATTTTTATACAACTACCCAATTTAATACGACCAAAATAACTATGAATATAACAAATTTGTACAGTAACTACTTAAGAAAAGATTGCAGCAATTTGCTAATTAAAAGTTTTAACGACAAAGAGGAATGACTTTCTCTTAGGGAATGATATTTTTGTCAACCTTAATATTGAAATAGCTATTCTCCACAACTAAAATATTCTACCCTTGTAAGTGAATTTTAAGAGTAATTAATCCCCTTTTCTCAAAGATGAATTAATCTATCCACTTTAGACGTCACTTAGTAATCCCTTACTTAAGTTTTTCCTAGAGTTTCTTAAGTCCCAAACTTTCAATTTTCACCTCCTAAGTTTCTTGGGTCTCCCAACTCATAAGAAAATCCTAGTCGAAATTTTCTTTAATCTTCTAGCAAAAACTCCCTTTTTCCAAAGGAGAATTTATATTAAGGCACTTTCCAATAGTCTAAAGGAATAACAAATAAAGCCAAGGAAAAATCAACAAGTATATGAATATTAAATCATGGATTCTAGTAAAATTTAATATTAAAACATCAACAAAAATATCAAATCCCTAAAAGAAATTAAAGTTTTAGCTACAAATCATCATGCCAAACTATCCACAAACATACAACCTAAATAAACTCATGACATAATCAATTAAAAATAAAGAACAAAGCTCTCCAAACTCCTTTGCATGGTTGCTTCTTTGGCAGTGAATGGATGCTGCGTTGTTGGGCGAATGGAGGCTGGAACTTTGGTGAAGACTCTTGGTTGCATCCTTAAAGTCTAGAGGCTCTTGGATTCAACTTGTGAGTGAAAGATTAGAGATGAGCTACATTTTTACGTGAAAGAAAATGGGATGAAGGCTGTGTAGAAAATGGCTTGCGTTGATGAGGATTGGAGCTGCTGGAAAGATGAATGAAGGCTTGTAAGTTGGTGTGTGGGCTGGTGAAAAATGGAGGCTAAGGTACATTGATGGAGAGTTGAGGAAGGGTTCTTAGTGGATGAGAGAGCTGTTGGAGAGTTTTCTTGGATGGCTTTTTCGTTGGTGAAGTGGTGAAGAATGGAGGCTAATGTGTGTTGATGGAGAGTATGGTTAATTGTTTTGGTGAGTGGAGATATGGAGGGCTGAAAAATCAAAGGTGGGGGCTGGTCAATAAAGTGGGGCTGTCTTGTTGTGTGTGAAACATGGAGGTTGGCTGTTGTAAGTTGCGTGAATGAGTTGGAGAAGAGAAATCAAAGCTTCCATCTATGGCTCTTGGCTGGAGGCTACGTTGATAATTTCCAAGATTGGAGAGAAAAAATTCAAGAATTGCGTCTATGTGGGTTGGTGAATGTTGCTATGTGAGTCATCTTTCAGTGGAGTGGGGGCCTGCCTTGTTTGGAGTTTCTGGATTGGATGGCTTGAATCCTTGGCTGGTTGCGTGAATGTAAATATGAAAGCTAGTTGTTTTTGTGAAGGTATGGAGGCTGCGGCAGTCAAGTTTTTGGATTGAATGGGAAATTCTTTTTTACGCTTCAACAAAGGTTGCTTTCGTGAATAAAATGGAGGCTTCTTTGTCTTGTAATGGAGGCTATCTTTTATTGTGGAGAATGAGTTGTAAAAGGTGGGGGCTGATGTTGATCCTTGACTGGTTGGAATGAATTTTTCAAGGTCAAATGCAACAGTGCATAAAAACTAAATGGTGCAAATTTTATTAATATCTTCATGTTTGAGTTAGCTTCAATATAAGATTTGAATCATGGGATTTCGCCATCTGAGTCAAAAGTTATGATCAAAACATCATTGACAGGTCATTCTGGCGATCCAAAATATGACGTGAATTTCATTAATTTATTTCTCCTAAATTCCAGCTCAGAAAAATATGCAATTCATCCCAAAAAATCCTTCAATGAGTCAAGAATTTAAGTATGAAATTTCAAAATTTTTGGCTAAACCAATCTCAAGATAAAAATCTCACAATGACTAGAGATCAAGTCTGCCAGAAACTCAAAAACAGTGCAATTCAAGTCTATTTATTTCATTTATGCATTTTACGTCAATGGAACTCGAATAATACTAAAACATGATAAACCAGCTATAGATAAACATAAAATGAATGTAAATGACTCTGAATTAAGTCCTAAACATATATGAAAATATGAGTGTATCAAATCCCCCCACACTTAGCTCTTGCTTATCCTCAAGTAAGAAAAAGAACAAAAAGTAGAACTACAGAAAACCTGAAAAATAAAGTTCAGAAAAACAAAAACATGCAATGCGAAGAAAAATATTTAAGTATGCCTCATTCAAATCAGATCCTAACCATATCAATTAATTCAAGCATGATAACTAGAATTCGGTTTACCACGATTAACACATAAAATCAATGAACTCAGTTTACATGTAATAATTGAACTAATCTAGCATAATAGAGTTAGAGGAAATCTATGCCATATCAAAATAATAAGTCCTCTAATTGATATACACTCCAACACTGAAACTATTTAGGCTCAAATGTGTAACTCTCAAAATTAGATCAACAAATACATTATACCATATACTTGCTTTTCAATCTTGACAACACTATCAAAGTGCGCATATACTATACACAAATCAAAAGGTCTTTAAAATGGTTGTAATGGGGCTTGGCTAAAGGTGAGGTAAAAGAAAGATAAGAGAAGGCTAAAGCAAAGGCAATAGAGCTGTACAGAATATCA
>JAOSBK010000007.1:17123348-17140696 GCA_027568895.1 Erythroxylum shatona | reverse complement strand
CTTTTGTATTTTGAGATTTCGGATTATGTTGTAATATGGCTTGAAAGGCCATTATAGCTTTGTAAAACCCTTTTTTTAGGGTATTGAAATGTGAATGATGAAAATTAGTTGTATGTAATGTATTAAAGAATATAATGAAGTAAAGATATGAGAGTCTTATGATACTTTCGCAAGAGTTGGAATTCGCATTCAGAAATAGGATCCAACATTAAAGTAATAAGTTTGTTTTGATTTTTGATTGTCATGGGCACGCCACCCTTGTGGGATGATGTCTAATAAGGATTCATGGAAATAAACTTATAGGATAATACGCTCAAGGCTTCATAATTTCGCAAGAGTTAGGTTCCGAAAATCAGTGCCCAACATATCAGCCTCGTGGGAGCTACATAACTAGTTTCTAGCTTATATACCTTCCTAATGGTTTATTATGCCTGAATGTTTTAAAAATACCCATATTAAATGCAATTCGTATTCAATTCAATTGTTACATTAACTTTAAGTTACTAGTAATTAGAGTTTATAAGATTTAAGTTACTACTAGAATGTTAAATTAGAACTTTATGTTATCGTCAATGATAGTCAGAGTATTGCAAACAACAACATAAAAACAATACATCATTTGCAATTAAAAAAATAAACCCCCATTCCACAAATACTCCCACTAATAAAGAAAAACATATTACAGACATTAGTTGGACGACCTAAATGGACGGACAACCACAATCTACAAAGAAGGAGGACGTTGGATTATTATGGATGCTCTTCGACATAAAACATAACCTGCAAACAATATAAACAAACAAATGGTCTAAGATATTAAATCAAGTGGAGGGGAGCTTTCCTATACTAACTTGTGGTTAAGTTCTAAATGATACTTAGAGAATGATCTAAGAAGAAAGTGATACTAAGGATTGTTTTGCTTTATAGAAATTCATTTGACCAGTCATCAGTGGCCAAAACCCATCTACATTTTTTCCCGTATGCCAATTTCCAATTTTTTTATTCCTCCAATTTTATTTTTAATTGGACTTATAAAAGAAATATAAAAAAACTTAGTCCTCTTTTGAAGCAAGCATATTGAGAGATGAATAATTTAATCCATAGACAAAATGTTTGAGACCTTAATTCTATTTAGATCATAGGCAATGACTATACATCCGTATGGTTTGTATATATACATAAAGATGTAAGAGTAACTCTAAAAAGGATTATTTCTCTATATGATCACATTTCATTTCCTTCTTACTTCATGTTTTCTTTTTTCTTTTTCCCTAACAATGTTTTTTCCCTTAATAAAACCCTCCATTGAAATAAAGGACTACATATTAGACTATGCACCAATAATGTTAGAAATTAATCAATAAGTCACCCTTAAAAAGTTAACATTTTGTTTGTTTAAAATGAATATTTTATTTCTAATTTTTAGTAATCAAACTACAGTTGCAAGTTCCACATGTTAACTTTTTAGTTAATAGAACAACAACTTAACATTTAAAGAAAAAAGGATATAGGAGGGCAACGAAATTAAAAGCATCAAATTAAGATTTTGTAGGATAGCTACTTTTCTACTGTACTCTGATTGGAAGGAAAGATGAATTTTTCTACTTTAAAAAGTACATCTTCCATTACCCTAGTTAGGTACTTTATAAATCAATATAAGTTACAGTAACACTATATTAGGCTTCAGTTCACCTATTATAAGCTACTTAAAAAGAGATAAAGTCATTAGATTAACACTAGCAAACATAAACAATTAATAACATTAGAAGCACTAAGATGGCATGGAATCATAAAACTCCCAAGATCCTTTATCTTTACAGGTAATTGGTCATGCAAGTTATGTCATGACCCAGAACCACATCAGGTACATGACAACTGCCACATACCCAAGCTAAGGATACTCAATCGTACCCTTAGCCCGACTATGCAAGGCTAACTAAATATCCTTTGAAAACATTTAGACAGCATAACGACTGTATTTTGAAAATCCCAAAACTCAATTAAAATACCTATAAATCAGTTTTAAACGCACTTCTATATTCATATTAAAACTCTACTGCAACTTTTGGATTTTAAGTGCATTCAAGAGCAATCTTAACAATAAAACAAAAGGTTCATGTATAAGGTTATTTACAAGCCATAAGGTAGTCAAGAGTTAATTTACAAAATCATAAAGCATATCAACATAAACAACTTAATAAAAATAGTTCATAAGCCACTACATAATAAAAGTACAAAACAAAGACTACCCACGTGTGGTAATTCTCCGAAAATGTCAAAAAACTGCATGGTACACTCTGAGCCTCAAGCTCACCAAATTAACATGCATGGTTGGAAAGCCGAAGGGGTGAGTACACTATGTACTCAGTAAGTAGAAAAAACATATATCGCAAATAGAACTCGATACACACCAAGATGGTGTAGGAAACCTATAAAGTGAACATACATGATATAGAAATACATAGGCCTAGCCTATGACTCAACATATACTAGTTAAGAATCACATAGGCCTAGCCTATTAATCACTCATCAAGTGAACAAAGGTTCAAGTTCTAGTACATAAAAGCATAAAAACATCACATGTATAAATCAAATTACGTCAGAAAACAAATCTCCTAATAAGCCAAAATAATCATGTGTGTCACCACTAGTAGGCCAAACCAGTGTGCACACCCACCGATTTTCGATGTTGACTCGACTTTCATCCGTGGTGAGTCCAGACTACAGTCGACAAAAGCATCATACCCTAAGTGATGAGCTCGTTGGTGTCCAGACCTTAGATGTGAAATCACTCACAAGTCCCATAGAAAGGTTGATACAAGGACTCGACTTTTATGTACCAGCATCAAGGTTATAGGGGTCACTTAATTTGTTGTACCTAGTACAAGATTGGCCAATTGTTACCTCACCAATCACAAAAATCATATAAAAATATTAAGAACAAAAATCAAGTAAGGCATCATGCCTTTATTTATCAATCCAACCAATAAAATGGAACCTTACTATGGCTCTAAGCCAAAAAAGAACACAAATACGTAGCATACATGACTCGATTATGCATATGTAAATTCCAAAACATTATTTCAAGCAATAAAAGTCATCTTTTGCACTTCAAGTGCAAAGTGTTATTCCAACCAATATCTCTTATTAAATATCCAAGTATACTAGCATCCAATTGAGATTTAATTCTACTATGCATCACCTAGGTTCAAAATTCACATACAAGTCATCATGCATATCTTAGGATTCTCTAATCCCATTTGAGAGATATGGTTTCCCTAACTTACATCAAAAGAAGGTGTACACTCCCTTGACTTCAACATTCCTCGATACGAGCTCCTTGATCCATAGCTTTCGAGCCTTTATACATATAAATATACAATGTAATTACTACTCAAACATGTATCTCATATTCATACACCACCACAACCAAATTCATCCCTAACAAATCATCATAAATGTTATTCTAACATAAGTCAATAGGTCAATAATTCACTTACTATTTCAGCTCAATGTCTCCTTAACCATCAGACTAACCTAACCTCATAAGCAATGTTTACATCCTTTTCTTTCTAATATTCCTTTAAGAACAAATTGTCTTCTTTTAATCATAACTCTTTCTAAAAAATCCAAATGCCATAATTCTTGTGCACCCAGAAACTAGATTTCCATTAGTCTTAATATATCTAAAAATTAAATAAACGGCATCTCCCTTTAAAATATAATCTCCATCCAAATTATGTCCTGTTTCTAGTAAGAAACAAATTGACAACCAATACTCAACCCTAAATAAATCATTATCAATACATCTCCTAACAGAACTGCTTTACATAAGCATTAATAAGACAACAATAATCATTTTTCATGTTTTATACTTTCACTAATTCCGACTCTAACGTCTTCAAAAATTAGGAAATAATACAAGGTTCCTGCATTGGGGTTTATCACAGGTAGTATTAGGAAAACAACGATAACTCAAACTTTAGTCACTATTTTGTCAAGCCACTTTCATAAAGGTCAATTTAAAAACTATGTCTACAATTTTCATTCTTTGAGTTTCTTCAAATTCTAGCTCTAAGAATATGAAAAATAGATCGAAAAAGAAAGATGAAATTGAAACCAGAATTTCAACTTACCTTAATAACTTCTTTCTTTCTCCTCTTCTCTTCCCCTTTTTCTCTCCTTCTCTTCCAATTTTTGTTTTTCTCCCTCTTCTAACCTTATGGCTGATCTTAACTCTTGCTTCTATTGCCATTTCATCCATTTTCTCTAGAAAATTCAAGAAGGTGAAACTAATCCATATGTCACCATTCTGTTGGTCCATGTGTCACCATTCTATTGGTGCGTATGTTATCCTTCTATTGATCCATACGTTACTATTCTATTGGACCATTTATCACTTACTTTATGCTCACATGTCACTCATTTAAGCCTCCATATGTCACTACTTTTAAGGCTACACATTTCACCAATTGTAAGGCTACATATGTCACCAATTGTAAAACTACACATGTCACCATTTGTAAAGCTACATATGTCACCATTCTATTATTCCACATGACACAAGTCTAAAGTGTCATTTGTCACAAGCTTAAAGAGCCACTTGTCGTAATTATACTCAAGCCACTTATCATCCATTTGACCAAGCCATTTGTCACTTATTCCCAATGCCACATGTCACCATTTCATAGGCCTAATCAACCTAAATTCTCATGTATCAAGTTGTCTTTCTCTTTAACATTTTTCTTAAACTAGATGTACATATCATCTCATCAATTAATAAATTGTAACAATAAATTCCCAATTCACTAATTATAATTTATCAATTCATGTTATTGGTAAATCAAAATGCAAAACATTGGGAATGCACATTCATATCACATTCATTTTTGTTCCATACTTTGGAATATGTCAATTGAGTGTATATACTATCTTGCAATGTTTTCTAAATCATGATTCATAAGTGTATAAATATTATACATGTGAATGAAATGCACCTCATAAATTCTTAAATGAAATAGTTCATATGACTCAATCTAACAGTTTAATCTCTTAACAATTTTAAGAAGCAAGATATTACAATTATTCCCTGCAATCAATTATACCTTCTAAATGCTCAACTTGCCCTTACGACTAACGTAATCAAAACTGATAAACAATCAAGGCCAAGGCTTATATTTTAGGTTTTAACCAAAAAAAGGTTTCATCAAATCTCAAGGAGGCTCACTAAGGATAATATCATGGTGGCTTTTTAAGCTGTCAAGATAAATCCTAAATGCCTTCATCACTTTAATGTTTATGTAATATTATATAATCTCGACTAGTATATGTAAGCAAGTTCTAGATTTGCTTAACCATGAAAGAATACTCTAAGCAATGAATACTTTTAACTAGTATATAATATCTCAAAAAAGCTCAAATTCTTACCAAACGAAGGTCGGATTCATCTATCACAACAAGCTAATATATTTTCAATTGAAATCCAAGACAATCAGTTTATGCATGCAAGTACATTAATTCACTCATATTATGCAATTATAATCTCCATCAAGTTCATTTAATAACCGAACATCTCTAACTATTAAACAAGAAAACAAACACGTAATGTACAAATACACACTGTCAACATTATAAGAAATTATTTAAAGGATCTAAGATGCAAACAACGTTAATCAAGACAAACAATAAAACTAAAAATAATTTATGACAAACAATCAAAATAATAAAAATAAAAAGATAGAAATACAATATTAAGATGAAGGTGGATGCTATCTCGAACGAGGATTTAAATTCGCTAGGAAATTCCTCATTTCTGCAATGCTAGCCTTAACCTTGTCGATTCTATCATTCGTTTGTCACGCAAATACAATTAGTTGATTAAGCACTAAATAATATTCAACAGAATTAGGTGCAATGTTCCAACGCGTAGCTTTGGGCGGCAAAACGTCATCCCCTTGTCACCTAACAATCTTCATAAACACCAAAGACTACAATTCTAAACTAGAGTTTCCTTAAACTAACTACATAATTGTTCTCTCAGTTAGTTAACCAAGATGCTATGTAATTTGGGTGACAAATGCTCCATCTACCATTTTGCTGGCTCTAGCTTTAGCCACATCCCTTAGATGTATACTTAACCACATACCAACATTAAAATGTTTAACATACACCATACACCATGACACAAACAATTCTACTTTAGAGATTGCACCTTGACTATCTCCTCTACCAAATATCATACAAGTTAAAAACCTATAAAGATAACGAAGGCTAGGGTCCCTTAAAGCAGACAATTTAGACCTACTTGGAGAAAAAAATCGTTTCTTGAATTACTAATTTCATTCTAAAATTCTATAGCCTAAATTCATCATGGTAGCTATATAAATCACTATGTGAAAATCCAAATATACTATTTAATACATCTAAAGTAATGACATGCGGCATATTCATCAATATAAATGTCATATTAATCACGTTGCCATCATCGTTCAAGATCAATTGTAAAGTAGTCAAAAATTCTAAAGTTAATTCAATGTATGATTTTTTTTAATTCAGCAAATATGTCCCATCCTATGTTATGCAACAATTAATTCACTTGTCCTACTATTCCTAATTCAATAATAGCTCCATGATCAATAAATCTGTTTGACATAATCAACCAATATTTTAAAGTTGCATACCTTAATTGGCTCTTACGATTGTCAAATTGAAGACAAGGATTACCTAAAATAGGCATATCTTCCAGTTGAGAAGATGAAGATGTCGGCAATCTCACATAAGGCATAACCTGAGTAGGAATCAAGAACGAAAATAATTTGGTAAATCTTAGACTAAACAAAACAATTTATTACTTGATTAGGTTTGGAGTAATTAAAAAATGGCAAACATGAAATCTTACAATAATATGAGTCCAAAATGGTCAAGAACGAACATTGGAGTTGTTTTCTAACAAACACATGGCACAAAAGTTAGCCTTACCTATATGATAACATATGCCTAATCACCTATCTGTGGCCTATAGAATGGAGTTATACTTTACATGCTCTTAAAATATCTAACCCAGGATGGATGAAGCAACATTTTTTAAGATTAACTAATTATAAAAAAATAATTCAAATCAATAAATTTAATTTATAATTTTAATTTTAATTTCAATTTTGACTTAAATATACAAACTTTAATAAATAATTATAAAGTAAAGGATTAAAACAAAGAAGATAATTAAAGAAAAAATAACTCGCCCTCATAAACCTATATTATACCTTATCTAATTGAACATGTTATACTAATATCACAGCACCAACTAACTTTGTCTATCTACAAATGCGAGAGACAAACTATAAAATGAAAAATATATATAGTTTTAAGGAAGGTTAGAAGGTATCTCACCGACAGCTGATGGTAAACGACATGTTGGGGCAAATGTTGGGAAAACTGAGGCCAAGAAAGAAGGTGGTGGCAGACTAGAGGAAGTTGTAGGAATCACCGGAGAACAAATTTAAGGTCGAAGAAGAAGAGGCTGCAATGAGAATGATATTTGATTATGTGGCTCAATTCAATTAGGTTAGGTTTAGGGATTTCAATATTAGTCACTGGTGTGATTTAATATGTCGCAGTAGTCACTTTTTGTCCTTATTTTAATTAATATTTGATTTTAAATTTTCTTTCACTCACTGGTGTGACTTATGTGATTTAATAAGTCGCAACAGTGACTTTTTTTTCCTTATTTTAATTAATAATTGATTTTAAATTTTCTTTCATTCACGGGTGTGACTTATCTGTATAACACATTACACTATACGTTTCAATATTTTATTTTAATTTTTCATTCCTAATTTTTGCGAACTAATTTTTTCAATTCATTTTAAATATTCTAACTCTTATATTTTAACTTATTTTCTCCCCAATAATTTTATCCACATTCATAAATTTTAACCTTTTTAACTCCTTCCTTACTATACATTTCCAAATTTTGTTATTTTTTAATTTTTAACTTCAACTTACTTCTTTTATTAATTCATTATAAATATTTGAACTTTTATACTTATACCTCTTTCATAAAATTTTATCTACAATCACCCAATTCTATTTTTCCCGTAAGATTTTAAATTATGTAAAATGTCAATAGAATAAATTGGGGTCGTTAGATAAATTAGGATCGTTGCATTCAGGACACGTTTCATGAATGATGAACATTAGTATAAAATTAATTAATTAATGAATAACAATAAAAGTTACTGAAAAATGTGATAGTAGTATATATATAGTTAATAATAACAAAATTTTCTAATGGCATAATTAAAAATCAATTAATAATAATTACAAATTAATAATAACACAATTATAACTAAACTAACAATTAAATAATAATATAAAAGGATTAATTAACAAAAAAATAACATGCACGACCGTGCATAGGAGTCACACCTATGACTATTAAGTCACATGCGTGATTATTCAAGATTTGTCTAATTTCAGTTTTTATATATATTTAAAAGTTACTAGAAGAAAATCGAGGATTCTATTATAAAAATTTACAATGAAGTAATTAACAACAACTAATAATTAATATTAATTTAAAATGACAAAAAACTAAATTAATAATTGAATAATAATATCAAAAGAAATGCGTATATATACTTAATAAATAATAATATGAAAGGATTAATAAACGTTAGATATTCAATAAGAACATAATTTCAAATTAAGTAATAACTAATAATAAATAACAATTAACTGTCATAATTAATTTAAATAATCGTATATGCGACTTATTAGTATACTTAATGTCACTAATATAATAATAATATAATAATAATAATTAATATTGAATCCACGGTTGCAACCTTGAAGAGCTATATATAGATATAATACTTAATACTAACTAACAATTAATAATACATGGTTATGACTAAGATATATACTTAATATAATAATAATAATTAAAACAATAAGTGATTGATTAATCAATTAAAATATAATTAATTAATTAATTAATTCTAATTAATTAATTATATTTTTATATGTGTTAAATATAGTATAATGAATTAATGAATTAATTATGTTTTAATTAATCAACACATTAATAATATCTTAACATAAAAATTTTATAAAATATATAGGTATCACCGATGTGACATTAACCAAACGATAAGTGATTGACTAATCAATTAAAATATAATTAATTAATTAATTATAATATAATTAATTGATTAAAATTTATTAATTATAATTAAAATATAATTATTAACTGTATTAAATACACCATCCCTTTGATCTAACAGCTCCCGCTTCCATCTCATTGTCACACCTGTGATTTATTAGTCACAGCCGTGTGACTTGAACTTTGGCTTCCTTACTTATTAGTCATTACCAAGTGCAACCGTCCGTTTCATCAAAAAGCTCTTATTCTTATTTTTTATTTTTTACTTCAACTTATTTTATTAATTCATTCTAAATGTTGAAATTTTATACCTTTATCTCTTTTGACAAAATTTTATCCGCAATCACCAATTTTATTTTTCCCACAAAATTTTAAATTATATAATATTCATTTATATATTAGCTTTAGATAATATTCCTTAATTTTAAATTAAGTGGGCATTATATTTATTTAGATTATCACTGCACAATTGTCTGCTAGTTATAATGAATAGCTTACAGGTTTGTGCACAGAGGAGTAGAGATTCGAGTACAGAAGATCTATTCCCTCCCTTGTCTTTTCGTTTGTTCTTGCTCTCATGTTTATGTTGGCTGACACAAAAGTTTAAAATTAGGGAGACAATTTCAACCACTCTAAAATTTATTCCTATATTTCTTTATATTGGAACCATCTCTTTAAGGTACTTTTTTATTATGGTGATTTTGGACATGAACCTATTATTTATTTTTACGCCATTTTGATTTTGCAATTATACATTGTCTTTTTCTTTTGATGATTTATGGAAAAAAGATTGATGTTAATTTTTAGTTTACGGAAACAAAGAAGAGAATATCCGTATGTATTTGCTTGACAAAACCCAGATTTCCTTTATTGAGTATATTTCCTAAAAAATTTTAAGAATTGATCTATCTTCCTTTATTGAGTATGCTTTTGGATTTGAAAAATTTTAAGATTCAACCTATCTTCATTTTGTTTTAGTTGAAATTTTAAGCAAAAACTCGTCTTATCATAATCCGTATTGCTATTTCTTATCTTTTAGGTGTGTTTACTTAATAGTATTAGAAACAAAATGGAACTCAAAGTCAAGTTTTGCAAGTTTTGTGGGAACTCTTCACTTCTAGAGTTATCTATTTTAAGGACTCTTCACTTTTGATGTTTTCTCTTTCTCTTTTCTCGCTCTCTTTATATAAAGCACATTAATAATAAAACACAGCCCATAAACTGTTAAATATATGTAAAAGGGCAACGGTTTGGAAGAGAACACACCAACGAAGCCTTCTTCCTCTTCATTTTTCTTTAAACCATTCTAGCTACTATATGTCTTAATGTACCATTTTTCTCCTGCATGTGACACTTCTCTTATATGCCCTCTCATTTTGGTTGTTTTGCAGGAAATTTTGAAGAAATTGTGGAAGTTAACAACCCCAAAATCCTTTAACACATAGGTAAAATTCTAGCAGCTAATTCATGTCTTTTTTGTGATTTTTGATTACCCTACACTAGTTGATACTTAGATTACATGATGTGGTTGTTTGAGACAAGTTGAAGTCAAGGAAAGAGATAAAAAATTGGAAAAAAGTGGCTGAAAATTATAGAAGAAGATGAGATACGAGAAGAGGAGAGGGTGAAGAAAATGACATTTTTGGAGAATTTAAGCTGCATTAACAGACAAAGTAGGAAATGCAAATAGTGAAGGATAAATCTAGAATTTACTTCCAAGAAGGCTATTTTTGGTATTAATTGAAATAAATGAGGTTAAATAGGACTTTTAGTTAGTTAAAGATATTTTAGTAATTATGATGCTTAAGTTAGTAAGGATATTATTTTTATAATTAAGAATAAAGTGCAAAAGGAAATTATTAAGTGCAATTGGGTTGAAAATTTTCTTAAATTAGTCTAATAGAACTTTATAACTTTTAGGTCCAAAGGTCCGATCAAGAAGTAAATTAGACTATCAATTAGTTGAGTTGGAAATTAAGATAAAGATAACCGTAGACTTTACTCTTAAAATAATATGCTGTTTTGCTACTAATAAATTATTTTATAGTGAATGATATTTTTGAATAGTCATTAATTTTAATTAACGATTAATAGTTACATTTATAATTTATGTTTATTTATTTTCCAATAATTAATGAAGTACAAGGTGTTTCACTTTAATATTTTATTACGTTTGATAAGGTTTAGTGCTTGTTAATTTGACAAAAAAAATATGTTAACTAAATAGAGATTGGCTCATAATATGTTGTGAATAATTAGTAAAAATCGAGAATCGGTGGCTTACCTAGGATAGACCACATTCGATGGTCATAGATTGATAGGTTGTTTAGAGATGAGTGCATGATAGCTAGGTATCTGTCTGTGGAGCAAATATTGGGGCATCCTGAGTTCTAAGTATGTCCTGTGTCGATAGCTAGGTACTGGAGTAATACCAAGGTACCAAGAGAGATTGAGAAATTGGGGCACGCTATGTCGATAATTATACATTTAATTACGTATCCACTTGATGAGAGATTATAATGAGTAGAGATAAGCTTAACGACCATTAAATGTAAACCTACTAGGTTAAGCAGGGTTAGTCAATTCAGTTAATTATGAGATAAAACATAAATGACATTTACAAATTAATATTTGTGTTAATCTTTGTTAAAATTTTAACATGTTTGTTAATTGTTCAAATTAGACTAATTAATTTGATGTATCTTCGTATTATATGAATGTTTTAATCACTTGACTAAGCTTTATATTTATAGTTTGAGTTATTTGATTTTAAAAATATAGTCGGTTACCCTCATTGAGCTGGTAGCTCACCTTTTGCCACTATTTCTTTTAGGAGATCAAGTAATTACCGATAACCTAGTGTATGTGATTGACAGAGTGGAGATTAGGTAGAGCTAGCAAATTACTTAAATAAAGTTGTTTGAATGTATATACATACCTATATATAATACTTTTGTGTTTGACGAACATCTCTCTTTTGGAACTATTGAGGATTGTGGTATTAATATTATACTTTGGGAATGATTTGGATAATCGTGTTTTAAGAACTTCTGAGAGCGTCACACTTTCCTATCTATACTCCTCTCTTTTTTTAAATATTTCATTCGCCTTTTATTTTCTTTGTTGAGACATTGAAGACAATTGTTTAGTAAGAATGGAATCGGTAGTTTAAATTAGGTTAATTAAAATTTATTATAATCAAAGTTAATTTGTCATTAATTAAATTAAATATATTTTAGATTTAATTTAAATGAATGAAATTTGGAATAACATATGTATTCTATGCGATACCATAGACCTTCATAAACGATAAAAATAAAAAAATGTTATATTACTATTGACATGAGTCTTAATTTTATTAATTTAAAATTCTATTTAAATTTAAAATACACTTTATACTAATAATATTTACATAAAGTACATTAACAATTGAGTAAATACTAAATGGTTATACGAGATAACATAATTTAATTTTTTAAAGCCAATATCACTTAAATTTTATAAGAAGATTAACACATTAAACATAACAAAAACATAAATCTTAATTCATATCTTCTAAAGATCAATCTTTTTATTATCATTTCCCTAAATCGTTTCTAAAATCAGCTTATATCAACTACCATAGCTATACAAGTATTTGACTTCTAATAATATCGATAGTACATATTGAGAACACGCTGTAACTATTACAGAAAAGATTAGGTAGGAAGTGATAATTCCCTTAGAACCCAAGCTTATTTATAATATGTTTTGGAAATTTTAGTAATTTAATTGAAATTAAATTCTAGTTTTAATTAAACTTTAATTATTAGAACTAATTCTAATTGATACCAATTAGCCCAAATAAGATTCAATTAATATCTCATATTGGTCTTTATTTACTAAATATCTCATATTTAATCATAAAGTTTCTGAAACTTTACAATCAAGTATAACTTGATTAAAACTCCTAAATAAGTTGACAATTGGTATAAATTATAACTCGAAATCATATTTAAGATTAGATAAATTAGACTCATTCAATTCATCTTTAATTCCCTAGATAAATAATTTATACTCATAGATCAAGACTGACATCTAGCAACGTGTGATAACTATCCAAATATTTAATAATGTAAAAGTAGTTATAATTAACTTTTTTATATATGATTTTTTCATATAATTCAATATTTTCATCATACATGTTATAATTAGACATAGAGTATAAAAATAATGTCTACTCTATTTGAGTCTAATCATATTAGTTCTTTACGATTAGCAACTGATTCAATTATTGATATTTGAAAACAATTTTCAAAGTGTTATTATACCTTGCCCAAGGATTTTTTGAAATTAATACTACTTAAGAACAACAAAACATTTTCTTTAATTACTTTAAGGTGATGAATCTTATATTAATGGTTTAACTACTTTCATATAGTTCATGCTACATCTAGTGACTACTAACTGAACTGCTCTTGACTAGAATAGGTCATGAGTATTATCAAAACATAGCAATCAGTATATGAGATACTTTAGAGATCTCAAGTTAAAAGATTACTTATACAATCATCACAATGAGATTTTCCTAAACAGACTAGTAATATTCTAAACAGAATTCTCATATGGTCAGTTTAGTGAACTTGTTCTCTAACAACCATAAACACATTTGTTTAAGCATCTTCATACTTTAGTATATAAGATCGATAACTTCCTTCATAATTGATGTATTAATGTCTAGTCTTAATAGAACAATGACTAGGAATAACTTAATGATAATACGAAAATACAATATAAATATCATAATTATAATTTCATTTGCAATGTACATTTATCCTACAAACTTTATCATATACATTTTAAATATGTATAAGATAAAGAATATATTTAGATAATTACGTCACTAAACTACAATCATTGGACTGGATGTATGGTATAAACTAATGATTTCCTACTTATACTAAGCCAATCATTTTAAGTATCTTTATTATATAACTATATGAAAATCATGTTGTTGTTGGGATAGGGGTTTAATGCAAGAATTTTACAAGATTATTTATTGTGAGCACTTGCTTAAATATTTCAACTTTCATCTTAATTATCATCATAATTAAGAGAAACTACATAAATATATACTTAGATCTTTGATGAGACTTTAGCTCCTTTTACATGCTCAATATTACAAGATTATTTATTGTGAGCACTTGCTTAAATATTTTAAATTTCATCTTAATTAAGAGAAATTACATAAATATATATTTAGATCTTTGATGAGAATTTTACTCCTTTTACATGCCCAATGACTCTATTGTTTTACAGTATGTTACTCTTTGAACAATACAAGGAACTACTCCAAGTTCATTAAAGAACTTCTAATCCAAATATTAATTTCCACTAAATGATAAATGTATTTTGGCCTTATTAATAATTAATGCTACATTGGAACCTTTCCTATCTTAAAATAATATTGTTCTAAGTCAAATATACCTTAATCAGGATTTGCTTCTAATATTTATAACCTTGAACTCAAATATCAATTCGTAGATAGAATAATGGATATCTTTAATACTTCATAAGGATAAGAATCTTATATACTAAACACCTTTAATACATTATTTATGTACCTAGACTTATAATAGTTAAAAAAAACTTTCGTATCTTTATAGATTTAATTCCCATAATTAAGCTATTACCTTTTCATATCCAACAAGAATTGTTCTTGAACAATTATACTTTCAATAATTGAAATTTTGAATTGTTGTGCTCATTGAGCAATATGTCTCTAGATACTCCTAATAACCTTCTTGTAGGAATGATAAATTCACAATCATCTTCAAAACAATCTCGATACATTCAATGTAAAAGTGATTATTTCAGTTTCTCGTAACCTTTCAACTATACTTCAAATATATCAACAAAAGCAATAGTTCCAATTGGATGTATTGTAATGAGATTTGAAATTTTCAAAGTTTATCTTACTCCCACTACTTATTTTGAGAACTATTCTCCTATAAGTATGCATTGAAATAAACAATTTGTTCAATAGGGTATGTAATATTATATCTAATCTTTTAGATATCTCGTAAGCTTTTATTATCCAATTTAGTTTTAAAACTAATGGATAATATATGCTTCAACTAAGCATTATATCATAAAACAATTAACTTTGACTCTTTTAAAGCATTACAATTTCATATCCAATATGAAATGTTGCTAATGGATTTAATTAGAACTACCAAAGGTAAGTTATAATACTAAGCTTAACTATAGAAGAAATGAATATTGCATCATATAATATCTCATATTGTATTTTCCTCCTTACGTAATTCTACTATTATGAGATTTAGTTATGGGGATATTCATTACAAAATCTCATTTTCTATAAATAAGCAAAAATTCAAAACTGACAGCATTAATCTCATCGAAGTGCTTCAGTATTATGAACTTTTAATTTCTACTCAGATTTAAATACTTTAAAATTTTTAACTAAATATTTTGTTTAATACATATGACTATATCATATAAAGTCATTATTAATATAATGAAATACAAGCATCATCCTTTTTTGAATTGTTATTACATTCAATACATTATATGTATAAGATTTAACAATTCAATGACATCATCTTCCTTACACCAACAATTGATTTGGTTATACTTCAACTTAATAAGTTTCACAAGTTCTATACGATTCATAATCAAAATGATGCATATATCCTAGTATGGAACTTTATGATTCTTATTATGTTCATTATTTGACAATATTTATATAGCCATATTTAATGTATTTTGCTTGTTATTTAAGAGTTTTATAGTATTTTTGGTACTTAATATGCTTCAAAAGTGTTTTTAAGTGATAATTACATTTATAGGCCATGAGCAGATGTATTCGAGTAAAATTGTGGCATTAAATGGAAGAATTGGAGCAATTATGGAGATACACAATCATGTATAGCGACCATGTAAGTTACTTAATATGGAGCTTTAAAGACACAATTCTTGCCTGTGTGGAGTTACATGTTCATGTATGTTGTCATACACAATCATGCATATTGCTCATGTAAGTCTTTATAATCATGTAAAGTCATTAATGGAGGTATTTTTTGAGATACACAATCATATACATGATTGTGTAAGTTCTCGTGTATATCCCAGAAACCCTAGTTTGTTGACGTATTAGGATAATAAGAATGCTACATCAAAGAGAGGCAGATTAGAAGCGTTTGAATTTAAAGAGAGGCAACGAGTGTCATCAAAGACACTTAAAAAGGAAGAGCAAAAAAAACAATCTACATGTCATAAAAAAGATGATTAAATAGTGGAACATCAAGTCAACTCTAGCTTTCTATAATTTCAAGATCAAGGCTGTCAAGATTATTTATTAGTTTCTTATTCTATTTCATTTCCTTAGATGTCAATTCTAATTAATTGTGTTTCAAAAATGATTATGGAATTCTAAATCTATATTAGGTTTATTCTTAAATTATTTTATTTAACTTTTATCATGTTGAATTTAATACAGTATTGCTTTGTGGTTTTTTTTTAAGCTTATACTTGATAAGAAATCAAAAGATTGAATCAAAGTTATTTTTGTTAAGTTGCGCAATGAGAGTTAGTACCTTAATAAACTTAAAAATATTAAATTAATAAACAATTGAAGAGATATCATAATTGTGAGTTAATTATCTTTAGGATTGCTTCAAATCCGATTAAGTAGTTAGGAGTAGTGTTAGAGAAGTGCTCTAAAGGCAACCAACTTTAAAACTTATTGTACAAATCATTTTATATTTAATAAAGGCATTTTCATTATTTCGATGTTCATACATTTATAAGTTTGATGTTGATCTTAAATTGATTTAATGAAGTCTTTGATACAACATATATCATGGAGGAAATCATAATGAGATCATGATAATAAGATTCCTATCATGTGTAATTATATTAGTATCTAAACTTTCTTTATTCATTGGATTAATAAGATGGGATATCATTAATCCAGATAGACTAGCATATGTTATACTGCTTGATTGGATTAAGCTGTAGATCTCATAAACTGTAAACATAAGTTGTTTAAAGTTAATATGTGGTTGCTTACTAAGGGTAGTAAGTACATTGGATTGACCTACTATGAGACAATCATATGGATATTCTATTCCAGTGTCAGTGATAGTCTCATCATAGCAATGGTGCAAGTATCCCTTGACAT
>JAOSBK010000007.1:17086697-17100682 GCA_027568895.1 Erythroxylum shatona | reverse complement strand
TCAATTAACCTCATTTCACGCCTTTGTCCAACTATTTCCCGAGGGATTTTACCAGAAAGATTAAGTAGGAAGCCCTCCTAATTGGTAGAGTAGGGAGCTATAATGGAACTAAAACGGAAAACTATATCTTCAACCATTTAACTTGCTAGAGATTTTCCATATATATAAGATCATGAGACTTTAATTAGTACATTCTAATCCAAGACTTTAAATTCTGAAGAATAATTGTAATAACCCTTAAATTTATTATCGTTATTTATTATAATAATTAAGAATGTTATTGTTCTATAGTTACAAATTATTATTATGTCGCCCTAGATCTTCTGCCCCCTCTATTATGTTCCAACTCTGCTCTACTTCATCTCAACCATATATTTATGTAGATCCCCGTATAAATGTATGGTTGAGATAAAGTGAAAGACAGAATAGAGGGGACAGAGGATCATGTCCCTATTATGTCTCAATCTCTCAATTATTATGTTTACATAGTGCTTTAATCTCCCTATAATCAATTGAAGAATTGATTTTTAACTCTAACAGCAAATGTAGAATATATACTGTTCGTGTCTGGTATTGCAGCTAGCACGGTTGGATAATAGTGGCTCCACGAGTGAGCCAATTAACTAAAATAAGACGAATTGATAAAAATGAACAACTTACCACTTCTGAAATATCACCAGCCACACGGTACTTAGCATGTGAAATCAACATGCAGTGACGTCCAACTGGGTAAATCTCAAGTTGATGTTAGACTGTTGCTCTTCAAATTTCAGTAACATTCACTTACATGCCCCAAGGCAACTTTACTTTAACCTCCTTGGTTCATTAAGAACGTTTTAACTCATTGATCACCACTTGAGTTCATAGATAAAGCATGACTACTAAACAAATAAATTATACTAGTTAGTTGCACTAAATGTGGAATAGTCTCCTCTTTTTTATAACTTTTTGTATCTGATAAATTTCGCACTAGTCATAACATGTGCATATGTTATGACTAATAATGTGATTGAGAATAACAATAAGACCTCTTGGCATTAAACATTCTTGTCTAGTAAATGTTTATTTATACTTCTAAATATGGCATGGACCCACAAGAAAAAAAGGGGTACCACTTTTTGTTAGGTTGACATGACAAAATGTGATTTGGAAACTGGAATTTTGTGAAGGAAGGAAGAGGTACCAAGCCCAAGACAGAAACTGAAAGTAGCTTTAAAAACATGGTATGATATATGGTAAGCTAAATGATAGGGGCAACCATTTGGTTCCATGCAAAAGGCACAGGTGTTTTGCAAGAAAACCTTGAACCGTTTCTCTCTTTTCTTCATGCACAGACATTTTTCCTTCACTTTCTGTTCCAAAAATTCTTCCTTGCCATCTCTATATCTTTATGCTTAGACGTGCTTCACTATTTTGTTGAATCTCTTGTTTTATCCCTTTTATGAAACCTTCTCAGCCTCTTCTGTCGCTCTCACTCTAATCTGAGAGGGACAAGAAAGAACCAGTCAAGAAATGGAGGTAAGCGACATTTTTCCATTCTTGGCAATGGTTCTTGTTCAGGTTGGCTTTGCAGGGATGAATATTACATCAAAACTTGCAATGGACTCGGGCATGAAGCCACTTGTTCTGGTTACCTATCGTCAAATCTTTGCCACCTTAGCCATGGTCCCCTCTGCTTATTTCCTAGAGTGGTAGGTTCTTTGGAACCCCTTGTTTATAGTGTTTTCGTTTGCGTTCAAGTTTTGGCTTTGCATGCATATCATCATGTAAAAATATGATCTGCTTGTCTCATGAAAGCAGCGTGAGTTTAGGATAATATCTCATCTTATTGCTCTTGATCTTCATAGTTTTTCTTCTCAAGTAAAGGGGTTCTGATCTTTCGCTTCTAGGTACTTCGTAAGATTCAGTATTATAATTCTTCATTGCGACTCTAAATGGTTGAGTAGAGTTGATTAATCTAAATAGACAGTTCAAGTTATCCTGCCAGCATTATGTTTTGAGATAGTTCTAATAGTTATGTTATAGAAACCTACAATGAACTTTCTTCATTTCTATTATTCACTTTCCTTTTCTCTCCTCCTATTCCAAGTTTACCTGAGCGTTTCTGATCAAGTACTCACTTTCATTTCTGAACTAAGTGGTCTTGTCTGTTTTCTTTAGTCAGGTTAAGAAAGCAAATTAGGATACAAAAAATACCTGGCTTTTGTTTGTTTCCTGAGAAAACAGTACTCAATATGATGTCCTTTTTATATAAATAAAAAATGTACATGTGTCATCTGACCCATATGAATTTTAACTTATTTCTTTATGTAAAACAAATTTGAAAAAGAACACAACTTGCAATAGTGTTCTTGAAAGTAGTATGTGTCCTGTTGATCAGTTGCTGGAAGATTTATGTTTGATTGATTGGAGGCTAGTGGTATTTATTAAGTTACTACATAGAGGTCACGCATGGCTTCCACTTGTCAAAACCCTTGGTGGTGCTATTGTAAGCCAGCTACTGCCATTTAATTTACAAGTGGAAGCTTCTGCTTTCATGCAAAGTTTCATTTTTTGGTTTTCAAGACCATGTCCTCTTTTTTCGTTTTCAAGGTGGCATACACTGGACATGTTTAAATGCATTCTTAACTGGTGATTACTAATTATTTTACTGAGGATATAAATGCTACAGCAGATCATTCAGATGAAGAGGTTAACAATAATGATAGTACTTAATGAGGAAATAACAAAAAGATTTTTATATTTCCCATGGAGAAATTGAAGTGTTAGAAGTTCAAAGTAGTTCTCTTAAAAAAAAAAGAAGTTCAAAGTAGTTATTTGCTGGATGAACATTATCAAGATGGCTGCATTTGCACTGGTAGCACAAGACAATGGATTTTCACTATTCATGCTTATGAACATGTCTTTGTTAGCAATCTTATTCTGTTTATAACCTGTCATAGGAAAACAAGACCCAAGATCACCATTCCTCTGTTGTTTCAGATTTTCCTTTGTTCCCTTACTGGGTAAGTGATTCTTGAGGTTGACAGATCATCCTGTGTCTTATGATTTGAGTTAATTGTACCTATACAGCTGAATCTTCTGAAATATGCAGGGTAACAGGAAATCAGGTTTTTTACTTCGTTGGGCTTGAAAATTCCACCCCAACAATTGGCTGTGCACTGACCAATATACTCCCTGCTCTCACTTTCATTCTAGCTGTCCTTTTTAGGTAGTGAAATGATTAGTTCCTGTTTTTTCCCCTTCTTTTTTCCTCTCTCCATGAATATGCTCCTCATCTGTCTTTCTGGAATACTTTTGCAGACAAGAATTACTTGGACTGAGAAAAATATCAGGCCAAGCTAAAGTGATAGGAACTATAATATGTGTAGGAGGAGCAATGCTATTGTCATTTTATCATGGGCACATGATCAAAATAGGTGAATCAGGCATTCATTGGAATTATGCAGATAAAATGGTAAACGACAGCTCCAACACCAAACCAAACTCCCTTCTGGGGCCTGCATTGATATTGGCAAGTGCCGCTTCTTGGGCGATATGGTTCATTATTCAAGTAAGCATATTTACATTGATGTTTCTCAAAAACTCAAAAGCTTTTGTCTTGAGAACAAATGAGTCAAACTGAATCTTTTCATTGGCAGGCAAAGGTTAGTGAGAAGTTTCCAGCTCCTTACACAAGCACATTACTGTTGTGCTTCATGGGCAGCATTGAGCTTATGGTCATTAGCTTGCCTGCCAATCATAGTGTGTCCGACTGGTCCTTGCGCTCTCCAGGGAGGCTTGTCGCAGCCCTTTACGCGGTAATTAATTACGTGTTAAGCTGCAATCCGAGTATTTTAAAATCCTCAATCAATGGGTTGATTGAGATATCAAAAATTCATTTACAGGGTATTGTGTGTTCTGCACTAGCATTTACCCTCACCTCATGGAGCATTCAGAGGAAGGGTGCACTCTATGTTTCAGTGTTCAGCCCACTTTTGCTGGTTATAGTGGCAGTTCTGAGCTGGGCATTACTGCAGGAGAAATTATACCTGGGAACGTATGTATATCACAGCAACTTAATATAGATATATTTGTATGAGAACTGTGCATGAAGGACTGATGAGTTGATGAAATTCCAGAGTTGTAGGGTCATTTTTGATCGTTTCGGGCCTCTACGCTGTTCTATGGGGGAAAGACAAGGAGATGAAACAGAAAAACATTGAGGCAATGAAGGAAATAAGAGCGAAAGACGAGAAGGATGATGTTGAACTGCAGCTGCAATTACCAGTAGCAGGAACTCCAAACGGAGACAGCTACTGTGCACGTTGAGAATTATCATATAAGAATCAGTTGAGTGCCACCAGACCTCAAAGGAAATCATTCACTTGCATGAATGGTTTTATGAATCTGTTAATCAACAAAACTGCCTTGAATTAAGCGTAGCTTTCTCAATTTCTTAGTTCATTGTAGTACCATTTCCCGTTGAGACTACTTATCTCTAATATATCCACAACGATGACTTTCTTTTATGTTAAAATGGATGCTTATCTCCTGTATTAGGTAACTTCCCGGGTTCAAAACACAGGCTTATATATACAGCTCTTTATAATTTGGGAGTAGAATTTTGTCTCCTGCGAGGATTTGAGCGAGAGACTAATTTGAATGTGAATAATTTAAAGGTATTTTTTTATAATTGGAATCTCTTAGGATATTTTGTAAATAACAAAAAAAAGGATAGTTACGATTTTGCACTTATTTTAAAATTGATATAAAATATATTTAAAAAAAGAACTGTGGCACTTAATATTTTAAATTTAATTTAATTATAAAAATTAAATTATTTATAATTTTTATTAAAATAATATAATAAATAATTAAATAGTATATATTTATTTTATAATAAATTAGGTTATAAAAAGAACAAAACTATTTTTTATAATTTTTGAAAATTGAAAAAAATTAAAATTAAAAATTAACCGAACAATTTTTTAAAAAAGAAAAACAGAAAACCGAAAATCAAAAAAATACCTAAAGAAATAGAATAGAATATTTTTTTATTATCGTTTTAAAAAATCACAAATTCTTATGCAAAGAACGTTTGGAAAGCCTAACGGTGTAAGAAATGAACGGACGGGGGAATTAACGCCGTTAGAAGGAAGGCCGTCAAACGAGACGCAGAATTTAAAAGGCATAAGCGGCCTCGCTCGACCTTCCTTTAACCTCTTTCCATTCTCTGTATCGTTTGCCCTCTGTAAGTTCATCTTCCTCCTATGCATATTTGTCTATATACATACACACACAGAGACACAGATATGTATATATATATATATAGCTATGCAAGCATACATATATCTGTATACACACATGTAAAGATGTGTCTGTTGTGGATTTTCAGTTTTGTTGATGGATCTGGATTTGGTTTGGGGATGTTATGATAGATCTGCTGTCAACTATGTTTTGCATATTTGGATCTGTGAATTCGGATGTTTTGGATCTAAGTTTCATTTTACGCAGAATGTTTAGGTGAATTTTGTCTACGTGCAACAGTATACAACATTTCGCTTGTGTTAATCCTATGTTGTGATATGAGAAAGAATTCCGATTGATTTTTTTCTGCCTTTTGTGTCCTAGCAAAGTTGAAATCTATGGTTGGAGATTTTAGGAGCATGTCCTCGTGTTGTTTGGGCTGATTGAGTTTCCCTTCATTTTTCAGCTGAAAAACAAGATGGGGCTTTCTTTCACAAAGCTATTCAGCCGGCTGTTTGCCAAGAAAGAGATGCGAATTTTGATGGTTGGTCTTGATGCTGCTGGTAAGACCACCATCTTGTACAAGCTTAAGCTTGGAGAGATTGTCACCACCATTCCAACTATCGGTATGCTTTTAACCATCGCCAAACACTTTTAAGTAATGTGCCCTTTACAGAATGCTGCTGTCTCTCAGTTGAATTTATTGCATCACTGCAATCCTGATTTCCAAGTCGTCCTTTTCTGAGTCTCCCCGCAGGTTTTAATGTGGAGACTGTAGAGTACAAAAACATAAGCTTCACTGTCTGGGATGTTGGTGGTCAGGACAAGGTATGTAAAAATAAGGCTATTGCGATTTATAATGGGGCTTCGAAATATTAATGTTGCAGCCCTCATGCCTGCCTTATGAGGTCCTTAAGCTGTTGTATCATATTGGTAGTCCATCTTAATGGTTTCTAAATGTGCTTGTGGACGGTCCTGTGCTAATTATTTGCCTCCATTAGCACACAACAAAATCACAAGCTATATTTATTTTAGCCGCATTGTTTTTATGGTTTTCCTTCATTTCATGAAGGAAAAATAATCACTTTGTAGCTGAGATGATTTCAGTCTATTGATGCAACTTAGTTTTTCTTTGTTTCATTCTTTGATTTTATTTGTGCTTGTGGATGGTCTTCTGCTGATTATTTGCCTTCTCATTAACAACAAAAATATATGCTTCATTCCTTAAAGCCACTCTGTCTTTCAACCTTACTAGGACGATGAAGTCTATCCTTGTTATACCAGATATCATCTTTTTAGTTTAGCTTTTACTCATTTAGATGTTCATGAGCTATATTATAGAACCTATACCTCATCTAATTTTCTTTGTCTTTACAATGTTGAGGGAAACTATTTGTTGCGAGTCTTACAAGTACAGAAATGTGTGGGAGTATGCTTTTGCATTTATGCACGGTAAACTTAGTGGTGATTCTTTTTTGGATTTTGATTCCTTTATGCTTATTGTTGTGCTTAAGGACAGTCTTTTACCATCAACAGGTGATATGTTCATAAGCTATATTTCAGAAGCTGCCTCATATATTTGTTTCTTGCTTTACAATAGGAGGAGAGGTTATTTATGTTTCACTTATATCTAATTTAGAGAAAAGCATTTATGCTTAATTGTGCTTTAAATGTTGCTGGCGTTATTGTTATATTATTATGATCATGTTATATAAACTAGATTCAAATATTAGATAGCATCCTATATTGGAACAGTTTAAGCTTTTATTTTGGAATATTAGTATTAGCTTGCATTAACTTAGTGTTATAAATGAAGGGGCTAAAACCTAGTTAACGAGGAGTCCTATTTTCTCTCTCTTCTACATTTATAAATCCTGATTGGTGTCTGCTTTCTCCTTCATGTTGATTCAACTGGAGTGTTTCTTCTATTGTTTCTGAGATCGTATAATGATTGTGCTTGTTATTGCCAAACACTTTTAGCGGGTGGAAATTTTTTGATCATTAATGTTGTCGGTAAAATAGGTTATTGAAGTTCTAGTAAGCTTCAGCTTCTCAAATTGTTCTATTTAATACTATAACCAGATTCGACCTTTGTGGAGACATTACTTCCAAAACACCCAAGGACTTATCTTTGTGGTTGATAGCAACGATCGTGACCGTATAGTTGAGGCAAGGGATGAGCTGCACCGAATGCTGAATGAGGTATAATAAACTTTAGGTTTTCTGCTACAGCATTTTTGGGATTCACATTGGAATTAGTGGAAGAAACTTTAGATCTGGTTTATGCTGAGTAGGTGATGATTTAAAATTGATCTGAATCATGCTACTAAGGTTATAGTGTGTGAATGCAATCCTCATTTCTGAACTTCCTCTGAAGTGGTTCAATTCAAAGTTATTTTTCCATGTTATTTGTGCTTTTCCATAGCTTGAAAGCTTGGCTATGTCTTGTTTCTAGTAGCACAATCGTTAAAGAGATCACAATTATGAAAAGTTCTATACAAATCAAGCACAGATGGTATGCTTTGTTCCTTATTGTTCTTCTCTGCCTAGGATGAATTGAGGGATGCTGTGCTTCTTGTATTTGCTAACAAGCAAGATCTTCCAAATGCTATGAATGCTGCTGAGATTACTGATAAGCTGGGTCTTCACTCACTTCGTCAACGTCACTGGTAATTGAATTCCTGTTCCCAATATGCTTTTACGTATAGTAAAAGAAGTAGTTGTGGGAATATTATGTAATTCCTCCATTTTTCTTCAGGTATATTCAGAGCACATGTGCCACTTCTGGTGAAGGACTTTACGAGGGACTGGACTGGCTTTCCAACAACATTGCTAACAAGGTAGGTGCCTGATAAAGTTGTGAAATTTAAACTTTCAAAGAAGCTAAGTCTCTTATTTCATATCTTCAAATCACTTTGGCAGGCATAATTGTTCGCCGAAGGCAATATATACAACAGCATTTTGGTCGTTGTCGTGGCATCAAAATCGATCCTATGCAAGGTTGTTTCCAGCTGGTTGAATTTCTAGTTATATAATTGTTGGGATAACATATTTGTTTTTTAGGTATCACTCCAAAATAGTAATTCAATATACCTATGTAGATTCTTAAATAATTTTGATGTGTTGACACTCCAACATGTATGGCGCAATCATATTCTTTTTTCAGTTCAAGAATACAGTTCTAAATGATAATGGAGAGTCCAGTGATAATGGACATATGCAATGTAAATTAACTCTCTCCACAATTGATGGAAAGCTGGATCGTTTAAGTTTGTAGGTAAGAAACAAACTGTTCCAATTACTCAAAGGAATGGTGATAAAATAATTAGAACAAAACAAACCTACCAAGTTTGATAAGTTGAAAAAGAAAACAAAGATGTTAGGTGCTGAACATCACAAACTGAACTAGTTTGATAAGTTTCAAAGTTAACGCAAGAATTTTAAACAAAACTCATTTAAAAGAACTCAAATGTTTCATATTCATCAAGTTATGCGTTTACGAAGAGAATTAGACTTGTTTATATAGAACAAAGGCTTAGGCACAACATTCAATTTTGATTTAATACAAATTGTAATGGCCCATTTAATGACAACCCCATAACTTAATATTGGTTTTAAATAGTTCAATTTTGTAACTCCTTATTCTAATTAAGAGACAATAAAACTCACACTTAACAAAATTAAGACCCTAATTCTAGTATGCTGAATTCACATAGCAAATAAACCAAGCCTAACTTACTAAAGTTCAAAATAACACAAAATAGCATCCCAAGACCTAAACACACATAATCAAGGCTGATTGGCGTTCTATTCTTCAACGGGCTGGATTGATTCAAACAATGTGAGTTAGATCATTGTCTTTATGATTTGAACATGTTTGAATCACGTTTATAATTTAAAGCTTTTCTTGCATGTATAGACCCTTGATAGAATTTAGGTGAGCTTGTTCCTTCCAAAATGTCTTTAAGTAAGTAAGTTAATGCTTTTTTCATCTTTTTAGCTTAGCTCTTGGCATTGGTCCTCTATGAGTAGTTAGAAGATTCTTGCTTCTTGATGTTACTTCCAACCTTGGCCGAATCATCCCCTTGTCAATTCATATCATTCCTATTTTCCTCAAAAGGATTCGTCCTCAAGTTATCAACTTAAATATTTGCATCAAACGAAGTTAAATTAGAAACATTGAAAGTGACACTTAAATTGCCATACTAACTTGGTAAATCCATCTTTAATGTATTTTTTTTTCATTCTTTAAAGGACTTGAAATGGACCATCCCCTCTTAGCATCAATTTTGACTTCCTTTGGCTACGAAAATCTCTCTTTCCTCAAGTGTACCTAAACCCAATCATCAGGTTTAAATATAATCTTCTTATAGTTATTGTTATGTTGCTTTTCATATTGAAGCGTTATCTTTTCTATTTGTTCACACACCCTTTCATGTAAGGCTTTGACAAACTCAGTCTTTTGTTTGCCATCCAAATTAGCTTTATCAATCGGTAAAGGCAAAAAACCCATAGGAATTAATAGATTGAACCTGTACACATACTCAAATGGAGATGGCCATTTATAGCATGTACACTTTGGTTGTAAGCAAATTTCATGTGTGCTAAACACTCCTCCCAATTCTTCAAGTTTCTTTGAAGTATGGCTCTAAAAAATGTGGAGATGATTCCTATTTACCACTTTTGTTTATCCATTCATTTGTAGATGACAAGTAGTTAAATACAACAGCATTGTACCCAATTTTCTCCAAAGCATTTTGTATTCAACAAGCCTGCAACATATGTGGCATCATATGTTTTATGGCAAGGAATAAAATGCATCATCTTGCTAAAACTATCAACAACAATAAAAATATAATCTCTTCCCTTTTCTTTATCTTAGGTAAACCCAAGACAAAGTCCATTGATACATCAACTCAATGCTTATTAGGAATAGGAAATTGAGTCTACAACCTATGAGGCATTACTCTAGATTTAGCTTGTTTGCATGTAACACATTTCTCACATATTCGCTAATGTGTACTTAATTGTTTATATGTTCACGTCTTAATACTTAGCGATTAATATTACGAAATGCTTAAGATACTCATTTTGGTTCACAATTGGTTTTAGGTACAAGTTGGAAGCATAAGAGCCAAAATGAGATAAAAGCACATTCCTTGAGCCATCCTCTTGATGTTCAAACTCATTTGTCCTTGTGGAAGTAGAAGGAGATGGATTAGAGTGAAGATGGGATAAGAAAATGCAAGAAAATGAAGATTTAAGTATGTCTTGATACACAGTCTTGTAAAAACCATGCATCCTCACGAAAACTTAATTTTTCATACAAATAAACATTAGAGTGGCCAAAGAAGGCATGAATCATTTTTGGAATAGGAAAGGAGGTTGAACACTCACTTCTAGTATATCTATGGAGGGCTAGTCTTTCTCCTTCCATTTCGTAGGTGAAATCGAAGTCGAAGATCACATCTGAACATCGTGTATTGTTAATCTTCTCTATAGAGATTATTTATGTTATTCTTTGCTTATTGATATGAGTATTTGTGTAAAAATGATTTGAATGCTTTTATTGGATTGTTTTTATATAAACTATTTGCTAGAATCTTTAATACAATACATAATAGTTGTGTTTTCGACTCATTCATGATAAACTAATGGTGATGAATCATTAGGGATAACATAACATAAGTTAAATGACTTGAACTTTTGTGGTTGTTGTTTAGATTAGTCTATTTTTCTAGCTCATATTGCGACTATCCTATTAAATCTAAAGAGCTTATTCTAGTTCGTTCGATAGCTAGGTTTACTTAAAGAGTTTTATTTTAATTAAACAAGAGCCAAGGAAAAACTGGGGTTAATAAAGCTTATTGTTAACCAACAATTAATAGTTTCTAAGAGAGGTTTGAAATCAATAAGATGAAGAAGTATGTTTACTTGTGTGTAGGCTGAGTTTGAACCAAGGACCAGATTCCAAACTCATTCATCAATTTTCTCACTTTTATGATTTAATTTTATTTGCTTTCGTTAGTTCAATTTTACTTTATTTTCTCATTTGCATCCAACCAAACCCCCTTTATTTCCTAAACACTGATTCTTTTCGTTACAAAAGCTACATACACACTCTTTGTGGATACAGTCCCTACTCATTACTACCATAAATATAGTTGTGCAAAGATAAGTTTTACTTTTTAGTGCATTCGACATAGATCAAGAATTTTGGCACTATTGTTAGGGAATATGATGCTTTAGTTTTTGCTTTTGATTTTAATTATTTTTTGTATATATTTGTTTATAAGTAGTTTTTACATTTATTTCTTGATTTTTTCATGTTTATTAGTGTTTGTGTATAAAAGGAACACTACAAAGGGAGTATGTCAATGTTATTGGGGGAAAATTTTCCCATAACCTATGTTTCCAATCCTATAACTAAGGTTGGAAAGATCACCTGAGCCTCAGTTATGGAGGAGATTGCCAACAAAACTACTTCCTAAATAAGCTGCAGGGTGCACAACAATTCCCACAAAGACCAGAAGCCTCTTATTCCAAGTTAGGTACATCTATGAAAGACTTAGTTAAGTCTATTACTAATAATACTATAAAATTTCATCACATTGAGCTATTTCCCTCTCTAAATATCTATGGTAAAATGTAGTTAGTCCACTATACATAACTCAAATAAATCTAGGGATAGAAACAAAGCAACTCTCAACGACTAAAGCATCCTTGAACAATTTACAAAATAAAGCATAAAAAATGTAGTAAGAAAATAATGATTATTTCTAACCTCTAAAATGGACCCTTTTTTATGTCATGAAATATACTTATTTTTTAATAAGAAAATGATTACAACAAATAAGCTAGTAAAAAACTTTGGACATAAAACAATAAAAGTTTATTACCAATGTAAAAATTATTTCATCCATGACCATTCTAAGATAAGTTTAACTAATGAAACAATAAACTAGGTTAAAATCTTTAAGATAAGAACATCACGTAAAATGGAAGCTTATAATCCATTTTAACCACCTTCATATTCTATAAACTATAAATATGCACATACTATTCACTAATTAGAATGTATACTATAAAAGCATAACATAACTTAACAATAAGTATAATGTTGTTAAATAAAATGCTTAAATATTTTCAAAAAAGTTCAAAACTATTATTACAAAAAAATTTCATTATGTCCTACTTAACAAAAAGAATAATAAAATAAACAGGATAATTAGTCAAAAGTATGCTCCTCTTCTTAACCACAAGAGTTGGGTTTTCACTCTTCTTTTTCTTCTTCACTGAAAGAGAATTTGATGCCTGAAATTTTGATAACGATTGTATGCAAAATGATCTATCAAAATGTTCTCTTAAAAATAACTAAAAATAGAAATAATGTCATCTTAAGATAATGTTATGTAGAGTTATAACATAAATCTTGATTATTATTTAGTTGTGCTGATATCCTTTAATCTCAAAGTAATATGTCTACTATAAATGAGTAAATTATATTAATAGAAGAAAAAAATCTATAGGGAAGAAACACTTGACTTCATTTTTATACCATCAAGAAATAGGGAAAAAAGGATAAAGGAATTCCAGGTAACTGGTCTTGCGTCGAGGAGGACTTCTCAGATAACTGGTGGGGAGGACTCCTAGTTGTCTGGTAAAGGAGTAATGAAGGGGGGATTATAAGAGGCAGATGGCAATGACAACAAGATGAATTCATTGTGAATATATGATTTTGTTTTAATCATAGATGAGAGGCACATATATGAGGGTTTTTTTTGTGTTGAAATGACTTGCAAAATGATATCATTTCAATATAGACATATAGTGTTGGTTTGCCTACTAGAAAAAAAACTTCATTTAAATGTTGCTAAAATGAGACATTTAGGCTTTAGGCTAGAGTGGGTCGTATAGCCCAAGCCTAAGCCTGCAAAAAGTATAAAGATTTAAAAGGAACTCAAACCCAACCCAAATTTCAACCAAATTGAATCCAACTCGTTGATTTCAGGTCGAGTCAGATCTCGACACAAAAGTTAAGCCTATAAAGTAAGGTCTATGCTTTTGTAGATTTAACCAACCTAGTAGAGGTTCTGAATTAGCAGGAATATTATATTGCAATTTTAACAATATCCTTTTCATGTACTTAAGATACTAATCATCACAAGGAAAATTGCTTGCAATACTTTAATGCCATTAACAATATGTAGCTAGTTAGTGTTGGATCGCCTATGGCTCGGGTATTCACAATACACAGCGGAATGGACCATATTACAACAAGAAGTATAACCGAAAATTATAACATGTACAAATTACCTCTTGACGCGGATTGATATTTGTTTCTTTTTCAGATTTGGAGAAGCTGCAGTGCGCGAACGTCCTTTATCGGTATCCACACGAGGATGAACGATCCGGGCAGTGGCTAATATGTGCTAGCACGTTCTAAAACTCTTTTGAATGCCACATAATATTTCTCTCGGAAGAAAAACGAAGGTGGCTAGGGTTTTTGTCTCTAACTAATGAGATATAAGTTTCTCTATTTATAGAGAAACCCTAATTCCTATTCCTATTAGGAATAAAAACATCATAATTCTAAACCCATTAGAATTATTGAAGCCCAATAAGTTTCGGCCCATATTATATCTCATATAATAAAAGCCCGACAACTTAATTCAATCTAGCCTAATAAATATATCCACATATATTTATTCAATGCCTAATAAATTAGGCCCAAGAGAATAAGCCCAAATCACATC
>JAOSBK010000007.1:17016829-17041082 GCA_027568895.1 Erythroxylum shatona | reverse complement strand
GGCAGAATAAACCCCCTGAGATTCTCGTTTTATTACGGCGAACCACGGGAGATTTGAGTATAACTTTCCTACCTATAAGAGGTTAGATTCGTCCATTGATAATATAACGGAAACATAAGCAAGAACTTAACGGTTGTGTTTGCTGCTTAACAACCACCACCCCAGCAACCGGGACCCGCTTACCCACTACGCTTTAATCAATTCAACAAAGACTTGACACGGTTTCGGCCACGTACGCCAACTATGTTACGTGGCGAAACCACAGAGGGCTATCCTTTTTACTGTAGAATACATGATCGTGGTAGACTGAAGAGGGTGGTTGCGATTAAATGAGTGGGATCCACAGATATCCATTGCGTGTCGGGACGTCGCCTTGCATGGGGCTCATGCGGATTCCAGAGACGCCATTCAAGGTGGTGATTCCCCCAGGTGGCGTCAGTTGTAGTGGAGCCCATAAGTTGATTTCTTTTTCCAGTTTTTAGTTTTGTTAGTTGGTCCTAAATGGGACCCCCCTAATTAAATGCTTAAAAAGAAAAGCGGGAATATATTTTAGGGAAAAAGACCTGGAAAGTCGGCTCACAAACCGACAATTCAATTTTGTAGTCTTACATAATGTTTAAGATTAGATTTTTAGGATAAAGTGTGGAGCCTTGAACTTAACAACCTTGGACTCTTGACACTAAGATGTGGGTACGGGGAATTTGACCAGGTTTATGGTTTCTGGGAAGCTTCTGCTTGACACATACAAGACGTTTTGTTTTTTTAGGACGTGTTAAATATATGAAAAAGACTGCTTATTCCCTCAAGAAGAGTCGTGTTACTCGCGTGTGTGTGTACTTTTCTCTTATATATGTTTTTAAACATTCTTATATTATTAATTTAGTTTCTTTTTATATTTTATTAAAACTATTGATGACAATCGCATGTTTGTGTTAATTATTTTTAAGTATTTATTAATTTATTTGACTAATTTTAAATAATTAAATTATGAAAATTATATATATATGGTAAATAGAAATGTATTTTTAAAATTTAATGATAAAAGGAAATTAAATAAGAATTAATGAAAAGTATTAAAAATTAGTAATATATAGTTTTCTCATACAACACTACATTTTGGTTGCACTTCATTTTCGTTACTCGTGGTAGTTATTAGTCAATTCTATACTACAATATGGGAGTCATTTTTTATATGAGAATGGATTGAATTAAAAATCAATTACTAAATTGAACGAGATTGAATTTTCGGTTCTATCCAAAGCCCTAAATCGACGGTGCCGTTCCACGTGGTGAGCTCCCAGACTGTCGGGCATTTACGGAAATTCTTAATTACCTTTATCTTTGAATATCCCACAGTCAAACCAAATTAGATTTGCTTTGCTGTGCTTTGCTTCGCTGTCCGGGAAACGTGGGCTTGCATTAGTTTACTTGTCGGTGGCGTTAGTTATGGAATAGGGTGTAATGACCGATGAGTGGATCAAATGTGTTTCCTTAAAAGCGAAGATACCATATTTAATCTTTTGTTTAGCATTTTCTTTTAAGACGGTGATGGGTGAATTGCGCTTGTAGTTGGGCTGTGGATCTGGTCTCTAAGCTCTTTAATAAATCCAGACCAACCCGTAAAATCATACTTAACTAGGTCGGTTCAAGGGGCGTCAAATCCTCTGATTTCTTTCCTCTATACCTATTATGTGCTATTACATATAAGTAATCTATTTATGTAAGACTTATATAAATAAATAGTTCAAATACAATAACACAGAATAGGTACAAAGAAAAGAGACAAGAGAATCTGATCCCAGTTCAAGGACGTTCAAGCCCACGTCAAAGTCGTCGTATAATCACATTTTTTGACATTGCAGGAGACGTAACATTTGAACCTCCTTCCAAATCATTAGAATATATTATATGGATATGTAAGAGTAAAAATTGGAAAATAGCAATGGCCTTTGATCTAAAGAAGAAAAAGGTGAAATATAAATACAATTATAAATAGCAAATTACCTCTATTGGAGCCTTGGCTACAATTAATACTTAGCAAACTAAATGATTGATTTCTTACCAGGTTCAATTATCTAATTTTTCTTCTTTTCAATGACACTATATTAAAAAAATTCAGATATGTATTATCTCATTGTAAAATCATTTATTGTTAAATTAATTAGATATAAATAGGCATTCAGTAATCAATTATTGAGTTTTGCTTTACAGGATTCAATTCTGAATGAATCACTAAGTAACATTCTTATTGATATTGCACCTCTGTCATCACTATTTACTGTAAACAAATAAGTATGTACATACCATTAATATTATGTAGAATATAGATCACACATGAATGATTATTCTTATTTATTTAAATTTATGCTAGGATTCTATTCAATCAAAAGCACCATAACCAGTCTCTGCGTCTAAAATTGTAAAACAATCTTTTGCTTTACAAAGTTGAATTTCTTGTTCGTTGAAAAAACAATAACATAGTAACCTATAAAAAGTGCCAATATATCTGTTTCTCTTATAAAATACTTTTCATTTTGCAAGATTCAAATCAAATTGAATCACTCAGCTACTTTTCAAAAAACATTCTTGAAGGGTGTATTTCTTTATCTGCAGTTGATAACAAAATATGTATATCTATTTTTTTCAATATATTCATCTATTGTATTCCACTTATTGAGTTTATTTAATCATAGGATAATAGAATTGTAATTGAAATAGATATTACTTCCTCAGCTCAAATCTCACCCCAGATTTTCAAAATGAAAAGATCAATATCAGAAACTTCTGAGATTGATATGCCTTTATGTGATTTCACCACAAATATTTTCAACTAAGTTAATCACCAAAATCAAAAGAGGTTAACTATGAAATGTTCAAGAATGACCAATTTTTTGTCAGCTACTTTTTGTTTAGTAAACTATCTATCTGTTTTAGGGCCTACAAGTATTTTGTACTTGAATAATAAACTATTTATCTTTCTTTTGTACTTGTATAAATATGACTCTCATGTGAGACTATTTTGTTTGTAAGATTGTTATTTTATCGTAATCCTATTTTATGACATGCAATATGTAGATGTATTCTCTCCAAATTTTCCTCCTTTGCAACAGAAACATTCGTCTTCCTTATTAAACTTCAAAAGAAATGTTCAATAAATAAACATAATATTCATAAACATCTTTCATTTTATTAATGAACCATTTGTTCATTCAAGCATAAAATATTTTGCTAAACAAACCGAAACTTTGCTTTATATTGAAGTTAAAGCACATAATAATGAAAAGATTCATATGAATTGTACCTAACATAACACTTTAATCATATATTAATCAAGTAATATTTATAAAAGTTAATTCTATAAGCTAGTAAATTATTTTTATCAATAAATATTTTTTATAAAAATCAATTACTTTAAATAATATATTCCTTTTAATTCTGTAGTAAAAATTCATTATTTACTTTATAACAATCCGTGTAAAGCACGGGGTTGATAACTAGTTGCTGTTAAAAGCAGGAGACATAACATTTGAACCTCGTTCCAAATCATTAGAATATATTATATGGGTACGTAAGAGTAAAAATTGGAAAATAGCAATGGCCTTTGATCTAAAGAAGAAAAAGGTGAAATATAAATACAAAAATAAATAAATATATAGGACGAAAAGGAATAATGAAAAGAGGTGAGTAGGTCTAGGCCTGGAGGACAAGACTCTTGCTTAGAATAATGTCGTCTGTGGAGAAATCAGCTTCTTTTCTGAATGTTCCTCTTCCAAAATCTAGGTTGTAGGAATCTGCAAGGCCTTCCACCAGGTCAAACTCAGGTTTCCAACCAAGGACCTGCTTTGCCTTCTCTATAGATGCAAAGAAATGCTGCAATAATTCAACCATAAGGATGAGGATAGCTCCGTCAGTAACAGATTAACTCATGTATGAACGTGAGAGATCCATTGCATGTTGTTAGCATACGTTAAAATCAGTTGCCCCATATTAAGGTAAGTGAAGCATTTACTCAAACTCGTCCTCACGCCCTACATAAATAAATGGAAGAGGAGACACTCCACAAACTAGCCAATCATATGTTGATATTTACCTGATCACGGAATGGAAAGGCCTTCTTTTTTCCAAAGTCAAAATCCTTGGGATTGTAGTGAATAATCTCTGGCTCAGGAAAACCAGCAGCCTGAGGTACAATGAGGATAAAACATCAAAGATTTGAAATCGTAGGACTTCAGTGACCTGCCATATATTCCATACTTTTCACATCTTTTACCTTTGCACAGGCCTTTGCTAATCCATCGAAGGTCACATACTTGTCTCCTGATATGTTAAATACTTGTTTGCTGGCTTTTTCATTAGCAAGAACCTTGACAAATGCCTTTGCCAAGTCCTGAAAATTAGGAACCATATCAGCTCAAGAAACTAACTTTTATATAATAAAGAGTAGAAAAGCTCTAAGTTACCTAACCTAAGTCAGACTAAGTTATATCATGTATTAACCAAAAATTTGAGGAAACAATGAGCAGATAGACCATAGTAAATAGAAAAGTGTTGCAGCCATAATGTAATTTCAGTTTCACATCAATAATATAGGAAATTCCATCCAACGTCAATAGACAAATTTTTTTTTTACTCAAAACAGAAAATAAACATTACTTAGCTGAAGAAAAGAAACTATGAAACTACCTACTGTAGGGATGAATCCTATCATCTAAATTGTAACAGACCAGGCATGATTCAATCACTTTTATTTCATCTATCACCATAAAAGCAAGTTCTCACTGCATAAAGGGTGTTAAAGATGTCCTGACCTTTACATGACCAAGTTGAGTTATTTGTATTCCAGAGTTTGGAATTGGAATAGGGCGACCTGCTTTTAACCGGTGAAAGAACCACTCTTCAACAGGATTGTAGTTTAAGGGTCCATAGATGTAAACTGGCCTTATTGAAGTCCAGTTAACTCCCCTTGATTCTAGCAAGTTCTCTGTCTCAAGCTTTCCCTTATGTCTGCTCTTTGGATCAACTGCATCGACCTATAATTAAATGACAGTCCCTTAGATGAGATACTCTAGCATTCAATAGAAACTGAAAGTTTTGTCAAAACAAAAACTAACTTCTCTAAGTAGTGATATATTGAAGACTGAACCTAGTTTTCATATAATTCAAGTCCTAAATAGTTGCAAAGGAGGCAGACCATTTATTTCTAATCATTTAGAAGAACTTTTTATTCACTTCTAGCTCAGGTTTGCAAATGAGGCAGATCAGATGGTTACAATTAAGATGCAATATTCACAAGAAAGGTTTTAATTGGCCAACAGCACTTGGACTTCGCAATTTAAAATAATTCGTCATCATTTAGGATGAAAAGATTATTAAATGATGCACACCTCAAAGTGTGGAGGACAATCAGTTTTAAGATAAACTCCAGCAGAAGAGCAGTATATGAACCTGAAAATTGGAAAAGGAAAATCAGATTCATAAAAGTCAGTCAAACATTCCATGATCTACTGATCTTTATCTATGGAAAGACGAGTTGCCAAAACCAACATGGGACATGTAAAACCATCCATCTCCATTACCTTGGAAAGAACTACTGTAATTTAGGCATCATTATACTAGTTCCACTCTGATGTGTAATCAATTTCAATCTAAAACGATGTTAGCATTTAACAATGAGGCTGGAAATGTGTCTTTTATTTATCGATATAGGAACTTACAAGCTTATATTTCATTTTGTCAGGTGGAGAAGCAAACATAACTTACTATGATAGGTTCAATCACTTCATAACACCCCCACTTATTACCTAAGACCAACACAAGAGCACTCATTGTGAATGCTTGCATTGGGTGTCTGTATCAAAGAAGCAATAAGGCGTTAACAGATTGTTCAGAGCTTACTGGTCCAGGTTTGGTAAAGCATCCAATATAGGTTCCACTTCAACTGCTTCACGTCCTGCAAATACAACCTAATAAAGTTATTCATTCTTAGGAAATAATAGTAAAGAGATCAATGATACGACACGGAAAAGGGTCCCAATTTAAGAGAGTGCATACCATTTATATCATAAACAACATCAAATCCTTTAGCTGAAAGACTGGATTTGACAAATTCAAAGTCCTTCCTGTCTCCTTTCAAGTGCAAGATCTAGTAAATCATGATCAATAGCAAAAAGTGGCTTATTATGTCAAAACAAGGACAGTGTAGAAGTTCTCTGACAATATTAGGCAAGTATATTTGCCTTGTAATGGTACCTTGGAAGAAAAGCCAGCATAATCCTGGTCTGATTCACCTGGCAACTGTTGGGTAATTGGAGCTTTGCCTCTAGTAAACAAGGTCACCTGAAAAGAATTGTAATTGACTACTGAGATATAATTTCTTTGCCTAACACCAAGTTTAATCGCACCCCACGGGCAAATAGTTGCTGTAAACGAGAATCTAAAATGAATAAACATAATAAATTCAAAAGGTTTGGTACCTGATGACCCTCTTTAACAAGCAATCTGGACAAAAAAACACCAATAAATCGAGTGCCTCCCATTATAAGAATGTTCTTTGAAGCTGATGCTGAAACTTGCAGCGCTCCTCTTGTATGCCATGTTTTCTTTTTGCACTGCAAAAGGCGTAGATGCATATAATTGTCAGTTAACTATAAACAAGTGGAAGTAAGACCAACAGGTAACTCAAGGCTGTTTTAAGTTTAAAAGACTCTGTGACTAAGTGAAGGGCAGTTTTGCTTTCAAAAACACTCCTTAAGTTTTCATATCTTCATAATGTTTTAAAATTTTAATGAATTCTTAATGTTTTAATACTGATACGTTAATTTTTAATACTAAAATATATTAATAAAAAAATATATTTAAGTGAAGTAAGTTTTAAAAAAGATAAAAAAAATCTATACTTTAGGAATTTATCTATAAATTATAAACTTTAGGAATTCATCAGTCCTTGGACTATCTGTCACTTACATATGTTTATCACTTTTAATGCAATTTTGATGGGGCACAAAATCAATTGAAGCTTTTGGTGGTGAAAAATTAAAACAACAGAAAACAGAGGGACTAATTGGTGAATACAGGAGAACTGAGAAACGAGAGGCTGCACTTTTGGGATGTACATTAGATTACAGCAACAGAGCAACAAAACAGACGTAGAAAGAAGAACGAGTGAAATTTGTATTCCTAATTAATCCTTCAACTCAGAACCTATGTTAGCTTTAATAGAAGGATTAGCTTTAATAGGAGGATCCCAACAAGGTGAGTTAACTCGGACTTTTTTTTTTTTGCTCTCTTCTGGAGCTCAGATTACGATTTGGATTTTTACTCATTTCATCACTATTTCTGGGTTGGTTTTATGTGCTGGATTTTTGTCCATATTAATATGAGCTTAAATGATGTTTGTTTAAGAGACGGTGACATTGATATGGGAAGATAGCCTGCATAACTATTTGCAGTAGCGATTAACTTAAGTTCTAATTATTGGAAGGGAAATACTCGGAATTCACAGCAAAAATAACAAAGAAACTAGTGAAAGCAGTGAATGCATCAGAACAAGATAGTTTTCACATCAAATTCAGAAAGAGACCTGAGCATGAGAGTGGAGTCTGATGCCATTGAAGTCCGATAGAGAGGATGGCAGAAGGGATAAAGAAGGGTGAGTTTGCTGCTGAGGCACCACCATTCTTGTAGTTGCCATGGACGGAGATGGACCCTTCTCTTCTGTCCCGTTTTCACTTCTGAGTTTGTTCTCAAAACAGAAAATTCAAAGATTCTGGTCCTGCCCATTTCTACGTTACAACAAGGATAAGGCACTGACCCCACCCATCCCCATGCCCTCTGCTTTGGTTGTGTCCACAGCCTCTCATCCATTTGCAGCATTTACCACCTCTCCCTTCTATTTTATTTGCTTTGTTAATGACAAATTCTAAAATACTCAATTTTATTTTTGTTAAAGCCATTTTTAAATAAAACAAAACATACGTATGAATATTAATGTCTAATAATTATATATTAGATAAAATTTAAATACAAATTATTTTTTATAAATAATAAATTAAATAAAGTTTATTTGATCTCTTGTATAATATTTATTATTGAATTATTAATGAAAATTTATTATATTTTACTAAAATAAAAATAAATAAATTTTATTTCTAAAATATTTATTTTTTTACTAATTAAAGTAAGCTTTATTTAAAAGTTATATATTTTGAAGAATTTTAAAATTAAATTATATTTATTAAATAACTATTAAATTAAATTATTTCATTTTATGTTTCAAATTAAATCTTTAAATTAATTGTAAAAATTAAATTATTTATATTTTATTATTGATAATACATATTTAATAGATAGTAAATTATACTAAAATATAACAAAAACACTATTTTTAATAAATACATTTTTTACTAAATCTGAAAATAAAAATAAAAAATAAAAAATTTATAAAATACTTTAGGAATTTATCTATAAATTGTAAATCTTTCACTTAGTACAACCCCAAAAGGATGGTCGAGTTGGTTCAATAAGAGATATGGAGTCAAAAAATTTTGTGTTCGAATCTTTTTACTCTCTTAATCAAGCATGTCGTACATAATTTTCCTAATACGAAATACCCAATTGATGTGATATACATGATTTTAAGTCCATCCAAATATTTAATATAATAACAATCGTGTCCTCCGTTTTTCTTTTTTTTTAATCTATCACTTGTACATGCTTATTACACGCTTCAATTAAAATAACAGAAAACATGGGGGACTGATTGGTGAATACAGCAAAAACTAGCCTCTTGCGTTGCTGGGATCGACATTAGATTTAGATCAGCGGAACAACGCGACATAGGAGTTAGGACAGACAGAAGAACGAGTGTGAGAACTAAAACTCTTTTTTTTTTTTTTTTTGTTCCTAATAATTCCTCAAACTCAGAACCTCTCTTAGGTTTAATATTCCCAATTTTTCAATCCTCCAGCAATGGATCTCAACCAGGTGAGTTGACTCGGACCTTCTTTCTCTCTTCTGCAGCTCAGTTTACGATTTATATTTTTTCACATTTGTTTAGGGTTGGATTTCTGGTTATCTTTATGTTCTGGGTTTTTGTCCATATTTTTGATAGATCTGTTTTTCATCGAGAAAATATGATCTTGCATGGTGTGTGTAAAACAACGTAGATTGTTGGTAAAGAGGATAATGAATCGAAAGAAATAATTAAAAAGGATCCTTTCGGGAGAAATTGTAGAAATTACACCTGAGTTTTTGTCAGTGGTCAACCCTAGAAACATCTTCCGCGAAAATCTAAAATTTGATTTGTGAATAATCAGATCTTAGACGTGAGGTAAGATGAAAAATAGAACAAATACGACAAGGACTATACTGACTGTATAGTTCCTCAACCAAATGGATATAGGTATCCTCCTTCTTTCAATTTGGCTTGGTTTGGTTGAGTAGGTTTGAGAGCGTAGATCAGATTTCTCTTTCTTCATATTGCCTGTTTTTGTTGGTTTGTTTCTTAACTCGAGCGATGGACTTAAAAATTTCTGTGATGTGAATCATCTTGCCCTGCAATCTTATGCGCAACTCAAGAGGAAAGTCTGAAAATTGCGCCTTGGGATTTCAAAACTATGATTAATATGTGTTTCCCATGGTAACTGGATCAGTTAGTGGTAATGCAACTGTGGTGAACTCAATGTTGGAACTGCATAACTTACGTTTTCACTTGAGTGTTTTGGATAAGGCCTGTAAATTAGACGAATTTAGAGATTTTCCTTCAGATTTATTGAAGAAAGGCTGAGATTACAGAATTTTTTGGCCATTAAGTTTCAACTCTTGCAACCAAACCTAGTGATCCTTTCTTTCATTACCTACAAATACGCCATATCTGTTGCTGCACAGTTTTTCAGATGACAACTTTTAGTTTGAAGCTATGAGTTTTTTTTATTTGAACTCAGAACCCTAGTTGGGACTTATCAATTGTTCTTCCTCCCGATTAACATAACTAACTCCTCTTGACAGCCTCCTGGTGAAAACTATGCTAATCCAAAGACATGCCTCTTTCATGTTCTCTTCAAGGTATGTCAGATTTCATTATTGTAACTAAGTAAGCTGCATGGTCTGGCAACGCTGATGCTATCTTTTGTTTTATGTTCATGGCAGGCTGGAGCTCTAGCATTTTACATACTTTCTGCTCTCTTTATAGACAATTTTGTGATCATTTTTGTGGTCACTGTTCTTCTTGCTGCACTTGATTTTTGGGTGGTTAAGAATGTGAGTGGTCGAATTTTAGTTGGTCTTAGGTGGTGGAATGAAATTAATGATCTGGGTGAGAGCGTCTGGAAATTTGAATCCCTTGACCAAGAGGTTAGATTAAGTTCATAGCACTTTGATAATAGATAATCTCTTTGTAAATTTTTATGTTCAAATTGTTTATGAATATTTGCTTTACATTTGGATTGCCCAACTCTTACACATCTTCATCATGATTTCTTCATTAGTCACTGGCCAGGTTGAACAAGAAAGATTCATGGCTTTTCTGGTGGAGTCTTTATCTAACGGTAAGAAAATACACATCCTGCTACAGATGAATGTATATTTAACGTATTGCACTAATTGAGAAGTCAGATATTTACATTACATGTTTCAGTAACTATTAGAAAGTACTAGAGGCTTCCACTTCTTTATGTAAGATGAGGTCCTTCCAGGAAAATCTGAAAACTTATGGGGAGTGGAAGCTTAGAAATAGATGAATTGAATAACACGTAAAGTTTGTGAGGTTTGCAATAAGTTGGTGATAGTTGAACAGTGATTAATTTGGTTTATTACTCGGCTGTGATTGGACAAGAATTGATCCTATGTCCCTATCTTATTTGTATGTCAAAATTTACATTGTAGGCAATTGCTTGGGTTGTGCTTGGAATCTTCTCTCTTTTAAGGTTCCAAGCAGATTATTGCCTCATCGTTGGAGTTTGCTTGACTCTCAGCATAGCAAACATTGTTGGATTCACTAAATGTCGCAAAGGTTAGCTACCAACTTTTGGTTTTCTCACGTTGGGTCACTTGCTTCAACATCTTTAATATGTTTCTCATTGTCATTATTCACTAGTGCCATAAAAAGTAAAGAAAGAAAAAGGAATAGAAGATGGGACGTTTTATGTGTGCTAATGACTTAATCAATCACAGCTATATCAACAAACTCGTTTGACAGAAACTGTGCATTTATGAAACAAACTTGAGACAAAGCCTTGTTTTTTTTAAATATTTACTGGAATCATGAGACCGGCCACTCTGCCTATTAGATAATGCTTCTGTTATTGAATTAAGGATTATCCGTTGATATGATAACTCAAACATTCTGTGTTCCTGTAGATGCTAAGAAGCAGCTTCAACAATTTGCTTCTCAGACCCTTGCAAATCGTGTCTCATCTACCATACAATCAGCATTTAGTGTTGTATGAGCCATTCAAGATGGAAGGTGGCCAATGGGCATGAATCAGAAGGGGTACCCTTCTGATAGACATGCTAGAAGTACGGGAATGTACAAAATATGCCAGGATTGAGTTTCATTATTCTTTAATACTGCAGTAGGAATACGAGATAGCATGCTGTGTATCAAAATTTGAAAAGTCTAAATGGTTTTTGTGTCAAGAACACGATGGAAAAAAGGTGATCCGGCAAGATGAATAACTTTACTTTTGACTTGAAGATATTTGCTTTGCAGGCTCTCTCCTCTCTTTCTCTATCTCTCACAAACAACCTCCACCTAAGAGAGTGCCTTTGCCAGGGAAAGTTGTTGACATTGTTGTGGTTAGCCTTTTATTTGTTCAGTAATTGGTATGATTTCGTGAATTTTAACTAATAGCAAAGCATTTTTGTTTCTATCACAATCAAATATTGGTGAATCGTTGAAGAAAATTTTCTATGAAAATTTTCTGCCATGAGTTTGCTCACTTCCAACCAAATATCTAAGGAAAAGCTCAATTATCAAATGGCAATACTGAAGCTAAGCGTGCCTTTCATACTTCAGAATCCAAGGAGGAAAGTTAGGAGACTCGAAATCGAAGTTAATTTAAACATCCTAATGGGAATTTCTGAATGGATGTGCATAGACGGGCAGATAATGCTCACACTTACCCATATAAGTACGCTTTAATTAAACAACGTGGCAAGTTTGAGTAAGTTGAGTCCTTAGGCATCGCCGTCGCGGTGAAACTCAGTCCGAATTTCTGTATTAAAATGAAGTTTAGGAGATTTTGGTAATACGAAATCTTATTTTTACATAATAGAGAGGTTATTTTTGGATAAATTATTGGTATCTGAATTCACTGGGCTGACTAATCTGGTTCGAGACGTAGTCACAGTTAAGGCTTCTTGTCCCTCCTTGCGAGTGTGTTTAGTAGAGATCGAACCCAAGAGCTCTTTTCATAAGTTCAGCTTGCGCAGCCAATTAAGCCACAATCCGTAAGTCGAGAGATTGTTTTTAATAAATGTACATGTAAATTAAACCCAGTTTAAATTCTTGCAATAAAGTGAAGTCTGGAAAGTTTTAATAATATACATTCTTACTCTTACGTAATGGAAAGAATGTTTTCAGTAGATTTATATAAAGATAAGATAATATGTCTTATTTATATGTTATTTTTATTAATTTATTGAAAAAAGTTATTAATTTGAGTTAAATGGGAAGTAAAAGTAGATTATGTTTATCGTAAACGTAAATAAAAAAAGAATTAAACGAGAACACAACGCGAACGTTAGATTTTGGAAGGCGATTAATCGAAACGCTTCCAACATCTCCAAATCAAGAACTACGCCGCTTGGATTTGCTCGTTTGAATCTCAATAGCATACACAGACATGTTGCAGTGTATATTTCTTCTCTCAGATTCTGGGTAAGTTTGTGTTAATCATCGATTCCTGTTAAACAAGGGTTGAGCTCTTCAACTCTACAATCGAATCTGCATTGCTGTCTGACATGTTGATTGCATCTATATCGATGTCACAGAGAGGTAATGCTAGAGAAGCAGTTGACTGGGCATCGCGTCGATAGATCTATCTGTGCTTGGTTTTGGGATCAAGTTCTTTCTCGAGGTGATTCCTTAAAGGTAACTTACACAACACCTATGGTGGTAGAATTACTTCATTTTAGCTTTAATTCAAATTCAACTTCTGGGTTTGGTTCCAATCTGTTTTTTTTTTTTTTTTGGGTCTAAAGCTCAAATCTTTTTCTTTTTCTTTTTCTTTTAATTTATCAATTATGTTGGGAACGCCTATGATTCTGTTACTCATTTCCTGTTCTTTACTGCTCGTCAGAACATTGATTGGTAACATATGTAATTTCAGCTCTCCTTGAGATGGTAACATATGTCTTTTTACCCAAAAAGTTTGACCTTTTCATTTTGGACAGCAACAACCAGTCATTGCTTCCCCTACACATTACTTGTTCCAAATTGTTCGTGGGGGGATCACTTTTCTGGCTTGTACCCAAGTTGAAATGCCTCCTTTGATGGCTGTTGAGGTAAATCCTTTCACTGCTTTGGCTTCCCAAAAAAATTATGTGCCTTTTAAACGCCATCAAAATCCTTGACATATAGCTATTGATTTTCAGTTCCTTTGTAGGGTGGCTGATGTCCTCAATGATTATCTCGAAGGGCTGAATGAAGATTTGATTAAGGATAATTTTGTTATTGTGTACGAGGTATAATTTCAGCGCAAATTTTGTTTCATGATATAATTCTACACATCTATTTGGGATGATGAAAAGAAAAGTGAAATTGAAAAAGAAATCTTTCTAGTTCAGATTTCTGCCTTCAGTTTTATGCTTGGACTAAAGACAACCTGCACTTTCATTGAATTTCCAGCTTCTGGATGAGATGATAGATAATGGCTTTCCGCTGACAACAGAACCTAACATCTTGAGAGAGATGATAGCCCCGCCAAATATTGTTAGCAAAGTGTTGAGTGTTGTTACTGGAAACAGTTCAAATGTGAGCGACACCCTTCCAGGGGCAACAGCTTCTTGTGTTCCTTGGAGAACAACTGATGTAAAATATGCAAATAATGAAGTGTATGTTGATCTTGTTGAAGAAATGGACGCAATTATAAACAGGTTCAACCTATGCTCATAAAATCTGTTCAATGGGAAATGTAGGTGTACCATTTTTGTGGGTTTCCGTATCTACATCACTTGTTTGAAATTGTACTTTCCCAATTTCTAATTGGTTGAATCTAATTAGTAGTCTAGTGGCACAAATCATCAATTGGATGAAAACTAGTTCTTAATGTCATTTCTTGTTTTATGAACTATTTGGAATTCAACTCTTTTAAGCATGAATTCAGTATGCTCGATGACTGTATTAATTTTGTATCAAAGGATTTGGAAGTTATAGTCCATTAAAGGATAGGCCCCTACTAGTCATCATTGAAGGTATATGATCTTTCTACTCATGTTTTTTCTTGATTGTCTCTTTTGCTTCTCCTATATTCGTGTTTACCTAGATATTGGTTTATGGGTATGCCTTTAAAGTTAAAGAAACTTGCCTATCATAATCATACACACTATTTTGTTTTCCTTAATGGTTCATCTTATTGTGCTCTGTGAAGGCTTTTTTCTAATATAATGCAACGGCAGGGATGGTATCTTGGTGAAATGTGAGATTTATGGTGAAGTTCAAGTCAATTCCCATATTACTGGTGTTCCTGATTTGACCCTGTCTTTTTCAAATCCATCTATTCTGGATGACGTGAGATTTCATCCATGTGTTCGGTTTAGACCCTGGGAATCCCATCAAATCTTGTCCTTTGTACCTCCTGATGGGCTGTTTAAGCTCATGAGTTACAGGTTTTTTATCAAGATTCGTACCTTCTCAGCGCTATTTCATAGTAGTTTATAGGACATAAATACAATTTATATCAATAATTTTTGCAATGATTCAAAAGCACCTTGCATTCTGCTGCTACTTGGTGACTTTAATTTAATGTATGTTCTTTTTAATCACAGTAACTGTTTGCCTTTGTCAGGGTTAAGAAGTTGAAAAGCACCCCAATATATGTAAAGCCACAGTTTACATCTGCTGCCGGGACTCCTCGCATAAACGTAATGGTTGGGATACGCAATGACCCTGGAAAGATGATTGACTTGATAACTGTGCAATTTCAACTGCCTTCTTGTGTTTTATCAGCTGATCTGACGGCAAATCATGGAGTAGTGAACATTTTCTCTAATAAGGTATTCTTAACCAATATTTTATGCTCCATTTTAGTACAGAAATCGACCATTAACTTAAATAATGTCTATGTAGAAGAAAAAAACTAAAATGTGATGCAGAAAAAGAAGGTTAAATAATGACTTGTGTTAGGAAACAGACCTCCTAGTTCAGGTCTGGTGGAAATAACGATGACTACATATTCAGTGCTCTTGCATGCCCTTATACTATTATCGCAACCATTACTACCTAGAAAGAAATGTTTTGAGGAAATATCTAAATCTCGTTGGCAGGTATTAATCAGATTGGGGGATGATCTTAGCTATTTATTTTTCCTTCTTAAATGTGAAACAGCAAAGGTTTTCTGGCAGGCTCACTGTTGTTTGTTAACATGTGTTTGCAGACATGCTCCTGGTCAATTGATCGAATACCGAAGGATAAGACTCCGGCATTATCTGGGACATTAGTGCTCGAGACAGGATTGGAGCGTCTTCACGTATTTCCTACCTTCCAAGTGAGCTTTAGGATTCAGGGTGTCGCCCTCTCGGGGCTGAGAATTGATAAGCTCGATCTAAAAGTTATACCTCAACGTCTTTATAAGGGTTTCCGTGCCCTCACACGAGGAGGATCTTATGAAGTAAGATCATAGATCCAATTTTCCTCTCAACCTTTTTGGTTTTTCGCAGTTTCTGTAACGGGCTTTGTTCTTACTAATTCTACATTGTGGTGCCAGTCCAATGCTTCATATATTTGCCTGGTTTTCGTTTAGAAATTAGAAACTTGTTTGATAATCTACAGGCCAAAATAACGTAGTAAATGCTTAAATACTTGTTTTTGTAGAACGTTATTTTTATACAAATTTAGAATGTCAGTGTCGTGCGACTCCTGTTTTCAGCAGAAGGCATTGAACTTTCTTCTATTGCATGCAGTATAATATTTTTACTTTTGATTTCGTGTGGTTATACTCCGGGGTGTCGCAAGATCATGCCTACCAATTAAGTTTTGATTCAATGAAGAGAACATGATGGTATACTGAGAAAGATTTGCAGAATCATAATTACCATACTTTTCCTGGCCATTAAAGTGAATAATGAGATAATGGGGGCAAAACAAGGTGAATGAAAGATTCTCAAAGTGCAAAATAATGAGCAAACTTCGGAAGACCTTAAGATTGATCAAACTGCTACTTTGTTCACCCTAAACGAATCCATGACTTGGCGAAGGTCATTTTCCTCTTCCATAAACACGCTTTCAGGTGTCTGTAGTCTCAGCTCATACAGCCGGTTGTTCTCAACTCCAAGAACTGATAGGTATCGCCTGTTCCATTCCAGACTAGCTATTCGGTCTTGTGGCATTATAGCCAGTTCATTGTTATTAGCATAGGACTTTATGTTCACCTGGTAACAACAGTCCAACACCAAGAATCAACAAAAGCGTCTTTGAGCAATGCATAAGCAGAATATGGAAAATAAAAGCTGCAATGGCACCGGATTTTGGCATGCTCTATGAGGCATGTAAATAAAGATTCACATTAACAAAATGCCCGGCCTCACCTCAACTTGGTAATAAAGTTTTCCATCATCTGCAATTTTGGAAGATGTCGATAGAACGTTTGATTCTCGCCTGACACCAAGTCTAGTAGACATGAACTCTGTCAAGTACTGCTTAAGAACTTTTTTTCCAGCCTCTTGTGGTGGACCCAAGTCTTCAACACTCTTGTAATTAGATGATGAAGGAGATGAAAGCTCTACTGAGAGATTTTCGTCCAGGACGTAAGGGTCCCTGAAAAATATGTCAGCTCCTGCACCCCGGACCTGAATCCAGTTCTTCGGGTACTTGAATGAATAACCATCAAAAGTGTCAATATACTCCCTGAACCCAACAGATGGTTCAGCAAATGCAATGTTGTTGAACTCCACTTCTGAGAAGACATAACTTGAGAGTATCAAGGCCATTGCACTTCTCCTTAGAACTGCAAAAGCTTTAGTCTGATTATATATAATAGAAAAATACTGTTGTGAGAAGCAATCTTAGAGAACTCGATATCAAACAACAGAATGCTACTTGCAGTGAAACATTACGATTGAACTGATCAGGAGTATGCTCTGAAAAATAAGAAGTCCAATCAATTGCAGACAGCAATATCCTTCTATTTTTGTCTACAACGTTAGTGTACACAAAAGGCTAAGAGGAATAACACCAAATGCTTTTCCAACTAACTGAGATGAAACCCAAAAGTTACAACTTTCCCACCTATGGATAGTATTAAAACAACAGTTTTGGTCCCTTTTCAAAAACTAGGGTTAACAAGTTTTCAAATTGAAGCCACTGCATCAGTTTGGCAGTGATGCTTAAGCACCAAAACCCAACCGGTGAACCACTGGTAATAGAAAGTTAAGATGTTCGCACTCCAGAAAGTTAAACTTGGCACTACCATGATAGAAAGAAAGATAAAAATGGGAGCTTGGAAGACTTACCGGTCGTTGGTTTTTGACGAGACGAAGTGATGTGGCGGCCTGTGAGATTTGGAGAGATAGGCATTAAGAAAGTGGAGCAAGTAGAAGGACGTCGAGGGGGAGTATGAAGCTGTGGCGGAGGAGGGGGTGGTGGCCAGTCGAGAATTGAGGCCATTGTCGGTCAGTTTGGGCAGAACGCGTGCAGGGAGAGAACTCAGATGACACTAGTACAAGCTCGATGGATCGATTATCTTCCACGTGGCAGGAGCCTATCGGATAGCATCGTTTCTGGTTTCTTTCGATATAAATCAATCTTTTTCGGCTATTATTATTTTTTTTGTAAAGGGAAGTACAAAGTAGATATTTTCTTCTATCTAAAATAAGTGTCGTTTTAGAGTGATTTTAATTATTCAAAATAAGTGTCCTTCACGATTTTCATACATGTTTATAATTTTATTTTCAAAATTACTCTTTAATTTATATCACATCCTAATTATACAGATTATATTTTCAAGGCAATTCAACATGTAATTAATAAGGGTATATCAAATATTTCACTAGCTTTCTTAATAAATGTGCATTTATCTAAAACGACACTTATTTTGAATAAAAGGGAGTATAACATTTCCTCGTGGCAAGAAATTTTTGGGTTTCACTAATATATTCCCAGAGTATTTGCACTTAGGTTGATCGGATGCTTAAATACAAGAACATATTCTTCTACATAACATTTTGCTTTTTGATTTGCTTCTTTTCCAACGTACGATAATATGATTAACGTTTGCATGGGTCTTCAGAACAAAATTGTTACTTAGGTTTTAAATACACTTCATAATAAGTGTGCATCTCTCTAAAACGACACTTATTTTAGATAGGAGGGAGTATAACATTTCCTCGTGGCAAGAAACTGTTGGGTTTCACTAATATATTCCCAGCTTAGGCTGATCTGATGCTTAACAAGGACGTATTCTTCTACATAACATTTTGCCTTTTGATTTGCTTCTTTTCCAACGTTTGATAATATGATTAACGTTTGCATGGGTCTTCAGAACAAAATTGTTACTTAGGTTTTAAATACACTTCATAATTCTACATATTACTTACATTTTATTTAATACATTTCTTCTTCCTTTTTATTTTCGTTGTATACATTTCCTTTTCAATACAACTTAAGTACATTTCTTATACCAAGTGTAATCACTTACTTTCAAATAAATTTGTAGAGAATGAGAAAGTTATTATAATAATCAATGCTTGGGAATGCGTGTACAGATTTCAGTTTCTTGATGTCTGGGGGTACAATAACCATAATAAATAACTAGGATAACATGCATTATACATAGAAGGGCGTCATTTTCTGATATAATGTTCGATATGTGGTCAGAAGCCTTCACTCAGATAAGAATGACTCATCGTTGTGCGCTCTCAACCAGTAAGTCCTATAAAGTTATACCCTCCTTTTGAGGGCAACCTCCATTCAAATCCTTTAATGTTCATGTCCCAATTATGACATGCATAATTAATTGCAACCGTTCCTAGTATTTATGAAGGATTTTGTTGTTGAAACAGTTAAAAGTAAATGTCTTTGGATCAGATACCGGTTGAATTTAATAGACAAAAAAATAGTAACGAAAATAAAGATAGGTAAAATAAAATAGGACAGAATATAAAGATTTACGTGGTTCGGTCAATATGACCAAGGCCGAAAGGTAAGCAATTTTATTAATATGTGGAGAATGTATACAAGTACAAAGGCTGGAACTAAAGGCTTTTAAAACTTATCAAATATACATAAAACAACTGAAGAAAGGATGAGAGGATTTGTGCTGTTTTGGTGACTGAAGGAGACGAAGGAATGGTGTGTTAATGTTTCAAACTATGCCTTCTATTTATAACTGAAATCACAAGCTTCTGTCCAAAATTTCTTCAATCTGTGCGCAATCTTAGCAATTGACAACAATGTCATGCGTACAAAGAAAATAACGTATTTATGACAAATTCTAAATGGTGGCCATCTATTTTTGACTTAGTGGAGGAGGCTAAAGCATGCAACCAATAGCCAACAATTTTTGACTTATTGGAGAGGCCAAAGCATACAACAAATCTCCACCTTAACTTGGTCCCGGATAATTAGTGATTTGCTCTACCTTCTTCGACAATGCCCCAAAAGGGCTATATCACCAACTATAAACGTCAATTAAGTCCAAGCACTGCTTGAACTTGTAAACTGGAAGAACATTCGTAAACATATCAACAGAATTGTCCTTAGTGCTGATCTTTTGAATAAGGATCTTCTTCTCTGCAATAGTATCCCAATGAAATGATACTTTACATCAATATGCTTCGTCCTTTCATGATACATCTGGTCTTTCGTCAAATGAATAGCACTCTAACTATCACAATAAACAGTAGTAACCCCTTGATGAAGGGAGAACTAACCAAATAAACCTCTCAACCATAATGCTTCTTTGATAGCCCCAGTAATATTCTGCTTCAATAGTAGATAAAGCCACTACATGTTGTAAAGTAGTTTTCCAACTAACGGCACAACCTCCAATGCAAAATACATAATCTGTCAGAGACCTACGGCTGTCGAGATCATCGGCATAATCTGAATCCACAAAATCAAACAAAGTATTATTGGTTCTACCAAACTCCAAACAAAAGTTTGAAGTGCCCTTTAAGTATATGAAAATTCATTTCACCGCCTGTCAATGTTCTTTGCCAGGATTAGCCATATATCTACTAATGACACTAACATCTTGTGTAATATCAGGACGAGTACATACCATTGCATACATAAAACTACTGATGACACTAGAATACGAAACTCGTGTCATATAATCTTCCTCTTCCTGTGACTGTGGTGATTGAGCAGCAGATAGTCTAAAATGACTAACAAAAAAGGTACTAATTGCTTTGGCATCTCGCGTGCTAAATCTCTCCAAAACATTATTGAGACAATTCTCCTGGGTCAAGAATAATTTACCAACTTCTCAATCACGTCTTATCTCGATGCCAAGAATTTTCATTGTTGCTCCCAAATCTTTCATCTCAAATTCACCATGCAATAAGGCCTTCAAATGGTGAATATATGTTACATTCTTGGCAACAATGAACTTATCATCAACGTATAACAATAAATAGATGAATGAGCTGTCATCTAACTTTCGAAAGTAAACACAACTATCATACATGCTCTTAGAGAAATCATGACCCAATATAAATGAATCAATCCTCTTGTACCACTGTCTTAAGGACTGCTTCAATCTATACAAAGATTTCTTCAACAAGCACACCTGGTCTTCCTTTCCTACAACTTCAAAACCTTTAGGTTGTTTCATATAAATTTGTTTATCTAATTCACAATACAGGAATGCTGTTTTGATGTCAAGTTGTTCTAATTTCAAATCAAACATGACAAATACACGAATAGAGCTATGATTAACCACTGGTGAGAAAATATTATTAAAATCAACACCTTGTACGTAACTATAGCCTTTTGCAACTAAATGTGCCATATACCTTGCATTTTTAATATTTGAAGTACCTTCTTTTCTTTTGAAGACCCATTTGCAACCAACAATTTTCTTACCCTTTAGCCGCTTCACTAAAACCTAAGTATCATTCTTGTGCAAAGATTCCATTTCTTTATTCATGGCTACCACCCACTTATCAGCGTCAACATTTGAAACTACCTCCGTATATATGGAAGGTTCACTGTCTCCACATGTTTCCTATACTATTGATAAAACATATGCAACTAAATTTGCATACCTCTGTGGTGGTCGAATCTCTCGTCTTGATCTGTCTCTGACTATGAAATGTTCTTCTTCTACTAGTTCATCTTGAACATGATCAGGATCTAGTTTATCAACTTGATCTGTCTGATGTGTAGAAGATGTCTGTGAAAGACCTAAACTACCAATCTCTAATTCCACCTGTTTCTATGTACTGTTCTCTTTTTCTAAATTACAAGGATTGCAAAACTCTTTTCTGGGATACAACATAGAGGATTCATCAAATGTAACGTCCCTACTAATTACAAATTTAGGTGACTTGAGATCAGGACACCACAAATAATATCCTTTCACCCCTGAAGCATAACCACAGAAAATACATTTCTTAGTCATAGATTCTAATTTTCCCTTATTTACATGCATATATGCTAGACATCCTAATATTCTTAAAATAGAGTAATCAACAAGAGTATCTAACCAAACTTTCTCTGGAGTCTTGAAATTAAGAGGAGCACAAGGAGAACGATTGACGATATAGCAAGCTGTTGCAATGACTTCTGCCCAAAAATCAAGTGTCAACCTTGCATTAGAGATCATATATCGAGCCCTTTCCAAAAGAGTCCTATTCATGTGCTCGGCGACTCCATTGTGTTGCAGAGTCATTCTGATAGTGTGATGCCAAGAAATTCCTTCGTTCTTGCAAAATTTATTGAATTCACCTCCATAAAATTCCAAACTATTATCTATTCGTAGCCACTTAACATGTTTTCCTGTCTGCTTCTTAATCAAAACTTTCCAATGCTTAAAGGTTAAGAAAAATCATTTTTATGTTTTAAGAAATACACCCAAACCTTCCTTGAATAATCATCAATAAAAGTCAACATATACCGAGCGCCACCTTTAGATGGAACACGAGAGGGCCCCCAAAGATTAGAATGAATATAATCCAAAGTACCTTTAGTTTTGTGAACAACTGGAGAATTGAAACTGACTCGTTTATACTTTCTAAAAATACAATGCTCATAAAAATCCATCTTACCAATACTTTGACCACAAAGTAAGACTCTCTTGCTTAACAACGTTAAACCTTTCTCATCCATATGTCCTAAACGCATGTGACACGATTTGGTAATGTCACCATCAGTAGAGACTACCGCAGCACCTATTACTGTAGATCCCTGCAAAACATACAAACTACCAGACCTGCAAGCTTTCATCAATATAATAGCACCTTTAGAAATTTTCAAAACTCCACCTTCAGCTGAGAACTTGCATCTTTGAGAATTGAGAGTGCCCAAAGAGATGAGATTTTTCTTCAAATCAGGAATGTGTCTAACGTCAGTGAGCATTCTAATGATACCATCATACATTTTGATTCGGACTGTACCTTTACCAACAACTTTACAGGCAATATTATTACCCATCAAAACAATTCCACCCTTCAATAACTCATAAATGGAAAAAACTCTCTGTCAGACTCACGTGGTAAGAACAACCCGAATCTAAAATCCACTCCTTATTAGACCTAACTCTATCTTCTATGGATACAAAGATAATTCCCTTATTCTTATTGTTGGGCACCGATTCCGGAACCCAACTCTTGCTCTGATACCACAACTGTTGGACCCCGCTTTCGGAGCCCAACACTCAGAGTCATAAAATGTGTGCTTGTACTTGTTACCATGTATGGATATTCCAATTAACCCTCATTAGTCATCTTCGATTCATCTTCATTCTCTAATATCGTAAGTGTCAGGCTTTATTTTTCGAATCATTCTTATACTGAAGCAAATATTTTATGTTCAACTTCCATCTAGATATTGAACATCTTAAAGGCTGAATTAGAATTCGACCTCTTTATATAATTTGTAAACCTACGCCTCTAGTTTACTCCACATCGGAAATCATCTCAGTTGGAACCCTACAGATCCAGATATATTCAAAATGTCGAAGCATGCTCAGTAAAATAACATTAGTTCATACTATTCTAACATATTCCTTTACTTTCCTTTAATCAAAACCTTTTTCCAATCAATTTGGAATGCCACCAATTTTTGTGGAGAGATAGCAAATGTGTGTTGGGATCTATTCCTTCAAGAATCACTTTATTTGGAGGTCAGATAGCAAAGATTGGGCTGAAGGAATCAAACAAGGTTCCGTCCTTCATCATATTGGACCTATTCGGGACAAAGACATAACTTGCCCTAGGGATATCAGATCAAGGTCATTCTTAGAGGGTTTCAAAGAGGACTTCAATATCTACAATTTTATGAAGACATTGAAGTGAGATTTTGTCATCTAAAGGGTCAGAATTGGACCAGATAATACAAGATGAACAGTGCACCAGATGATATGACATCATTACCAGACGATACGTCATCACCAGACGAAATGTCCTCATAGGATGACACGTCATCACCGGACGATACATCATCACCAGACGATACGTCATCACCAGACGATATGTCTTTACCAGATGATACGTCCTTGCCAGACGATGCGTCCTCACTAGATGACATGTCATCACTAGACAATAGGTCATCACCAGACTATACGTTTTATACTCCTGAGCATCTCCACTTATAAGGACTATAACTTTTGACTCCGATATCCCAAAATTTCATACTTTATAGCGTTGGAAAGCTCGAAAGACCAGCTACAACTTCCATGAAGACAACTTGTCAAATTCATCCTACATCAATCCAGATTTTACCCTAAAGTCAGAACACGAATTTTTTCCTTACAGAAGACTTGAAATTTTGTACCATGCAAACTTGGAATGTTCTCAGTATAACCATTCAGCTACCAAAATGATTTCATTAAACTCTCAAATCTCAACTCATTTGTCTCATCACCTTCAACTACAT
>JAOSBK010000007.1:16986405-16998237 GCA_027568895.1 Erythroxylum shatona | reverse complement strand
ACCTCTATAAAAACAGTGTTTGCTTTTCTTCCCTACTCTTTTCAATTGATTAATTTGATTGTTTGTGTGTATTAACTTATTAATTTTTGTAGAACTTGTCAAAAAAGTTTTCAACGATCTATTCAACCCCCCTTCTAGATCGCTTTCAAAAATAAAATAATAAAAGTATGGGAACAATATAATAAATATAATAAATAATAGACAAATATATAATTTGCATATAGGAATTGATAAGAGATAAAAGTGACCACAAAGGTGAATTGGCGTACGTTAAAATATAGTTATATAAAATACTCAGAAGTAAATATTATGAAGTAGTTTAAAGGGTGGGATGTAAAATGCTAGTAAGAATGAATCTTTATTGAAAGGTATATACTTAGCTGTTGCTAAGTCTGTTTAGAATTCATGATTATGGTTTTTGGTGCAATCATCATCTAGAAAATTAAAAGTTATCAGCAGTTTTGGTTCATTATTAGCACACAATTCATTTGATATAGGTTGTTGAATATAAATACAAAAAAATGTTTGAATAAATAATGATAATTACTTGAAATAGTTGTAAGTCTCATTTCAGCATTGTCATTATCTCCTTTCTCGCTTAAACTTGATCCTCCCTCTAATTCATCATCATTAGCCTGACAATATTAGATAATAGTGAAGCGTTGCCTTATGTCTTATGGTTACATGTGAATAGGTTTGATATGAACGAGAAAGGTTTTTATTTTCAGTTCAGCATATGCCTTATCAAGAGGAAGTTCAATACTCTTTTTAGAAAAGAGAAAAGTGTAGATCATTAGTCAAATAATAAAGATGTCAAGCTTCACACGATTCCAAAGATGAGAACCATAATGGAGAACATGAAAAAGGATATGCAGCCACCACGACCATTCCAGAATTCATACTTTTAATGGCCATACTGCAGGAGATAACAGTCGATGGCTAATCTAATAAACAACGTAAAAAGGGAAGCAATTATAACCTACAAAAACACACAAGGCTCCAATTTTTATCTAAATTTCTTACAACTATAATAGGGTTTACTTACAACCTATTGTAAGAAACAAGCCCGCTCCTCACTAACTAGTTTCTTGGCATGTTCTGAGGCCTAAAAGGGATATAAATGCTCAACATAGAACAACGAATATTGACTACAACTTAAGTATATATACTAAAGGAGAAATCAGTACAAAGTATAAAAGTTATTAGGATTTAAGTGTTCCTATTTGATCCAGTATGAATATAGGGAAGAGATAAATGAACATGAGAATAGCTGCATAAGAAAAGTAGAAAACTAAAGGAACCAAAATGAAAAAGATAACGGTTAATTGATCTTCTGAAAGTTCACAGGTAGATAAACAACATGCAGTAGTTAGTTGCTAAACTCTGTATTTACTTGCCCAATATTTAAAAAAAATGTAAAGCCTATTTTTACTTCATAAATATGTCAAAAAAAGGAGAACGAAAGATAAACAAAGGGAGGTGATGATAGTAAGGGACTTCTTAACTGCATTAACTACTTAAGAAAATTTGTTAACTTCTTCACTTATGCTTTTCATTGAATGAGCTCTCCTTCCCTTTGAATGAGCTAAACTACTAATGCTTCTACCTTAAATTTTAAAAAAGAAACATTTAAATTGGGAATAGTTCTCTTTTAACTTAAAAGATAGGATAGGCACAAGCAGATTAACAAATCAAACAAAAGCTAGCAATTAGGTATGCCCCTTTCCTCTCCTAATGATGTTTACAAACCAAAATGCTCTTTACATGACTTGAAACAGGCATCATGTGTAAGCTTTGATCCACACTCCTGGATTTTTCCTTTACTCATGAATCAATATGACTCCTCTCTGTTTCTCTAACGGACATCCAAAGGGATAGTTCTTCTTCTCATTATGTGGATAACATCGATATCATTGGTTCTGGTCTAGAGGCCATATGGAAACTTCAAAAATTGTTACACTCTAGTTGTAAGGTTACGATTATGCATCTCATATATAATATATATCAAATATATGCAGCAGAAAATAAAATAGAGCCTCAAAAACCAAATTTACTCATATATATAGGTATAGAAAACAAAAGCATGAAATGTAAGATTACATACCTTTTCGACGATCTCCTTCGTTCTTTAATTTTCGCCATGTTAGGTTGTCGTAAACCATAATGATCAACCTAGACCGTCTCTAATGAAAGTTCACATGAAGATAGAAGGATGAAATCTCACTAGGAGATTGCTATAGTTCTTGTCTTAGAGTTCTTTCTTTGTGTTAGCAAAGACAAGAAACTATAAGACAAGAACTCTTGTGAGAGTTAGAGAGAAAAAGTGTGCGTGTGTGAGAAAGAACTTTTCTTTCTCTTGTGTCTTAGGCATAGGGATGACAGTTAATTTTCAACCCGATTAATATCTACACTACCCGACTCTAAAAAATAGATATGGAGGCTAAAAAATATATTTTAAATAGATGCTAAAAAATGAATGTGGATATAAATTCAATATGGGTATAGTAATAACCTGAATCGATAAATACTCATATTCTACCTGTTCTTTATTAACTCTATTTTTATGTTTTTTTAATATTTATGGTTAAATATAATAAAATATTAATATTTTTAAAGAAAAAACAGTTTTAAAATCCTCACTTTATTCCTCAGTACTCATCTTTTTCATCATATTTTATTTTCTTATAGGATGATAATAATACAAATGATATGGAGATGAAGTTTTGAATGTTGTAGAGTTCACACAAAGACAATTTGAAGCTTTAGTTATTTCAATCTTTGTTACAGTTCTAAATTGTGAAAAATGTATGTTGTCTTTGTACTAAATATTATAATTTTTATTATTACAATTTTATGATTTTTTTAATACATACAAATCAAAATCTTGACTTATTATTATTAAAGTAATTTTGATTTGGAGCGTTCGCAAAAATCTACTCTTTATATTTTCTATTTAGAAGTTATATTTTTATGTGCTATACAACCCGATGGATATCCAAAAACCCGAACAACCCAATGGATTTGGATATGGGTAGTAAATCGTAAAAACCGATGGATATGGATATGGATATGTGTTGAGTCATAAAAAATAGATATGGATATGGGTAGAGTAAAACCCAAACCGAACCCTACCCATTGCCATCCCTAACCAAGACCTACGAGGCTACGACGGGATAAAAGAGAAAATTCTGGTCGGAAGGGGAAACAGAATTAAGGTATTTTCTTTAGTAAGGGGTGCATCTTAACATTTTATAAAATATTTAAGATATTATATTGCACTTTAATATTTTAAAAACGATATTAGGAATATTTTAAATTCTAATAAATTTATGTTTGTATCATTTTTTAACAATTATGTCATCAACTTATTCTATTTTATTTTATAGTCAAGCTAACGTGATTTTAAAAAGATTTCTCTAACTATTAGTAAGAAGTGTGATTTTTATTTTAGTATTTCTTAAGATGTTCTAATTAAACTGCTCCTAGAAATTTTAATATTATTATATAGCTTATTTAAGGTATAATGAGTACTATTTTAATAATATTAAAATGTAAAGGTATGAAATGCACTTTTGATCTAAGAGAAATGAATAATCATGTATAATTTAATGATTGTTATTTCCTAGTCTATCTTATTGTGAGAGACATATCAAAATAGTTTCTACAAATTTTCAAAGGATCTCCTTAACAAAATAGCTTGAAGTAATATTCATACAATAAAAGGATTGAAGATAAACTTGATTTGGGTTTTGTGTAAAACTTTTTCTTCTTTAATTTGATAAAAAGATTCAACTACAAGTTGTTTAATTTTTCAACTTCTAACAATATCTATAGATTAAAAAAAACATTAACTTTTATAAAGGGTTATGCATTTAGCACCATCTCAAAAAATTTTATAACAGACAAAGACTAGGATTTACCAAATATAATTATAATTAAAGTATAATCCTAATTATATAATTAGAATTTAATTTTAATAAAATAAAATTTCTTATTTGATCATTAAAGTTTTTTAAGCTTCAAACTTAAGTCCCATTTAATTTATAATAATTGTTCTATTTTGAGTCCTATTAAATGTTAGTAATAAATATAAATTATAAATAAAATGTTATAAGTAAAATTTTTATTTTTAATTATCTAATTAAATAATTTACAATCATAAATTGACCTTTAATAACAACATACCATGACCACCTAAATATTAAGAATATCAAATTGGTATAACTCAATATATCCATACATGTTTATAACGTATAATTTAATCATTTTAGTTATCTAATATTTCAATTGGACATAGAGTATGGGATTAGTATCTAATCTATTTTAAATTCAATCATGTTCATTCTTACAAATTAATGACTAATATATGAAAGCAACATTTTCAAATCTCAGTTTATCTTGCCATAAAACTTCAAAATTATTACTAATTAACAATAAGAAAATAGTCTCTTTAATTATTTAAGGTCATAAATCTTTATGACATATTTAATTATTTCATATATCTAAAAACTATTGATTTTTTTGCTTTGTCTAGTTCAATAATATCGTTTATCTTATTGAGTTTATGGGCCCGTTAGATCAAAAGCTTCATAAGCCCAAATTTTTACTTTTATAGTTAAAGACTAATTTCTTGAGCTACTTGAAATAAACTAAGTTATAAGTAGTATCAAAATATAATAATTCTAAAAAATTCCCTGACTTTTTGGGAGATAAAATCCCCTTACTTCTTTTCTCCTTTCAACATCTCTCTTTCTTACTTTAGTATTAGTTTGACTCCTTGCTTGTTTTATCTCTAAATTTAGTTATCGTTTCTAGTAACTTAACTAGGCAGGAACTCTCCTGCCTGGCATCCTCCTTGCTTCTAGAGGATATTGCAGCTCTAACATGTTCATCTCTTCTCCTTTATCCCTCCCATATTTTTACTATCCAACCTTCCTTTTTCCCTCCAATATTTTTATCATCTAACCTCCAAAATTAACTCCCCCAATTTCACATTCTCAAGTTAACTCCTTTCCTTCCTCTTCTTTTAACCTAAATCCTCAACTTAGGCACCTCCCTAGCCTCTAACATCGTGAACTTACCAAATCCACTTGGACCTTAAACTTAAACATTTCAACCTCTAGACGTAGCTCCTCCTTTTGGCTTACTTTTTAAACCCCTTTTCTTCTCTCTCTTTTAATCTAAACCCTCTAGTCAAAGCTCCTCTTATTTCTTAGATTTCACCTATCATTTGGTAAGACTTAACTCACTCAAGAAAAATATGGTGTCAAGTCGTTATGGATGTAATACCTTAAGCTAAACTAAAATTTTTTTGTTAAGATAAAGAAGACCCGTTCGTGATATCCCTACCACTTAAAGTGTGTTAGAAATATTTTTAAAGGTGATCTAGCACCCTTGTTGGTTACTATTGTGATAAGAGGCCTTCTTCCCCCCAAATGAAGGCTTAGACTAAACTAGATGGACAAATTAAGGTTAGAGAAATTTTTAATAAGATTTGTTTTGTTTAAATCCAACAATAGGTCTAATACGGTCAAAGGATTGGAGCAAGGACCTTGGTATGTTAATGGGAGATCTTACTGAAGAAATGGGAAGCCAAAATTACTTGGATAGAGTTGGTATGAACTGATTCCAATATGGATTCATTTTAATAATATTTCTCTAGAATCTTGTTCTAGAATTAGACGAAGTTATCTTATCAGCTTTAATTGGAACTCATTATATGAACGAAAACACAACCACTCTTAGTCATATTGAATATGCAAGAATTTATAGTGAAGTTAATTTAGAAAAAGCATTACTAGAAACGTTAAGATTCAAAAGATTCAATAAAGAAGGGAGCTTAACAGAAACCAAAATCTCAGTCACATACCAATGGGAGCCCTCTTCCCACCCTAAAACAAGGAAAAAGCATGTGGAAACCAACTAGTAAAAAGTTTAACATTAGGGAGTTTAATGAATTATTAGGGTTGGGGGATAATATCCCCATCGTTGCTGATACGAATGTCTCATACATAGCAATGAAAAATAAGTCTATTCCATGCTAAGAATTAAAGAATATGGTCTTTTCTCAAGACAAGGTCCATGTAACTATTATGAACCAATCCTAATTATACTAGAAGTTATGAGTATGCAGGCAGTGATTGTAATAAAGGAAGATAAAGTAATGCAGGAAGGGAAATTGACTTTTGTAAATAGATAGAAGCCTTCTGATGAATGAACTCCTATGCTTAGTAACACTTAATCCTAGTCAAAACACAAAGAACTTGAAGATGAGCACTAGATATAAAGCCAAAGTTAACTTATCACACTTAGTAGTAAAAAGAGAAAAAAAAAAGGAATGCAAGGAGTAAGGCCCAGAGTAGCCCTTAACACTAGTCCCTCTTATGTCCATAATGGTTTTGGAATATTAAGGGTATCAATTCCCCTAAGAAGTAATAAAAATAAAGAAACCATTGATAATAGGTTTGCTTAAAACAAAAATAAAGCTCAAAGAGTGCCTTTGGTTTTTTCGGAAACTCTTTGATCACTGTTACTAATCACTAAATCCATTTCAATGGAAGAATCATTATGTATAAACCAGATTTGATGAAGATCACATATACTAGGTACTTTACCAAATTTATACACATGATAGTTGAATTTCCATCATGCTTGATAGTTTCTAACATTAGATATTTTTATACCACAAACCTTGGTTTTCAAATGAATTCAATATGGAATGATCTCAAAAGTATTCACCCCAATATCTTAACCCATTGCATCATCCTGTGAAGCTTCAATAAAACTTTATAGTCATATGAATCTAAGGGTTTTAAATTGAATTTGAATGATATATAATTGACCAAATCCCTTTAGACAAGCCCACTTTAGTAACCAACTCACCTTTGACCGTTCTCTGATAGAAATTCAAATAAACACATCTATTGCTAGAGAAAATTTCCCTTCAGGTTCAATAGCTATCTTTTAAACATAAAGGGATTTAAAGAGGGAGTTACTAAGTATTTGCAAACTACGTCTAACAGATTTGAAGCATTCAAATATATGAGGGCACTATAAGCTATCAAGGAAAAAGAAGTTGAACAAGTTAAGGGCTAATAATACATTAGTGTACATTCAAACTATAAAAGTTTTCCTCATTTAAGCATTAATTAAACTCTTCGTAAACCCTAATAATATTAGCCTAAAGCAAAAATAAAAATATGTTGTACAAAGTTACATTTAGGCTCTTATAAATCATGTACCCTTAATCACACAAAGATCAAGGGTGTAATGGTTGAGTGATGATGATGGAAACATAAACTTCTTTTATAATGTTATCTTAATAAGAAGAAACATTAACATAATAGTTTCACTTTTAAGCCTTAATGGATCTCTTTATAATAATCAATCTGAACTGAAGAGAATCATCTTAAATCATTTCAAGGACTTATTAGGTAACCCCACTAATGATCTTTCTTCTTTACAGGAGTTTAAATCACTCATTATCTACCTTATTAAGTATGATCAAGCAGTGTGGTTCTACAAACCTTTCACCAAAGTAAACAAATAATTAGTTTTCCATTGTATAAACCCTAATAAGGTACTGTGATCTAATAGGCTTGCATTTTTTATAAAAAAACTTGGTAGTTAATTATAGACTTAGTTTCAAATACAATAATAGAACTCCTATATAAAAGTAAGATATGTAAGGAAGTGAACAAAATATATTTAAGCCTCATTCTTAGGAAGCCTAATCCCTCCTTGCTGCTAAACTACCCTCCTTAATGCTAAACTACATACCACTCTTTTATTGTAATATGCTCTATAAGATAATTTTAAAAATGATCCCAACTAGACTAAAAATGACTCTCAGTTTAATTATTCATCCAATTTAGTGGGCTTTCATTCAAGAAAGGAGTATAGTAGATATTATTCTCCTAGTGTAAGAGTTGTTCAAATATTATTAGAACAATATAGTAATAAGAAGTTGTGCAATGAAAATTGACATCAATAAAGCCTTTGATATGGTTAAATGGAGATTTATTATTAAAGCAATGATGGCCATAGGTTTACCTAGAACTTTCATTAATTGGATTAAGCTTTGTATAACAATAAGCTCTTTTATTTCTAGTAAATAGGGAGTTAACATAAGTGTTCAAAGGAGTAAGAAATTAAGGTAAAAGGACATTTTATTTCCTTACCTTTTTCATAATATACATAGAAGTATTATCTATGTATATAGAAAAATATGTGTATATTGAAAAATAAAATTACAATATCAAGTCTCAAATTCCATTACAAATGCAAAAGGGTAAAACTTAACACTTATATTTTGTTAATGATTTAATTATATCATATTGATCTTAAGAAACTTTAGTGAGACTCTTATCTCAATAGTTTATAAGTTTAGTAAGCTTTTAGGCCTAAAAATGAACCAAAACAAAGCTTAATTTTTGTCTCTATGTGCAACTTATGCATAATAGAGCCATTGGCAAGCATTTTAAGTCTAAAACTAAAGAATCCTCCTTTCAAATACCTTGGGATTCCAATAACTACCAAAAGGATCAATTAGAGAGACTATCAGTCCCTATCCATTGTCAAAAGAAATGGTAGCTAGAATAATAGAAATCTATCCTATATAGGTAGATTTTAGCTTATCATCTACGTTATAAGTATTCTTTATATATATTGGAGCTCCCACCTTTCTCTCCTTACAAGCATAACCAAAGCCATTGAAAGAATGTTAAAGAATTTCCTTTGGATTGGAGAAGCTAACATTATCAAAATTAAAGTCAAATGGTCTAATATTTTCTCCCCTAAGGATGAAGATGTCTTGAATATCAATTCCATCGATACTATGAACATGATGCTTTTAGCTAAGAGAATATGAAAACTTCTGATGGACAAAAAATATTCATGGGTCAAATAAATGTATGCATACTTCTTTGCAGGTGAAAATGTCTAAAATTTTAAGCCTAAAGCTAACAATTAATGCACTTTACTTTTGCCATTGAAGTTAAGAGACTTCATAACTCCCCAAATAAGGTGCATCATTAGGAATAGGAATAAAACTTCATTTTAGTTTGATAATTAGCATAACTAGGGACCTATTTACAAAATCTTTGCATTTAGCACTCTTAGGCATATTCTTCAAACAAAGCAATTGTCAATGAAGTGGCACAAGGAGGAACTTGGAGCTACAAAACTAGAGGATTCTCTAATTTAATAGAGAATACACCTACTTATTAACCCAATATAAGAGATGTAGTGGTTTCAATTATTCATCATTTGAGTCAATTCACTAACAAAACATGCTCAAGGAATTTCAAAACCATTAGACCCGAGTTTTCCTAGCTTAATATGGCATGAAAGTAGTAATCCAAAATCTTCTTTCATTATATGGCTAGTAGCTAAGTAGAAACAAAATACTCAGGAACTTAAAGGTTTATTAATAAAAGGAAGTTACTATCTCTATAAAATGAACCTAAAACCATGAAACACTTTTTCTTTAAATGCAACTACTCCAGAGCCTTATTAAAACAAGCATTGGCCTTATATAAAGGCAATATACTGAAGATGAGTGGGAAAAATACTTTATTAGGCAAGAAATGTTAAGTATATATCTAAAAGCGATCAAAAGCAATTCAACACCATTTTTAATATTATTTTTATGTTATTTTCTAAGAGAGGAACTCAAGGAATTTTAAGTACATTCAACAAGCCATTCACAACCTGATGCTTAACACTTGGAACTAAATGTTTGATTATAGCCAAAAGAGTTAGCAAATAAAGCAGTATTGAAATGGGTTTAAGGTGGAATGTTCTATAAATTAAGTTGATTGTTCTTTAAAAGCTCCACTCTTCTAGCTCTTTTATCTTTCCTTGGCTTAGTTAGCCCTCTTGAGTTTTAATCCTTTATACTTAGGCTTTTAAGCCTTGTTTTATAGGTTATTTCATTAGGGGGTTCTTAAAAATGAAAAAAAAACTATCCAAGTTTGATGTTCATTTAGTTTCATATTATTCCTTTGATTTGTCACAAAGACTGTATAATTTTTTTAGAACATAATTTTTTATAGAACTGATGTTTTAAATATTGATGGTTCTTATTAAAAAACAAAAAGGCTTATATTTATCATATATTTTCCATGAATATATATGTGTAGCTCCTGTCCAATTTTTTTTTAAATATGTTATATTGCTTCAATATTTTTAGTCTTTCATTTAGCGAGAACTTGTCATTATAAGTGATGTTTTATCATATCTTTAAGTATGTTGTTATATGAGACTTTGATTATGATATTTTGTGAAACTTTTTGAGTCTAACATTTCATGAGACTTTTTAATACTCTCATTTTTTATGTTAATGTTTTAATGGAACTTTTAAGTTTAATGTTTCACTAGAGTTTTCAAGTTTGACATTTTACGAGACCTTTGGGTCTGATAGTTTGCTTTTAATGTTTTAAATTTGAATTTTTGAAAGATTTTTTAGAGCCTGTTGTCTTACATATAATGTTAAGAGTATAACGTTTAGTGAGATTTTTTGAGTTTAATGTTTTATAAGGTATTTAGCTTATAGTTTTACAAGAAATTTGGTTTCACATTTTATGAGCCTTTTTTTTGTTTTTATGAGGTATTTACTCTATGGTTTTGTACAAACTTTAGTTTAAAATTTTTTGAGGACTTTTTATTGATTGAACAAACCTAAAATTAAAGTATGATTTGTTAATTGAATAAAATAAACTAAAAATTTCTAACAAAAGCAAGGCTTAAAGTGTTGGCCATTTGAGGTTATATGGATTTTAGATCCATCCAACCTTTTAAGCTCGTATGTTTTATGCCTGACTACATATTTTACATAGTATATGGTTTTGAAATATGGAGTAAGCTTTGATTTGGCTTCTAGCCTATCAATTATCAGTTCTTCTTAAACTAAGACAACCTTTGTCTGTAATTTATTTTCTAATTCTCCTTTGATTAAAATTCTTGATTTGTTATGGTATATAAAAATCTTCATGTCTGCATCTTTCTTTCTTCCATAAGGTCAAGTTCCATCCTCAATTATGATTCATTTTCATCAATTTTATAATTTTCAATGCAAGGAGAAGGAATCTTCATCTTCACTAGGATTATAACTTCTGTGCTATATGTTAAACTAAATGTGGATTCTGTTACGACTGTCATTAGAGTTGTCCAATAACACTAGAAGATATTTTGTAACTAATCTACCCAAACTCTTTTTTTATCTATTATAATTCCAAACCTTACAATATAATCCTGTCAGTGATTTTTTCAAGAACATTAGGTTATGGATGTGCGGGTAATGCCCTGAGATTCACACAAATTTTAAATTTTTGAAAAATGAAATGTGATCCATCATCTATTATTATAGATAGGAAATTTCATATATACACGTAATGTGTCTCATCAAAAACAGTTTGATAGTTTTTCCTAATATAGTTAGATAAGACTCTTTTTATGCCAATTGTTTAAAGTAACCTACTACAATGAGAATAAATTTGTGATATGTGATTATAGGTGGGAACATATTTGGTATGTCTTTGCTTCACTTAGTGAATAATATTAGAGATAAAATAGGTGGCATTCGATAACATACTAGTGATAAATCCATAAGTTTCTCTTATACCTAGTGCATTTATTAACATAATCTATTAAATTTGCCTAAGTGATAGCCAAAAGTAGCCTGTTGTAGTATCGTACGAGACAAAGTTAAACGATCTTAGTGTGATTCATATAAGTTGTCACGGCATATTGTTAGGGAAAGTAATCTTTTTCCTAAAATTTAAATTATTACGTTTGGTTCGTTTTTTTAGTAGTTAGGAAAGTAAAAACTTT
>JAOSBK010000007.1:16975682-16986305 GCA_027568895.1 Erythroxylum shatona | reverse complement strand
CAACAATAAAATAGTCTCTTTAATTATTTTAGGGTCATAAATCTTTATAACATATTTAATTATTTCATATATCTAAGGACTATGGATATTTGTTGCTTTATCTAGTTTAAAATAATGTCGTTTATATTATTGAGTTTTATGGGCCCAATAGACCGGAAGCTTTATAAGCCCAAGCTTGCACTTTTAGAGTTAAAGACTAATGTCTTGAGCTACTTTAATTAAATTAAGTTATAAGTAATATCAAAATATAATAATTCTAAAAAATTCCCTGACTTTTTGGGAGATAAAATCCTTTTACTTATTTTTTTCCTTCCAACATCTCTCTTTCTTGCGTTAGAATTAGTTTGACTCGTTACTTATTTTATCTCTAAATTTAGTTATCGTTTCTTGTAAATTAACTAGGTAGGAACTCTCTTGCCTGGCATCCTCCTTACTCCTAGAGAATATTGCAACTTTAACACATTCATCTGTTCTCGTTTCTCCCTCCCATGTTTCTACTATCTAACCTTCCTTTCCTCCTCCCAGGTTTTTACCATCCAACCTCTAAAATTAACTCCCAGAATTTCACATTCTCAAGTTAACTCCTTTCCTTCCTCTTCTTTTAACCTGAATCTGCAGCTCAAGCACCTCCCTAGCCTCTAACATCGTAAACTTACCAAATCCACCTGGATCTTAAACTCAAACATTTCAACCTCTAGATGTAACTCCTCCTTTTGGCTTACTTTTTGTTTAACCCCTTTTCTTCTCTCTCTTTTAACCTAAACCCCCTAGTTAAAGCTTCTCTTAGTTCTTATATTTCACCTATCATTTAGTAAGACTTAACTCTCTTAAGAAAAATATGGTGTCAAGTCGTTATGGATGTAATGTTTTAAGCTAAACTAAATTATTTTACTTAAGATAAGGAAGAACTTGTTGGTGATATCCTTGCCACTTGAAGTGTGCTAGACATATATTTAAAGATGATCTAGCACCCTTGTTGGTTACTATTGTGATGTGATAGAAGGCCTTCTTTCCCTAAATGAAGGCTTGGACTGAACTAGTTGGACAAATTGAGGTTGGAGAAACTTTTAATAAAGACTTTTTTTTTGTTTAAATCCAACAACAGGTCTAATACGGTCAAAGGATTGGAGCAAGGACCCTGGTATGTTAATAGGAGATCTTAGTGAAGAAATGGAAAGCTAAAATGACTTGGATAGAGTTGGCATGAAACTGATTCTAATATAAATTCATTTCAATAATATTTGTCTTGAATCTTGTTCTAGAATTCGACTAAGTTATCTTATTAGCTTTATTTAGAACCTCATTGTATGAACGAAAACACAATAACTCTTAGTCATATTAGATATGCAAGAATTTATACTGAAGTTAATTTAGAGAAACCATTACTAGAAACATTAAGATTCAAAAGATTTAATGAAGAAGGGATCTTAACAAAAAGCAAAATCTTAGTCACAATACCAATGGGAGCCCTCTTCCCACCCTAAAACAAAGTAAAAAGCATGTGGAAATCAATTAGTAAAAAGCTTAACATTAGGGAATTTAATAAATTGATAGGGTAGGGGGATAATATCCCCATTTGTTACTGATACTAATGTCTCATCTATAGTAATGAAAAATAAGTCTATTCCACGTCAAGAAGTAAAGAATATGATCTTTTCTCAAGACAAGTTCTATACAACTACTATGAACCAATCCCAATTACGCTAGAAGTTGTGAGTATGCAGGTAGTGATTACAATAAAGGAAGATAAAGTAATTAAGGATGGGAAAGACTTTTGTACATAGATAGAAGCCTTATGATGAATGAACTCCTATACTTAGTAACACTTAATCCTAGGCAAAACACAAAGAACTTAAATATGAGCACTAGACATAAAGCTAAAGTTAAGTTATCATACTTAATAGTAAAAAGAGACTAAAAAGGAATGCAAAGAGTAAGGCTTAGAGTAGCCTTCAACACTAGTCCCTATTATGTCCATAATGTTTGGAATATTAAGGGTATCAATTCCCCTAAGAAGTAACAAGCACAAAGAAACCATTAATAATAGGTTTGCTTAAAACAAAAATAAAGTACAATAAGCTCAAAGAGTGCTTTTGGTTTTTATGGAAACTCTTTGATCACTGTTACCAATCACTAAATCCATTTCAATGGAAGAATCAGTATGGCCTATAAACCAGATTTGATGAAGATAACATATACTAGATACTTTACCAAATTTATACACATGATAGTTGAATTTCCATAATGCTTAATAGTTTTTGCCATTAGATATTTTTATACTACTAACCTTGGTTTTCAAATGAATTCAATTTGGAATGATCTCAAAGGTATTCACCCCAATATCTCAACCCACTGCATCATCTTAGGACGCTTCAATAAAACTTTATAGTCATATGAATCTAAGGGTTTTAAATTGACTTTGAATGCTATATAACTGACTAAATCCCTTTAAACAAGGCCCACTTTAGTAAACAACTCACCTTTGACCATTCTCAAATAGAAATTGAAATAAACACATCTATTGTTGGAGAAAATTTCCCTTTAGGTTCAATAGATATCTTTTAAACATAGAGGGATTTGAACAGGGAGTTACTAAGTATTTGCAAACTACCCCTAATGGATTAAAGCATTCAAATATATGAGGGCATTATAAGCTATCAAGGAAAAAGAAGTTGAACAAGTTAAAGGGCTAATAATACATTAGTGTACATTCAAAATATAAAAGTCTTCCTCATTTAAACATCAAGTAAACTATTCGTAAACCCCAATAATATTAGCCTCTAAAGAAAAAATAAAAATGCATTGTACAAAGTTACATTTAGGCTCTTAAAAATCATGTACCCTTAATCACACAAAGATCAAGGGTGTAATGGAAGTGATGATTACGGAAACATAAACTTTTTTTATAATGTTATCTTAATAAGAAGAAACATTAACATAATAGTTTCACTTCTAAGCCCTGATGGATCTCTTTATAATAATCAATTTGAACTGAAGAGAATCATCTTAAATCATTTTAAAGACTTATTAGGTAACCCTACCAATGATCTTTCTTCTTTACAGGAGTTTAAATCACCCATTATCTGCCTTATTAAGTATGATCAAGCAGTTTGGTTCTACAAACCTTTCACCAGATTAAACATATAATTAGTTTTCTATTGTATAAACTCTAATAAGGGACTATGATCTAATAAGCTTGCATTTTTATCAAAAAAACTTGGTACTTGATTAGAGACTTAGTTTCAAATACAATACTAGAACTCCTATATAAAAGTAAGATAATTAAGGAAGTGAACAAAATATATTTAAGCCTCATTCTTAGGAAGCCTAATCCCTCTTTACTACTAAACTGCATATCACTCTCTTATTGTAATATGCTCTATAAGATAATTTCAAAAATGATCGCAACTAGACTAAAAATGACTCTCAGTTTAATTATTCATCCAAGTTAGGGGCCTTTCATTTAAGGAAGGGGTATAGTAGATAATATTCTCCTAGTGTAAGAATTGTTCAAATATTATTAGAGCAATATAGTCATAAGAAGTTATACAATGAAAATTGTGAGAAAAGGGTCTATGCTTTAATATTGATGAGAAATTCGTCCCTAGACATCAGTGTAAGCCATCTCAATTTCTCTATCTCACTACTTAAGAGGACTCAATCACAACGGAAGGGGATGTAAGTGAAGCAAACAATTATATTAATATAGGGAACTCTACTAGTGGCCTTGACAGACCACATCAGATTTTGTTCCAAGCATTCACGGGACAATTAGTTCCCTCTACCCTGAAATTAGCGAGTTATATCGCTAATCGGCCAATCATTTTTTTGATTGATGCGGAATCAACAAATAACTTCATCCAAATTCGATTAACCGCTCATTTAGGACTACCTGTCCAAGCCTCACCTGATCTCAAAGTGATCATAGGCAATGGAGAATCTCTAAAGTGTGCTGGTACTTGTTAACAAACACCAATCAATATGGGATAGGCGGTGTTTACCGTCAATTTACTACTCCTACTCATTTATGGAATAGACCTTATTCTAAGGGTTTAGTGACTCTCTGAATTGGGGCCCATTTTGTTTGATTACAACTCTTTATAAATGGAGTTTGAACATCAAGGTTCTAAGATCCAGCTAAGTGGGTTACTGTAACCAAACCTAACCCACATATCTCTACAGCCACTCAAACGCTACAACTACACTCAGGCAGTGACCCAATTTTATCATGTCTCTATCGACTCAATTCACTCCTCCCCTAAACCAGTGACCAAAGCTGCGCCTCTTGACCTTTTCTCAATGCCCTTGACACCCTATTTTCTAAAATTCCAAAAAATTTTCTCTACTCCTACTGGGTTACCACCTCATATATTCTTGGATCATTTCATTCCTCTCTTGCCTAATACCCTACCAATCAATGTAAGACCAAACCGCTACCCCCATTTTTAGAAATTTATGTATTAAAAACTCGTTGGAGAATGTTAAAGGATAGTATAATCCTTCCCAGTATAAGCCCCTTCTCTTCCCTAATACTCTTGGTCAAAAAGAAGGATGCCTCATAGTGCTTCCGCATCAATTATCGTGCTCTAAACACTGTAATAGTCAAGAATTGATTTTTTATTCTAATGGTGGATGAGTTTTTAGATGAAATCCACGGAGCTTCTGTATTCTCTAAACTTAACCTTCGTGTAGGTTATCAACAAGTTTGAATTCCCTACTTGACATTGAGAAGACAACATTTTGAACACACGAAGGTCATTACGAGTTCACTGTCATGCCATTTAAACTCTCTAACGCTCCCTCCACATTCCAAGCATTAATGAACTCAATTTTTGGGGAAAATTTGCGACGATATGTCCTTATATTCTTTTACGACATCCTGATGTGTAGCCCTAATTTGGAGTCGGTATTCACTATCTTATAGAACATTTGGAGTCGGTATTCACTATCGTATAGAACATTTGGAGTCAGTATTCACTATCTTATAGAACAACTCTTTATTTACAAAGCTCTCTAAATGCAAATTTAGTTTTATCGAATTAGGTTATCTTGACCACAAGATTTCAGTTACAGAGTACTATCGAATGTTCGTAGTAAGGTATTCCACCATTGCAACTTCTTTGACACAACTCTTGTGCAAAAATGCTTTTGTATGGAATATGGAGGCCACCATAACATTTGAAATTTTGAAGAGTGCCCGTATTGGCCCTTCCAAATTTCAATGAACCTTTTATGATGCAAACTAATGCTTCTAGTTAAGCGATTGGAGCAATTTTGTCACAAAATGGATGTCTGATAGCATTTTTCAGTAAGGAATTGCCACCACGACTTCAAAATGCTTCCACCTATTGTTGAGAAATGATTGTGATAACTAAATCCATTTGATGATAGTGATAGTACCTTCTTGGGAGGTGATTCATAATCCAAGCCGATCACCAAAGTCTGCATGCTTTCCACAATTAGGTTATTCAAACACTAGAACAACAAAAATGGCTCACCAAACTTCTTGGGTATGATTTTGATATTGCATATAAGCCTGAAGATGAGAATAAACTAGCCGATGCATTGTCTAAAGTTTCCCACAACACTTTCCTTACCCTTTAGATAGTTTCTAAGCCAGTGATTACTATTTGGGATGCTTTACGAGAATTTTACAAGACTCATAAAGCTTCCACCCAACTCATTACTTCTATTCAAGATTCCCCTATTGATTTTCCACACCACATTGTGAAGGATGGACTAGTTTGGTATAAGGGAATAGTTCTCTACCTCTAGAATCTGTATTTCAACCCTTAATCTTACATAAATTCCATAACTCACTCATCGGAGGACACATCAGAATGCAACAAACACTTGCTCTCATTGTTAGCATTTTTTATTAGCTAAAGATGAGGTAAAGTATTTAGAAATATATGGCAAAATGTCAAGTTTGTTAGACGGTTAAGCCATTTAACAAAGTGACAAAAGGCCTACTCCAGCCACTCCCTATTCTCGAAAAGATATGGGATTCGTTGTCCATGATGATTCACCTACCCCTCTCTGCTGGCAAAACCACAGTTTTGGTAGTATTGGATAGACTCTCTAAGTATGCCCATTTCTCTGCATTATGAGCACGTTTTTTAGCTCCACAAGTTACTGAGATCTTTATTCGAGATATGGAGATCCTCCACGATTTCCCAGCCAACACTGTCTCAGATAAGGACCCTATCTTCATGAGCTCTTTTTGGAGAGAATTATTCAAATTGCAGGGAACTATTCTTGCAACTAACAATGCTTATCATCCCTAAATAAACTGATAAACTGAGGTACTCAATCGCTACTTGGAAGATTATTTGTGTTGCTTCGCTTCGGACCACCCCAAGCAATCGTTTCAGTTTTTGCATAAGCTGAGTGGCATTACAACACTTCATAGAACTTTTCCATTAAAATGACTCCATTTGAGGTTGTATTTGAGCATTCCCCCATGAACACTTTTGGACTATATGGGCTCCTCCACTACGGTTGTTGTTGTTGAAGACTTGTTGAAGTTATGAGCTGATATGTTAAACATTCTCTGGGCTAACCTACAACGTACTCATATTCGCATGAAAAATCAATTCGATTGTAAAAGAAATGATGTTTCTTTTTGGAAAATGACTAGGTATTTCTGAAATTGCAACCCTATCGCCAATCCTCTATGGCTTACCGACAATTCAACAAGCTCTCCAAGCAATTCTTTGGTCCATTCCACATCAATGAGCGAATTGGTTAAGTTGCATATCGACTAGCTCTGCCACCTTTAGCTCAAATACATGATGTGTTTCATGTATCTAATTTGAAGAAATGTGTTAGTGATCCATCATGACAACTTATTTCCTTACCACTACAATTTGTTAATTCTCAACATGTTCTTAAACTTGCTGTTGTGCTTGGGTACCGCAAGATTGTACAACAAGGCCATCCTTGTCCTCAAATTTTGGTCCAATAGGAGAACCAACCACCTTCTGATGCTACATAGGAAACTCTACATAAATTCTAGCAGGATTTTCCTAACTTTAACCTTGAGGACAAGGTATCTTTTGAAGGGGGAGTAATGTTGCAGGCTAGAATTCAATTGCTAGCAACTTAGATTAGTCCCAGTAGATTTCATAAAGTAGAAGTACTAGGAACAAAAAAATGTTGTTAAATTACAAGGATTATCTTGTCTCCTAAAAGGTGTGAAAGGTGTAATGATTGAGTGAATATGCTATTGCTGCAAAAATAGAAACTTTGTTAAAGTTGATACAGACTTATTATAAATATGAGAATGAATACAAGAAAGGGGTATGAAAATGTTATTTCCAATAACTCCTTTATCTTCTCTCCTTCTCTCAGTCTTTTATATCTTTTTTCATTCTTGTTGTTTTTTTTCTTCATCTTCTAACATCAGGCCAACAAATTCCTAACTTCTTTCTCCCATTCAAGGTGCTTTTGGAAAGTTTAGTGGAAAATTGAAGGAGCTAGAGGACATTATCGATTAAAGGAATGCAAACAAGAAGTTCAAAAAGAGAAATAGAGTTGGTGTTGTCCTTTACAAGCTTTTGAAGCCATTTTTTGAACTGGGAATTACAAGAGGAGCTCCATCCAGTGCCTCAGTTAAATCCTATAAATTGGGGTTTGAGAGATTGTGAAGGTGATCGACTGTCGGTCTGGTTGTCGAAGCATGCTAAAAAAATTTTAAAAAAGAGGAAAATGTTAATTACTTCAAGTTTAATTAAGGTTGTTTAGTGTTAATATTAAATTAGATTTTTTATATTAATTAAATTTTATTATGATTAATTAAAATTAAATTAAACTCTAGTATTAACTTGACTCAAATTTTCATCAATTTATGATTAAATTCAAATAATTTTAAAATGTTAAGATTTTTCTAACACTGTAAAATATTAATATTTAATATATATATATATATAAAGTTAGTATAATTTTTGTATAATAAAATATTAAATAAGTTATTATTTACATAATATCAATTTTATATTAAACTAACATATTTTAAATGACAAGTTCTTATCTTTTTTTATAAGATGTAACGATTTTACTTTAAATTCTTTCTTATCTATCTAATAATTAATATGATATGAGTTATATTTTAAATTTTCCACCACTTTACCCGCAAAATTTAAACAATTCTTATACCCTTTTTAATGCATGTATCTAAAGAATAATTGCAACAACTTTTGTATTAGCAAGTTTAAAATTAAATTCATCTTGTTGACAATGTATATATGGAAGATATTTATAATAACTTTATTGTAAATATATATTTTTTATAAATTTGATGACTTGTCTTATAATTATATATTAAAACTAAGCTTTAATCATTATGTACCATGAACCTTTTATAATTCAATTACTTAGGTGTTCTTATATTTTAGAAATAATAAAGAGGTTTATTCTTTTCAATTATATAAAAAAAATTTATGTTCAATATTTATTTGTTGTGTAGGTGTAAATATAAAATAAAGAAGTTTGAGTAAATAATTTTTATTTTTATGTGATGTATGAATATAAATAAACGTATTTATTTGAACATTATATATTTATGTATATATTAAATATACAATTATTTAATTAGGTATATTAAATATACAGTTTAGCTATTTCTTTAGTTGATTAAATAATTGTATAGCATACATACAACTCTATTAAGCATTCAAATAAAATAAAAACAATTGAGACTAATTTAACTTTTTAATCACTAATTATTATATTATTAAGATAATTATAAAAACTTTAAATTTTTTCATTAAATACATAGATTTAATGATGGCTGTAATTTTTAATTAAAGAATTGTGTCTCCTTAAATAAATACAAATATAAGGATATACTATTAATTGATTTATCGTATATTTAGTAACATTTTAGTTTTAATTCTAAATTATTGCATGCTTGCTAACATTTTAGTTTTATAAATGCTTTTGTTGATTTTATAATATATTTGTTTGAAATGATGAAAAGATACAAATAAATTCATATCGGGCCTTGATTTTGAGAATGCCTTTATTTAACATAATTCATATTGTGTTTTGATTTATTAAAAATAATTTCAAATAAATATAGAACTGAAAAATATAAGGCATTATGTTGTGAATCTTGTATTTATTATTATATAATTTCTTTATGAAATCGAGAATATTAACTCATTTTTTAAATAATATCAATTTCATTTTATCTCGATTTTACATATTTATTACAATAAAAGTTGTATTTTTTACCCTAATATTTTTACTAAATTATGGGTCAAACTTTAACATTTTAGAGTGTTGAAATTAAACCTTAGTTTTCTTCAAATATTTAGTTTAAACTCTAAAATTGCACACTTGTTAATAAATATCACTTTATTAATTACAGGTCATGTCAGTATTAACGTATGGATCACACTCATAATAAAATTTACTAGATTGTTAAAAATAATTTTATATCATATTAATATTGATATGATATAACGCAATTAAGAGGCCCATTATTTTAGAACCTATATTGAATATTTTAAAAATATTATAATTTAATTTGACTATTTCAAAATGTTACGGTAAGAATTTATTTTACTAAAAGAGCTAACGTAAAAAGTTAACTTTTTTTCCTAAAAGTATATTATTGTCCTTTTTTAGGAAACTTTTTGGATTAAAAAGAAAAAAATAAAAGATATGAGCAAACTTAAATGCATAAAATTTGGAAAATTGTGAAATTACTAGAAAGGAGATTCAGCATACGCGCTTTATATTAAAAATGAGATTACAATAAAAACTGCAAAGAATATATCGGAAGTAAAGTTTATGAAAATAAAAGCATAAAAGAAACAATTTTTTAATAAGTTTTGTGTTAGTGCGTAGAGGAGACCTTATTACGCACCCTAGGATCACGTGAAAGGATTAAAAACGAAGGAAATGCGGAATACCTGGATTCTGTTCCATCTCAGATTCCGATGCCGATTTCGAGCTCCAAACGTCTTCGAATCTCCCGGGGCCTTTATGGAAAGCGATCACCGACTCACGGGCTAGGCCTTTCTGCAGTTTCCTCAGCGTTCCGAGCTTCCTTAACGGGTCAGGAACCTTATGCTCGTGAACGTTTTCTTTTTTATGCTTCTAAGTAACTGCAGGAGACCTAACCTTTATATAGCTTCCATATCGGGCTTCCCCATCACAAGGCCGATATGGACCTGGTCCACACTGATTGGGACCCATTTTTCACCCGGACTTCGACCCATTAATCTAGATCATTTATTGGGTTACTTTATTATCTTTATCTGGATCAAATGGCGTAACTTAACCGGTAATTTATTTAAAAACTAAATTCGCAATTAATGTTAGTCCAACTTCAGAGACATTGACAAAATTGCCCTTTGGGGCAAAAATGTCTAACATTCTCCCCTTTGGACTATCATTAATTGCGGTAGACTTTAGTTTAAAAATCATTTAAAAACCCGGTAAGTCACGCAACTTTATAGACGTCTAAAATTTTTGAAAACAAACATTTGATCCAAAGATAACGAAAGTCCATCATTCTGTCCTGCAGGGCTTTCGGTAAAAACCCGGTAAGTCACGCAACTTTATAGACGTCTAAAATTTTTGAAAACAAACATTTGATCCAAAGATAACGAA
>JAOSBK010000007.1:16939837-16951767 GCA_027568895.1 Erythroxylum shatona | reverse complement strand
TAAAATTCTTTCTTAGTTTACAAATTAAGCAAACCAAAGAAAAGATTTTTATTCATCAACAGAAATATATCAAAGAAGTGTTGGTTAAATATGGAATGGAAAAGGTAAAACCTATGTCAACTCCTATGCATCTTTCAAACCTTTTATCTAAGGATGAAGCAGTTAAGAAGGTAGATCAAAAACTTTTTAGAGGAATTATTGGTTCTCTACTTTACCTTACAGTAAGCAGACCTGATATTCTATTTAGTGTCTGTTTGTGTACAAGATTTCAAGTAGATCCTAGAGAATCTCACTATATTGCTGTTGAAAGAATTTTGAGATATCTGTCAAGTTCTACTGATCTTTGCTTAATGTATCAGAAAGGTAAAGATTTCAGGTTAATTCATTATTGTGATGCTAATTACATTGGAGATAGGATTGATAGGAAGAGTACAAGTGGATGTTGTCATTTTCTTGGCCATAATATAGTTTCTTGGTTAAGTAAAAGGCAAAGTTCAATTGCTCTATCTACTGCAGAAGCTGAATACATGTTAGCTGCAAGCTATTGTTCACAGATTATAGATCAAGTACCAGTTAGAATATTACTCAATACAAGAAAAACAAATTCCAATCTTCTGTGACAACACAAGTGCTATTAATCTATCAAAGAATCCAATACAACACTCGAGGGTAAAGCATATTGAAGTTAGACATCATTTTCTACGAGACTATGTGCAAAGGAGAATTGTTAGTCTACAATTTGTTGAGACAAAACATCAATGGGTGGATATCTTCACTAAACCTTTGAATGACGATAGATTCAAAGAAATTAGACGAAACTTGAATATGGTAATGTTGAATGACCAATCGTCTGACACGTCATGACCTAGATGATTCGCAAGTGAAGAAGATAAAAAGTCATAAGTTTTCAAGTAAACAGTAACAGTAAGTCATAGATGGTAACTTTTCAAGAGAAGGTATTATAGGGAAATCTTCTCAAAGATTATAGAATATCACTTACTCTAGAATATTCTTGAAATACTCTGAAATCGACTTTTGCACTGCTCTTAGTCAAAACGTTTCATTACTCTATTCTTGGCATCAAGTTCTTTTTGTTCACATTCTCATCTTCAGATACTAACATCATTGCTTTGAGCAAAATACATTTGTGTGTTTAGTTTTTATCATTTATAGATCACAAATGGAACAATCTATGATTTATGGAAGACATGTTGATTTCGACTCTTTGAAGCAGAACCAGATGGACATTGAACCAGAGATTGAAGCAGTTGGATGGAAAAATTTCTTTCAGGTTCATGAAATAGTCTATTTGAATGAGTTATATGAGTTTTGGAAGAATGCAAAAGTGGTAGATGATACCTTATTATCAATGGTAGATAGATTGTCAGTTATTGTGACACTGGATTTAATCGAGAAAGTTAGCGAGTGTCTATGTATTGGAGTAAAGCTATCTCATAACACAAAATGGATGAAACAAGGCAGTATAGACAAGGCACACATCAATCGACAACTATATGGAAGTAGTGACCCAAAAGACAAGAATGCGCCAACTCTTGTTCTGAAGGCTAGGGTTCTACATGCTTTACTTTTTCATTGTGCTCTACCAAGATCAGGCTCGAAGAACGCTATGACAATGATAGATGAACAATGTTTATTTTGTCTACTCAATCATCAACCTATTAATCTTCCGTACTTAATTTTGAAGTACATGATGAAGTTGAAGAGAGATTTTAATTCCTTACCGTATGGTATGCTGCTAACAAGGATCTTTAGAGATTCTAGAATTCTTCTTGATAGAGGAAATAGGATGAAGATGGATGTGAAAAGCATCATTAATGCGACCACTATTAGTAGAATGGGATTAAAGATTCAAGACGAGGCGCATATAGGATCTATGCCAAAAGCAAGGGTTGAGGGGGAGCATATTGTCAGATGCAGCTGGAGTGAAAATGTTACACCCGCAAGAAAGACAAAACCTCAATCCACAAGAAGAACATTTATAGAAGAAAAGAAAGAGAAATCGTCAGATGTATCAATAAAAGCTAAAACGATTTCACAAAGAGAAGAAATCCAGGTGAAACAATCTTTACCACAAGTGTCATTGAAGAGAAAGGGAGAGACACTTCATTCAGAGAAATCTAAACAATCAAGAAGGTCATCAAGATTATTAACCTTGCGTTAACAAGAATAGAAGAAAGAGAAAGGTTTGACTCTTAGTGAAGATTTTGGAAACACAGAGAAATCACCTCAGGCTACTAGATCATTGGTCTCAATTTTGCAAAGTCAATTAGCAAAATCAACTAAAGAGACAGAAATTAAGAGGAAATTAGTGTTTAAAAGGAAGAAGCCTTAACAACAACTTCCTTCTGGACTGGCAGAAGAACATAAGAAGCTGAAGACCAGTCAGAAAAAGAATACTTCATCTAATGTTCAACAGAAGACAAATTCAGTTGAACACAAATTAGCACGTCACAATCCTTCTCAACCTATCAGTAAGGAGGATTTGAGAATGAAGGTAATAGAAGAATTGGTACCTGTTCGAAGTAAAAGCTCAATCATTATAAGAGAACCTTTGAAAAGGTTAATCAAGGTACAAGTCAAACCCATAGTGATCAATGATCGATCAATACATCTATTAAATCATAAAGAAAGAAGATTATATGGTATTATGTGAGATGAAAAGTTATAACCATATCTAATGAAGATGTCCAAGGATCGGTATACAATTTATCCAATCACAAGCAGAACATTGATCAAAATTGTGCCAGATATACAACCGAGATCTTCAAACAGTGCACGCAATGAAGAAAAAGGGAAAAAGAAGATGTTCCCTGAAGGAAATAAAGATGATCTTATAGAAGATCAGATACAAGCAGCTGTGAAGAACATAGATAAGGCATGCAATGCAGCTCAGCCTAGAGGAATCTATGTCTCACATCATATTTCAAAACCATCAGGAAGTCATTATGGATGCTCCACCACAGATGCAACTTTCAAGGTAGTTGGAAGAGTTACAGAAGGACAATATAGAACTATCATGGTTAAAGGTATCAATTTCAACCTAGAGACCTTTGTGCATCTGATCATGTATTTTAGACCTTTAAGTTTTATATATTCAATTAAAGAAGTATTACACCTTCTTAGACAACTAGTTTCAAAACTACCTAGACCTAATGATCTTGATCTCCCAGAAGGAAAACAAACATTCAAACCTCCTATTATCAAAATCATAGAATTAGATGTTTTACCTTCAGAGCTATCTGTTGGTAAAAACTTCCATCCACCAAGTACACCTCAACAAGATTCTACTATTGTTTTGGAGGAAGTCAGTCACACATAGAAGGAAATTCAGGAAGCCTCAGTAAAGGAAATTGAGGAAATTCATACTAAGGTTAATGACTTGAGTGACTCAGTAGGTGATCTTCATGAGGAAGTAGCTTATCTACGAGTTTCTATTGAACAAGACCTCAAGTTGATCCGCACTGATATGCAACAAATATTTTCTGAAATTATGAAGCATCTTCGTTAAAGCTTTTGATTAATAACAAATAGGGGGAGAAGAGCAGAAGAAAGATAGTATATGGGGAGATCAGAGATAAGAAAAGAAGATAGAAACGACTACAAGTTTTTATATCATATATGTATTTCATATATGCATGTGCATCTCACTCAGATACAAGTTTTAGAATTCAATCTTACTATGCTTGTTATGACCCACTTCAATATCAACTTTTATTTCCTCGATGAATTTGGATGGCATCGTGACATTAAGCGGTTGATTTCAAAGAGAAACAGGAGCAATGTTTTGGATGAAGGGAGTGATGTTCATTTCAACTCCTTTACCGATCCATCTGAATTGTTCGTTGTGGAAAACACAAGCAAGTTTGTCTTTTCATTTTGTCATTTTTCAAATATTATTAATTCCACCATTTGATTTATCAAATTTATCTTTTTTACTACTAGTTGTTGAAGAAGGATACTGTGAAGATGACTTTGTTTCTGCTAGAGAATGTTATTGTTATTGACTCCAAATGAGAGAAAATGATGAATCTATGCAGCTCCATAGCTTAAGATTGGTTCAACAATTTCTTGTGGGTACTTATATAAAGATTGAAACATCTCAACTTGATTTCCATAGAAAAAATAGAATGAGATACAGATAGAAATTCTACAGGGTGTTTTGGTATACCATTGGTTAAATAGAAGGTTATAGAATTGGTCATCAAGTTATGCTCCCAGATTCATTTATCGGTGGTCCAAGGGACATGAAATGAAGTTATCTTGATGCAATGGTTTTGGTTCAAAAATATGGTAAACCAATTATTTTCCTAACCGTGACTTGCAACCCTATATGGAGAGAAATACAAGACAATCTTAAATTTTATGAAGAGGCATAAAAAAGATCAGATTTATTGGCTAGAGTATTCAAAGCTAAAATTGAAATTCTAAAAAATGAGTTGATAAAAAAATTTTGGGAGACGTGGCCGTATTTGTTTATGTTAGTGAATTTCATAAGCGTGGATTCCCCCTCATGCTCATTTATGCTAATACTTAATCCCCATTTTAAATTGCTAAATCCAGATTCTTACGATTAGATCATATATGCTAAAAATACCAGATCTTGATCAAAATTCACGATTATATTCTCTTTTCATTAAACATATGATTCATGGTCCTTGTGGTTTTATGATTAAAGATTGCCTTTGTATGAGAAACGGTGTGTGAAAAAATCATTATCCCAAGAATTTTGCTCCTTTTACTGTTCATAGTGAAGATAGTTATCCATGCTATAGATGAGGAGATGATGGCAGGAAAACCAAAATTTGCAGACATGAGGTTGATAATAGGTGGGTGGTTCCTCATAATCTGTACCTTTTGATGCTAATTGATTGTCACATAAATGTTGAAATATATTCAACTATGAAGTTTGTTAAGTACTTATACAAATATGTTTTTAAGGGTTATGATCTTGTCAATTTTAGTATTTTCGATTAAGAGAGCACAACTAATATTGATGAAATCAGTAATTTCCAAGAAGGTTATTGGATTTCACCTCCTAAAGCTTTATGGCTTATATGAATTTCGTCTAGAAGAGATTAATCTATCAGTTTATATACTGTAAGTTCATCTCCTAGATTAGCAATTTATTTTCTTTGACAAAAATGCAGATTTGTTGAGAAATATCGACTTCTTGAAAACAATGTTGACCGAATTCTTTACGATGAATTTGACAAATAAAAAGGAAAAAGAGATTAAATGTCTATATAAAGATTTTTTAGAACATTTTGTTTGGAATCGAAAAACAAAAACATGATCGGAAAGAAGTTGAAGAAAAGTAATAGGAAGATTTGTTACTGTTGACCCTAGAGAAGGACAAAGGTATCACTTGAGAAATTGTTGACTATTGATGGTGAGAAAAAAAAACTATTTTAGGCAAGCTGCACTTCAATTAGGATTGCTAGCGTCTGACCCTTATATACAACAAACTCTTAAGGAAGCTATTATGTTTCAAATGCCAGCATCGCTCAAACTTTTATTTGCGACACTCTTGTTATATTGTTCACCAACAAATCCTAAACAGCTCTGGAAACATTCAAAGATGACCTTTGTTCTAACTACCAGTATGCTTCTTCTTCCTATAGTACATATACATCTAATGACATTACAAAAATGACCATTCATGATATTAATAAATATTTAGAGCAAATGGGGAAAAGTTTGACCAATTATCATTTTGCTGATTAGTTTCATTTTGATTATCATCAACATGAAAATAAAGAATACAAAGTGAGAAGGATATACATGTTGATTTAGAAGACCTATTATTACAATTAAGGTTCAATAATGAGAAAAAGTACATATTTGATTTAATTATGGATTCAGTTTTGGCTTCGAGTGGTGGAAGTTTTTTTACTGATGGTCCTGACAGAACTGGAAAGACTTTCTTATATCGAGTTCTCCTTACAAATTTACGGTCACAGGGACATACTGTAATTGTTGTTGCTACATCAGGTTTTGCAAAATTAGTCCTTCCTGGTGGTAGGAGAACTCACTCAAGATTTAAAATACCCTTTGATTTATCAAAGAAAAAAGTTTGTCAATTAAGTAAGCAAAGTAGTATTGAAAAATTGATACTTGAATCTAGTCTTATCTTATGGGACGAGGATTCCATGGAAAAACGAGAAGCTGTTGAAGCATTTCATGATTTGTTTTAAGATATCATGGACTCTGATCAACCTTTTGGAGGAAAAATTACTACATTTGGTGGTGATTTTTATCAAACCTTGCCTGTTGACCAAACTACAAAACAACAACTCATTGATTCGAGTATTCTAAATTCACGTCTCTGGCCACAAATGTGCAAATTCTCTTTGATGATAAATGTGAGAGCTATATCAATTCCAACATTTTGTGAATTTTTATTACGTGTAGGAGAAGGCACTGAGCCAGTAAATGAGCAAGATCAAATATCCTTGTTAAAAGAACTGGTTATTCCTTATCATAGCAAGGATGAGTCTCTTAATAGGTTACAATTTTTTCATTTTATATTTTACTAGCTTTTTTTAATAATTACAAATACATTTTTTTAATGCATCGTTACCTTGACCAAGTTACTTGAAAATGTCTTCCCTAACCTAAGCTTGTATTCATCTAATCCATATTAAATGATAAACAGATGTGTACTGTGTCTAACAAACAACTGTGTTGACGAAATTAATGACATGATGATTAAAAAATTTTCAGGAAATATGCATTCATACATGAGTTTTGACAAAACGGTGGACCAAAGACATCAAGTTGATTATGAAGATTTGCTCAATTCTTTAAATCCTAAAGGCCTATCTCCATGCAAACTCTTACTCAAAGAAGGCTCCCTAATTATGCTCTAAGAAATTTGAATCCAACTGAGGGACTATGTAACGGGACAAGGTTAATATGCAGACAATTAAAAGACCATATAATTTTTGCAAAAATTGTCTTTGGATCTCACAAAGGAAAATTGGTTTTTATACCTAAAATTCCCTTGCAATCTTCAGAAAATGAAAAAATGGAATACTTTTTATCAGAACACAGTTCCTTATTCGTTTGTATTTTGCAATGACCATAAACAAATCCCAAGGTCAAACACTTAATCATATAGGAATTTATCTTTGTCAGCATGTATTCTCACATGGACAACTATATGTGGCTCTGTCAAGAGCTTGAACTCCTAAATTAGTTAAAGTTTTGATTATTCTAGGAACTTTTGAATCTCCAAAGTTTGATAAAATGACAAAAAATATTGTGTTTCATGAAATATTTCAATTAGTCAAATTATAAAAGATAAAGTTGTCAGAAGGTATTTTAATTGTTTCTTTTCAACTTGATATAATTTCATTTCATATAAAAACTATTTCCCCTTGACTAATTTATTAAACTGTTTTTTTCAGGATGGAAACATGTTTATTGATTAAAGATATTTTTACCTGGAGCTCAATAATGGTCATATGAAATTATCGTCCAAAAAAACATTTTGTCGCCTCACCTGGCACACCATCAAAGAGACAAAATTTTATCTTTTTTGATTTTGACGTATGAAAATTACACTTTTTTCATGTAACATGTTTTTACTTAATTATTAATAATTTCTTTATTATTAATAGGGATCACAAGTTGAAGGTATTATATTCAACAATGATATCTAAAGAATGAGCCATATTTTGCAGCCATATAAAAAAAATATTATTTGTAATGCCATTGTGAAGCTAATTCCAGCTCAATATCAAACTGAAGACTTGAAAATACAATGGATAATTACAATCTGCATTGTCATTGAACCTGTACCAGATGATGATAACATCATCCCCAAGAAATTTAACTATACACCTTTAGCCGATCTTATCAACTGTATAAACGACAAGCAAATATCAGTTGGTTAGACCCTTAATCTATTTCATTATACAATGTTTCCAATTTTTCTATTATATCTAATTATATTTAGAGTTAACATGTGATAGATATTTTTTCCATGGTTCTGGAAGTCTTAGATAAGAAAGAAATCAACAAAGATGGCAGAAATTCAACTATGAAAAAATTTGTTATCACCATCAAAGAGTAATTTTAATTCTCTATCATTCTTTATATTTTGCATAAAACTAAGATAAATTCTTTCTTTTTCCTTACATTTCTTTTTTTATTAGACAGTAAACGGTTGTAATGTCGATGTGGAATTCTTTTGTTAATAACGAGGGCCAATAAATTACTGAATCCTTACAGTCTTATCCAATAATTGTATGCAAAAGACTAAAAGTGAACTTCTATAAATTTTTTCTTCAACATACTGTTATATTTTATTAATTATCCATATATTTTATTTTAAGTTAAAATTCAAAATTTTAGGTGTTACATTGTCGACCTGGTTTGACTCAACAATTTTTGTTGATCCACCAATATAACTGCTACCTGTAGAGTTTCATTCACTTGCAATTCTTGCAGAGAAAAACTTCTTACTGAACCCAGGTTTCCTTCTTCTCTTTTCTCTTTTCAATTTACTGCTTTTTGCTTCTTATGTGGATTTTTTTAACGACGTGTTTTACTTGTCACACCTGTGACACTTTCTTCATATTTTTTTCCTTCTTCATGGGTATGACTTAACAAGTCACACATGTGACACCTTCTCTAATTTAATGTCCAATGTTTTTTCTTCCTCACGGGTGTGACTTAACAAGTCACACTAGTGACACTTTTCAATTTTAGTGTACATTTTTTCCTTCATAATGTGACTTAACAGCTCACACCTGTGAGACTTCTTTTTCTTCTAATTAACATATATTCTAACTTTTGATATAGAAGCCACTATGACGTGGATTTTATTGATAAAATAGGGACTATCACGACTTCTATTTTTGACGAGCTTACTGAAAAACTTTTGAATTTCACTGTAGTTGAAGCTACGCAATATTACTATCAAGTTATATTTTTTGGTATAATTTTTTTACATGTGCAATTTAATATGAAAAGCAATTATCTTTATATGACTGACAATTAACATTTTTGCATTCCTATAATAAGAATATAGAACTTTCTCTAGAAAAGGTGTACGCAGAATTGAGAAGCAAAACATTTCTTCTTCATATCAAACCTATAAACATTCATTCATTAGATACAATACAACAGTTTACTATTATGTATTACCATGAAATTGATGATGATGAAATACAAAAGGCTTTGGCTTTACCTGCAAAAGATGATCAAATTTCAACTGATGATCAAAACAACACTATTGACACTGCTAAAATTACACCTCCACCTATTTCAGATATTCATTATTTGTCATTCCGAAGCCTTTTATATTTCATCATCATTAATTTCATCACTTAATTTTAGCAGTGTCAATAGAGTTGTTTTGATCATCTTTTGCAGGTGAAGCTGAAGCCTTTTATATTTCATCATCATCAATTTCACGATAATACATAATATTAAATTGTTGTATTGCATCTGATGACTGAATGTTTACAAGTTTGATATGAAGAAGAAATGTTTTGTTTCTCAATTCTGTGTACACCTTTTCTAGAGGAAGTTCCATATTCTTATTATGGGAATGCAAAAATGTTAATTGTTAGTAATAGAAAGATAATTGCTTTCATTTTAAATTGCATATGTATAAAAAAATTATACCGAAAAATATAACCTGATGGTAATATTGCATAGCTTCAACTATAGTGAAATTTAAAAGCTTTTCAGCGAGCTAGCCAAAAATAGAAGTCGTGATAGTCCTTGTTTCATCAGTCAAATCCACATCATAGGGACATCTATATCAAAAGTTAGAATATATGTTAATTAGAAGAAAAAGGGACATTAAATGAAGATGTCGAGGCACACTCGTGAAGAAGTCTCACAGGTGTGAATTATTAACTTAAACCATAAAGGAAAAAATGGACATTAAAATTAAAAGGTGTCACAGGTGTGACTAAGTTTCACGAGTGTGATTTATTAAGTCACACCCATGAGGAAGAAAAAAATTGGACATTAAATTGAAGAAGGTGTCACGGGTGTGACTTAACAAGTCACACCCGTAAAGAAGGAAACAAAACACAAAGAAAGTGTCATAGGTGTGACAAGTAAAAAACGTCATTAAAAAAATCCACATGAGAAGAAAAAAGCAGTAAATTGAAAAGAGAAAAGAGAAGAAGGAAACCTAGGTTCAGCAGGAAGTTTTTCTCTCCAAGAATTACAAGTGAATGGAACTCTATAGGTAGCAGCTGTAGAACGAAAGCATTTCTTACATACCATATACTAGTACTTTTATAAGATGTGTTGGAAGGAAATATTAGCTTTAACCATGTTATCTACACATAACCCATAATAAGATTTTATTTAAAAATTAATATGAAATATTTTATAAGAATATAAAATGTAGTTACCTTGTTGGTAGAATTCAAGAAAATGATTTTGGTAATTTTTTGATGCAATTCGAATGATATATCAAGACTATATCTCAAATAAGCTCATTCATTAATAAGGTTTTTAATTTCCTTATTATTATGCCCTATAACATAATAATTATAAATATCAAAGCATCAAAATTTTATAAAATTTCTATATAATTTTTTTGATTGTTGGAGTAAAGATAAGGCAGTACCAATTTTTAAGATCCGCAACTTCTTGTATTGGCGGATCAACGAGAATTGCTAAGTCAAATAGGGTCGATAATGCAACACCTAAAATTTTGAATTGTAAGTTAGAAATAAAATAGAAGGATAATTAATAAAATGTAACTGCATGATGAAGAAAAAATCATATCGTTATTGGTTCAGCCTGATTCTGGCGAGGCCGCACGTTGTCGTTTGGATCTATGAATGCGACCGTCTCTAACAAGAGTTCCTGCAAAACAATAAAGGCGCGCCGGGGGTTGGTATCCGGCAAGCCCCTCCGACGCTCAAGTTAGTCTTTTGTGAAGGTTTTGGTTGCTGTAAAGCAGAGAAAGTTAGGGTTCTGATCACGTACCTCTATCATGGCAAAGTTATACTTTATATAAGGAGCAGATGCTAGGTTTAAGTCTTTACATATGCATGGGAGACTTCCACTTGTGAATGGGTCGTGGAAACGTGGACCGGGCCTGAGCCTGGCATAGCCTATAGGAATTAGACAAATCCTTGAGAGGTGGACCTATCGGTCCATGGGCCATCATGATTGGGTTCGGGCCTAGCACGACCGACCCAACCGTAAGCCCCCCTACTCCTCGAGTCTGAGCAAGGAAAATGGTCGAAGGAGTACATAATGATCTTGTAGCTCGTCTGTAGGATTGCTCGTAGTAGGTCCGATCGGTCGGACATCAATGCGCAGTGCGTGACTGCTTGTATTGGGATCGGTCGGTTGAGTAGCCCGATCGGTTGGCCTCGATACTGATTGCGTGATAGCTCACGTCAAAGTAGATCAGGTGGACATCAACATCGAGCGCGTGAAGGTACTTGGAGTAATTATCACTGACGGCGCTTGCCCTCTGACAGATTCAGAATTTGTAACCGTTGTGCAGCTGTCACGTACGTCCTTTCAACTGCTGCGTCGCTCCAGATTTTTAATAACCCTAATTTACTTCGGCTCAGATTCAGCCACGCGTCCGAGCTTGGCTCGAATTTTCTCCATGCGTCAGGCATTGGTTGGAACGCCCACTCGGCCAATCCTCTATAAATACTCGGGGCCAACGGACTGCAGATTTTCTTCACGCTTATTTTGTTCTCCAGCTTTTATTATGCTTTCATTTGCACCTTCTTGCTTACAGTCTCCAGAGTTTCCTTTCAGCCATCGTCCAAATTTCCAACCTCAATCATCAACTAGGTACGTCCTTTTTCCTTGCTTCTTCCTCTAAATTTCCTCATTGTAAGCATGTCGTCAACCAGCTCTAGAAGTGGGGTTAGCCCTGGGGATGAAACCGCTGAGAGGGCCTCCCA
>JAOSBK010000007.1:16882833-16905408 GCA_027568895.1 Erythroxylum shatona | reverse complement strand
GAGCAAGAACTCGATGTTGGTTAAAGAAATTACAAGGAGCCAGGGTCAGTATTATGGTATTCAAGGGTTGGGTTCCGAAATGGGTCCCAACATACCAACCACAAATGGTGAATAAGATCCTCTATACCCATAACCATATGTTAACTTTGTTCCAAACGATCTCATCCACACATTTATTGGGGTCCCACATATTTGTATGGATGGGATCGTCTAGAACAGGGTTGGTGCAGAGCTATAGGCACAGAGGATTTTATCCCCACAAATGGTATGATATATGCCAATTTCATAGCAGTCTTCATATTGAACTTTTTGGTTAGTATCAGTCAGTATCGACTGACACTAAAAATTCGGTTTAATATCAAAACTAAATGCAAATTTCCAAAATTTTAAGGACTAAAATTAATAAAAGTTAAAGCATAACCTAAATCCTAAAATGTCCTCTATTACTCTTGAGCATTTATTCCACTTCAAATCTTCAATTCAATCTCAACTCTCATCTCCTCTACATGTGTCTATCGGGACTTTGCAGCTCTAACCTCTAGATTTCCTATCACCAGCTTGCACTCCAGATCTATACTCCTCTTCTTTGTCACTATTTACAACTATAAAGCTCCTTTCCTTCTGTCGCTCATCTCTCCCTTTTTGCTCCTCATGTTCACCGGTCATCTGTGGTGTTTACTCCCTGTTGATGCTTTTCCTCCCTATGTTTTCCTTACTGCTTGTTCAATGCTAGCTTTTTGTATCTGATTATGTATTGTGTAAATGCAGACGTAAAACTAGAATTTCTATGTGTGTGATATTGTAATCATTTACTGTGATTTTCATTTTTTGTGTGTAATCCTAAATGTAAATATAAGTTATACTTGTAGTCCAATAATTTAATTTAGCTTTTTATTTCACTTAAATTCATTTATCTCTTTATTTTACTTTAGTACAATAATCTAAAAAACTTTCATTATCAAATTTTCCAAGTTTATTTAACAAAAAAATTCATTTTTTTAATTAGTGAATTTATTTGAATATTTAGCATTTTTATGTTACGGGAGTTTATAAACATATTTAATTAAACTTAAATTTTGAAAAAAATTTAGAATTTTATAAGATATTTTAATAATGTATTTTTTCACTTCTTAAAAGTTCTTCGAGCTGAGATCTCTCATAGAATGGAGGAATTTGGGATTAAAGATTAGTTACCCCATACTACTTTATTTCACTTAGATTAAGAAATTTATTGATGATTTTGTATTGGTACTTATTATTTGTCAAGGTTTGCCGACATTTATACATTAAAGTGAGTTATCATATGATACTGATTCCGTAGATATTTTTTTTTCATGCAGATCATAAATTACCAACTCATATTTTTCTTAATTTTTATTCTTAAATGATACCAAATGTCATAAATTTGATTAAGCTTAGAATAGATAATAATATATTTATTTAGAAAGCCATTGTCTATTCCTTTTTAAGATGACATCTTATGTAGTTTATAACCCTTGGTTGTATGTTTTTTTTATAGTGATGTCATGGATAGCTAAGCTTATTTTGATTAATATACACCTCCAAGCAACTAAATACAAGCCTTCTTTATACCATTTCTATGAAAAAAAAGAAAGTAGAAGAAACCATTGCTTCACCTACCTTCTTCCTCTATAATTCCAATTCCCAAAATTGATGAAGAAAACTAACCTGATCTTTACTTTTGGCTTAAAGTGACTATGTGATACATGTTTAGGATGTGATAATTTGATTATTCACTTAATGAGTTATGTTTGTTTATTGGTTAATTTTACATGTGCTATTTACTTAGTTTACTTTACTTAATTTAGTTGCATTTATTTTTATAAATAAATAGATGAAAATTCAAGTACTTCTAATAATGCAGCCACTGCAGGTTTATGAAGATTCAATTATTTAACTTAGGCTCATACTAAGGTTGGCTCTTGGTATGAAGAACTATATTATTTATAGTATTATAATAAATATTTAAAAGGTAGGGGAATCACGACATTAAAGAAGCATTTAGTTAGAATCAAAGGGGATGTGGAGCCTTGTAAGAAAGTTAGTCAGACATGAAATGAAAAATGAAAACTTTGCTTAAAGAGTATCAGTATTAGAAAGATAAAAGGAAAAGACTGAACTACGAAATTGGTAGTGTAAGTTCTTTTTACAGTGGTCAGAATGATATTGGGGATGTTGAAGGTGGTATTCTTACCTAACAAGAAGGGATTATTACACCTAAAGTGAGAAAGAAAAGAAGACATGTACCTAATTTTTTTAGAACATAAACAACTCTTAAGATCATGAACAACTCTTAAAACTCAGCCTTCAATTCATGGCACCTGATAATCTAAAGAAGTAGCTCATAATATGGACATGGCAATGGTTAGATGGTGGTATGATGCAAATGTATCATCTAATGTTGCTTAGTCTTATTATTACCAGCTTATAGTGGATGTTATTACCTCTTAGGGTCTAGGATATAAAACTCCTTCAATTGATGACTACGAAACTAAATTTTTGAATAAATCTATTTCTAAAATAAAAAGTTATTTGGATGAAAGAAAATTACTTTGGCAATTTATGGGTGTTCAATCATGTGTGGTAGTTGGACAAATAGAACACATTAACTTATTATTAATTTTTTAATTTATTATGCTAAATGGATAGTTTTTTTGAAGTCCATTGATAAATATGGCCTTATTAGAAATATTGATAGTTTGTTTAAGATATTTGATGAAATTATGAATGAAGTTGGGCCTAAAAATGTGGTACATTTCATCATTAACAATGATTCTGCTTATAAAGCAACTAGGAAAAGGTTGTAAAGCAAGTATAACTATTTTTATTAGATTCCTTATGCTACACACTGCGTTGACATGATGTTAGAAATTATAAGAGATCCTAGATATTTTCATATCATTGATGAAACAGTGCAAAAATCATCTTTAATCTTGCATAAGCTCTAATTCAATGAGAAAGAGTTTGATCAATAATAAAAATTTATATTGTCTTGCCATTACAAGATTTGCAACTAATTTCTTATCATTTTCGAGCTTTGTTATAATGAAAAGGAGTTAAGACAAATGTTTACATTTGATAAATGGGTTGCATCTCAATAAGATACGATAACAATCTAGAATCAATGTCTAAATCACCTCCGTTTCAATGATTGTTCCCAAACCTAAATTCAATCAATCTAACAAGATCCTTCACACACAAAACATTAAGGAATTTGTAACAAAGAGTATAAAGATTGTAGGAATTGAATTAACTCCACAAGTTAGAACTTACTTGATAAGTTGAATCATTCCTTAAGGTAAAACAAGCAAGAATTTGAATTCTCTCTTGAAGAATGCTTTCTAATTGTATTCACATCTAATCTAGTGTTCATGCCTAAAGCAAGGGTTTAAATACCCTCGTGCAATACAAACCTTAATGAAGATAACCTAAAAACCCTAAAGAAAGCCCAAAACATCAAGAAAGGCTTTTTTAAAACAAATTTTCCCAAAAACAAATCCCACACGGATTGGACTTCAAAACTAATTAAAATTAACTAATCCTAGTCCAAATCAGATAAGGAAATAAGAAAATTAAAAGGCTAACTTAAGAGGGGCAGATTGGGCTTTTAAACTAGGCCCACACACTTGGTTCCTTAAAATAAAACATGCACATGACTTTTTAATGAAACACATGCACACTTAACACAAATCAGCCCATGAAAAAGCCCACAAAAAGTCCACATGCCCTTTACAATATAAAATAAGCCCAAGCCCATTGATTAGACTTGTGCTTGTGAAAATTGGTTAAGTATTAGCCCTCTTGGTTTGATGCCTCCAATGTGCACACACACTTAGGCGTCTTCCTAAGCTCTTCCCCAAGCTTGATCAACAAAACTTCTTGAAGTTCTTGTGAAACAAAAGCTTGTACATAAATCTGAAATTGTGCTTTGAGTTTGTTGGAGCGTGACCTTGTAATTGGACCCATTGGCATCCTCAAGTCTCCATTGCCTTGGTAAGTTGTATCAATGATTGTTTAGTGTGTTATATTGAAAGAGATATATTTGCAAATATTGACAATGATCTTGCTATGAAAAGATTTCAATCTATGAAAAGTAGGCGAGGATCATTGTAATTTTAACTATTTTATATTGTTAATAAAACTTTATTTTTTATTTAGTTTTGATATGAAAATTTTTGTGAAATCTATATTTTATTTAGACCCTCCTATCTTAAATTTCTAGCTCCGTCACTAGCCGCACACGCCAGCCGTACGCCAATCCTGCGTGCATTCTCGTTATGTCAGGTGCATCTTCAACGCCAGAGACGATTTTCGACGTCCAGGAATGTTGTTTTTTGCTCCGTTCAACCCATTTTTTATAGTTAGCCTTATATATACCACTTTTACATAATTATATATTTAAAAAAAACTAAAAAGTGAATCAAAAATTGAGAAAAACCATATGAGATGAAAAGCAGAAAAACCTTCGTTTCGGACAATTCAATCACGTAATCACTCTGATTTCACATGTAATATGTAGTATAAACCTTATTACGTACCCAAGATCTACATGAAAGGATTAAAAATGAAGATAATGTGGAATAATTGATTTTGATTTCAACTATGATTCTGATGCCGATTCCGAGCTCTAAACGATTATAAATCTCCTGAGACTTTTATGGAAAGTATTTCTTGACTCGAGATTTAGGATTTCTACAGTTTTCTCAATACGTAAGCTCTATTAATGGGTCAAAGATTCCTTATGTTTTTTATTGATATGAACAATTACATGAAACCTTAACCTTTATATAGCTTCTATATCGAACTTCCTCGTCACAAATCTGATATGAGTCTAGCCTACACTAATTGGGATCTATTTTTTACTCAAACTTTAACCCATTAATCTAAATCATTTATTGAGTCACTTTATTATATTTATCTGGATCAAATTACATAACTTGACCAATAATTTATTTAAAAACTAAAATATGTAACTAATAATTGTCCAATTTCATGGAAAATGATAAAATTATCTAGCATCTCCTCCAAAAGGCTGCTTGGTATGATATTTGGTTTTTATTCCATCACTGAATTTGTGATGCAAAGAAAAGAGCTTCGTGGATGAACTTAGAAAACTATTGGTGACAAGTCAAAATCTTTGGACTCATTTCCAATAGCAACCGTGGTTGGAATTTGGAATGCCGAGCCAAAAGATGAAGTCAGGTTCAACCGTTTAACACGTGGCAAAATTCTAGTCGTGAAAAGCGTTCCTGGTGCAGACTGGTACACTTGGAGGCGCAAAGAAGTGGATAACCACTTGTTGGACACGTCACCTGCTCTTGTGTAAGAAAAAGTGTCATATGTTCACGTGTGTCATGCACGTGCAAAAGCGTTGACTCAATTCCGGACCAACCACAAAATATACGGTTACAACCAAAGGGTTCCAAATTTAGTACATTTGACATAAAATCAGATTTAATAAGATTCTAAGATTTTAGAGTTAGGTAAATCATAAGTTGGATCAAACAATTGGCAGCCCTTGTATTTAGGAGAAAAAAATGCCCAATCTTATCTAACTATTCGTAAATTCTTAACAACTTTGTCACACTTCGAATGCCAGAATTTTCATATTAGGATTGGCTAAGTTAGGTGCAGCATATATAGGTAGAGGATCTGGATCTTATGAACATCTCTATATTTAGTTGTTAATTGTTGAAGATGCTTTTTACCTATTAGAAGAACATACACACGTATATAGTTTAGAAAGAGATGTTTTTCTACTGATCAATATCATACAAATGCATTTCCATCAAGAAGCTTTCATGAATTTTCGTAAAAGGATTCCTCAGTCATAACATCGTTCGGGTGAAGAGAAAACGAAAAGTCACTTCGTTCAAGGGTGAAACTGTTGTACACGTTTTTTCTTTTTCCCTTGCATCTGCAGGAGGTAGATCCTGCATTTCCACCGCCTATATAAAATCCACGTTTTCCAATTTGGATAATTCTTCTCTTGATCCACAGACGCCATTTTCCGTCGCAAATTGTTATCCCAATTCTTTATTGATTCTTCAATCTTACCCAACCTTCTCTTGTTCTTCATTGAAGTTTCATACTTTACTAGGTTGTGTTGGTGACGATTTTTCACTCCTATGAATACCATAAGTTTTCTTTGCAGTTCCTCCATGATGCCCTCTTGTAGATTCCTGATAACTAGAAAAGGCACGAATCTTTTTGGGCCTGCCAAGTACCACCATACCTTAACTGGCAGTTTATCAAGGAATCACTTTAGTTTCGATTGTAACAAGCAATTTTTAACATTCCCTTTTCGGTTCTTGGGGTTTCGAAGCATAACTTGTGATGCCCAGAAGTCTTTTGGTATATCCAATTTCTGTTTGCGCCAGCCTAGGTTTATATCAGGATCTTTTTATGGTGTTTATACAACAAAACCTACAAGTAGAGGTTTTTCTTTTATTGCTCGCGTTGCGTCAAAGGTGAAAGAGTATTCAACTTCAGTGGATAAGAGAGCGAATGACAAGAACTTTGAGAAAAACTTTGTACAGAGTGGAAGCAGTGTCAAGCCTTTGGTACTTGAGAGGATTGATAAGGGTGGGAATGTTGCAGGAGATGAAGAATCTAAGATAGGAGTTGCTGTTGAAGCTAATAGTGAAATTACAGGCAAGGAGAATACGGAGAGTGTGAAAAGAGCTGAGCTTGTGACTCCTAAGAGAGAGGAATCTGACATTGAGAAGGAAGCGTGGAGGTTGCTGAATGAAGCTGTTGTTATGTATTGTGGGAGCCCAGTGGGGACTGTTGCTGCAAATGATCCAGGAGATAAGCAGCCCTTGAATTATGATCAAGTGTTCATCCGTGATTTTGTACCTTCTGCTCTAGCATTCTTGTTGAGAGGAGAAGGAGAAATTGTGAGGAATTTCCTGCTTCACACTTTACAGTTGCAGGTCATGTTTCCTTTCCCTGTATATATTTGTTATCATGTTTATGTTTGTCTAGTTTGCAGAAAATTTTCTAGATTTATAGATCTCTGGTTGCATTCTTCATGTTAATTATTTATGACAGGATTTATAAGTGAAAAACTGTCAGTGAGAACGTCTTAAGGTTAACTTCGGCTAGTTCACCATAAAATCGCAAGCTTCAATTACTATCAATGGAGAAATATCTTACTTTTGCGTAAAAGTTTTCTAATAATGACATGAGGCATTTTAATTTATGTTGGTATAACTCCACGGCATCCTGGTTTCTGTAGGAGTGTTATTTCAAATTGGCCTTTTAAGGCAAAAGTTTATATAGAATATCTTCAGGTTTATGCAATACTAGTCTTTCATATGCCTCCTATCTTCTTTTGCTTCTTCTATTTTTATTTGTTCTTTTCATCTTGCTGGTTGGGATCGTCCTATCATTGAGCATGGTTCTTTATTCCGCCTTTGTACCTTTTCAAATCCAATTTCTAGCAAGTATATGATGCTGCCTACTTTAGATATTGAAAGCAAGTGTTTTCATGTGAATGAATATTGGGTATTCATGCTTTTAACAGAGTTGGGAGAAAACAGTGGACTGTTACAGTCCAGGGCAGGGATTGATGCCTGCTAGTTTTAAGGTTAGAACTGTTCCTCTCGATGGTAACAAATTTGAAGAAGTTTTAGATCCAGATTTTGGTGAATCAGCAATTGGTCGTGTGGCACCAGTGGATTCAGGTTAGTAAATCTCACCTTGATTAGGCATATGCGCCTATAAACTAATTGTAGTAGTTCTTTTGAATTAAGAATATTTACTTCTTATGGTTGGTTTACTTGATATCTTGTAAAAATGTTATCCATATTAATGTTGTGCTTAAATTTCATTTCATTTAATAGGTCTCTGGTGGATTATCTTGTTGAGGGCTTATGGAAAAATTACTGGTGACTACTCATTGCAAGAAAGAGTGGATGTGCAAACAGGCATAAAACTGATCTTGAATTTGTGTTTAACGGATGGGTTCGACATGTTCCCTTCACTCTTAGTCACGGATGGCTCCTGCATGATAGATAGACGGATGGGTATTCACGGACACCCCCTTGAGATCCAAGTGAGTTCATAACTTGTTTACTTGATCTGGGATGCCAAGTTACTTTTGCATGAATGGTAATACTCTGATGTCTTTTCTTTTGAGCTTGCCCTGTGAATTCGTACAATCCTTCTTCCTGCCAATCATCCTTCCCCAGCCCTTTATGCACTCTCCACGAAGCCATGATATTTCCAAAAGTTTCATCTTCACAGGAGTACTGAGTTCTTTTGCGACATTTCTGTTCCTGTAGGCCTTGTTTTACTCAGCTCTACGGTGCTCTCGGGAGATGCTAGCCGTTAATGAAGGATCAAAGAATCTAGTGAGGGCCATCAACAATAGACTCAGTGCACTATCATTCCACATTAGAGAATATTACTGGGTGGATATGAAAAAGATTAATGAGATATACCGGTACAAAACTGAAGAATACTCCATGGATGCCACCAACAAGTTCAATATCTATCCTGAACAAATTCCCCTGTGGCTCATGGACTGGATACCTGAGGAAGGCGGGTACTTGATTGGCAATCTACAACCTGCTCATATGGATTTCAGGTTTTTCACACTTGGTAATCTTTGGTCTGTTGTTTCATCTTTGGGCACACCAAAACAGAATGAAGCTATTTTGAATCTGTTTGAAGCCAAGTGGGATGATCTTATGGGGCACATGCCTCTTAAAATCTGCTACCCTGCTCTGGAATCTGAAGATTGGCGTATAATAACTGGCAGTGACCCAAAGAACACGTAACTTTTTTCTCCCCTTATTTTTCCTTTTGTCATTTTCAAGTGCATATGTTTGATTCAACAATTGTTAACTCTGGGATAACTGTTCTTGATGATCTTTGCAGCCCTTGGTCCTATCATAATGGTGGATCTTGGCCAACACTTCTGTGGCAGGTATGCTAGTTTCATTTTCCTGTTTGTATATTGTAATGATGTTCACAGTTCGCACTAGATGTTATTGGCAGTGTCAAGTTAATTTTACGTTTTTCTAAATTACAATCTAGGTGGTGTTTGTTGTTCTATGAAGTCCCAAATTATAAAGAGTACTATCTGTTGATGTGCCTTGAATGTAATTGATCTTTTGATTCCAATTTCCACATTATATGTTACCTTCAGTTCACACTGGCATGCATCAAGATGGGCAGATTAGCACTGGCCCAGAAAGCGGTTGCTTTGGCTGAGAAGAGACTATCAGCAGAAAGATGGCCGGAGTATTACGACACTCGAACGGGGAAATTTATTGGAAAGCAATCCAGGCTTTATCAAACATGGACAATTGCTGGGTTTCTCACATCTAAAACTCTCTTGGAAAATCCAGAAATGGCATCCTTGTTGTTCTGGGAGGAGGACTACGAGCTTCTTGAGATCTGTGTGTGCGCCCTTAACAAGAGTGGGAGGAAAAAGTGCTCTCGAGGTGCTGCAAAGTCTCAGATACTTATCTAGAACAGTACCGACGTGTTGACAAGCATCCTCTTTGAGGATTTTACAGCTGCAAGTGTAGGATATAGGTGGAAAGGGAATGTGATGGAGGGGAATTTTCAACCCCAAAAGTGTACATATGCATAGCTACATTCATTTACAACTGTACAATAGTCAATTATACATTCATCTGAAAAGCTAGCCAAGTTCTTACAGACTGAGGTCTTGAAGATCTAGTCCCCTGATGAAGTTTACACCTATGTTTAACTTAACCACAATCTAACTCGTGCATATTGCATTTTCTTCACTAAAATCCTAACTGTGAGATTTCTCTTCGATATTTTTTTGAATTCAATGTCATTTCATAAAATGAGTAAAAATTAACTAGCTGACAGTCGAAGGACCTAGAGCCCAATTAGGGATTGGAACATCTGAAGTTCTTGTTGGGTGCAACGTACGCTCCTTTGCTAATCTGGGTATCCAAAGGTAAGGAAGCTTCAATTTGGTTGCTCGCATCTTCTTCTGCTCTATTTAGTCGTTGATCCTCGTATGATAGGACTGGTGTTTTGCTTGAAGAATGCGCTAGCTAGTAAGAAAACATTGCAAAATGGGTCTGCCTAATCTAAGTAAAATATTAGCTCTAAGGCTTCATCTTTGTTAATCCTACACTAGATCCCAACATATAAATTGTTCATTTACATTCTGTAGGATAGTTTGCATGATTGATTATCCTCTTAGAACGTTCCTTATTTTGGAATTTCTCATATTCATCTCCTTCCATAACTCCTGAGAAGTTATGGCTATAACTAACACATGTTGCTTCTAGAGTGGATTGGTAGCTTGTGCTTCAGTTAGGCTATTAACCACCTCTATGAATGTATTTGAATGCTCATTCTATGAAAGTATTGTCTTATTTTATTCTAAATTAAGTTAGAGAGAAAGTAGGAAAAAAATAGGTGATTCCTCGTCTCATTCTCCTTTTTGCATAAGATAAATCTCATTCAGATTTAAATGGAAGAGTAGCTTGTCCATTATAGCTATTATGTCCTTGCCCATTAGCCAAAGTAAGAGATCTAAATTGGGTCTTAGAATGTTATTCCAGATAGCCCTATGCTAGGATAACTCATATTTAGTAATATAGAACAATTTCTTGTAAGTCTTACTTAACAGATATACTAAGCCAGAGGTAGTCGTCTTGAAGGTTAGTATTGAGAGAGTATAAGGTATTGTAATACTTCAAGACGAAGCAAAGCCAACTTTAGACGAAGCAAAGCCAACTTTAGACGAAGTGACTCATAAGATGTAACAGAGTCAACTTAAGATGAAGCAAAATCAATTTAAGACGAAGTGACTCTTAAGATGAAGCAGAGTCAACTTAAGACGAAGCAAAGTCAACTTAAGATGAAGTGACTCTTAAGACAAAGCAGGGTCAACTTAAGACAAATCAAAGTCAACTTAAGATGAAGTAACTCTTAAGACGAAGCAAGGTCAACTTAAGATGAAGCAAAGTCAACTTAAGACGAAGTAACTCTTAAGACGAAGGAGAGTCAACTTAAGATGAAGCAGAGTCAACTTAAGACGAAGTGACTCTTAAGACAAAGCAAAGTTAACTTAAGACAAAACAAAGTCAACTTAAGATGAAATGACTCTTAAGACGAAGCAGAGTCAACTTAAGACAAAGCAAAGTCAACTTAAGACAAAGTGATTCTTAAGATAAAGCAGATTACTCTCCTGAGCTTCTCCACTCATAAAGACCATAACTTTCGACTCCAATGTCTAAAAGTTTCATATTATATACCGTTGCAAAGCTAGAAAGATAAGCTACAACTTTTTAGAAGACTAATTTGTCTAATTTAGCCTAGATTAAACTGTATTTTTCCCTGAAGTCAGAGCACAAAATTTACCCCTAAGGAAGACTTGAAAATTTTACACTGTGCAAATTTGGAAAATCCTGAGTATAACCATTCCGCTACCAATTTGACTTCATTCAACTCGCAAACCTCAACTTAATAGGGTTTTCAAATAGCAAAATCCCACAATGCCTAATTACTAAAATTGGTTCTAGAACACTTAAACCCATGTATTTCCTAACTTCATGGTCTAAAACTCTTCCAAAAATTTCAAAAGATTCAAATGATCTTACCTTGATTCTTTACCAAATGAAGAGATCTTTAGCTCAATTTGAAGCTCTTCTCTCCCTCTTCCTTTTTCTCTTCTTGACCCACTTCAAAATCTCTCTCAATACTAAGAAGTGCTGAAATCCTAGCTCAACTCTTTTCTTTTCTCTCAACCACCGAAAGTCTCTTCTTTTTCTTTCTTAACTTCTCTTTCTCTCTCTCAATTCATGTTTCCCCCTTCTTAAAAAGCAAGACTACATTTTTTCTTCCATTTCTACCCTTAATGAGCCCAAAAGCCCCTCAACTAAGTGACCCTTGTCACTTTCCTAATACCTAAACTCTAACTTAGTTTCTTTTGAAACTAACTCTCTTAAACCCTCATCTTTACAATCCAACTATCTCCAAATCTTCTTTTGATTTCTTTTTCCTATTTTCTATAACTTTTTGAAATTTATTCCTAAATTCACCAAAATTCACAAATCTCACAATTCTACCAACCAATAATATTTTCAACGTAAATAAATTCAAATTTCACTAAATTTTCAAAAATCACAACTCAATCCAATTATACCCGGAATTATTCATGAATGCATGTACAATTATTTTCATGTGTCAAAGTTTCATCATTCACATGTATTTATATGTCATATTATGCATGAGCATGAAAAATGCATTTCTAAACTCTCATTAATCACTCATATTTACTATTCTAGTCTCCCACAGGTGATGGGATGTCACAGGTATTACCGGTCGGTACCAAACAAAAATGCTGATACCATCAGCCGATACTAAATGCCAATATTTCGTACTATTTTTTGATTGGTACGGTACAAACTCACATCTTTAGTTAGGAGAATAAGAGGCTTTCAGTTTCTTCAACTCCATTTTAATAACTTTGAGCTTTTGATAACAAACGTATTATTTAGAGCTAGAGACTTAAGTGGATAAACCCTTCAATATTGCATCATTAAAACCTTCCATACTGACAACATATGTATTAAACTGAAAAAGAATGATGATTGGTGGGGTTCCAAAAAAGAGCAATAATCAGAATCAGAGTGTAATATGAAAAAAAAGATCTATAATTGTACCTTTGCTATTGGCAAGTTGTGAGAACCAATCGCCATTCAGTAATGCTCTATTCATTTTTTTTATATAGACCATGCATTTTTTGGTTTGTTACTCCAAGTAAAGGAGTAACCTTCTTGTTTAAGATCTGTTACCCCCAAATCTTCTATACAAAGCTTGAGATCTTCATTGTGATTCCTTATACTGCAATTGCCCTCTTCTTATTATCTATAGATAGTAGAATTAATGTCTCCACATATAATCTAGGGACCTGAAAAGGTATCTTAAATGTTTCTCAAACAAGACCAAGACTACTTCTTTATAAACTTATATTAAAACCATAAACAAAGAAGAAGTAGACTATAACTCGTTCAAAATGAAGTGTACTTTTACATGTGTCAATTGCTCATTAGATAGTTTATCCTCTACTTTGACAAAATTCTCATCATAACCAATTATAATTTTGCCATAGTGATGGTTATGATGATTGGAGAGAAATTTAAAGTAAAGAACAAAAATGTTCACTTTATTCATATTCTCATATCTTATTTTTGTTTCAAATAAAACTATGATTAGAGGCTTAATCCTCTCCACAAAATCCCTTAAAGCATTCAACTTTTCTATGTTATTGATACCACAAACATTCCACAATAAGATTGACTTATTAGGATATTTTTACCTTTTGAACCTTTCCTCCTTCCATTTATCTGAGTTCTCTTATTGATCATATTTTGAAAATCATCTAGCTCAATATCTCCATTCTCCAAGTTTAGAGGGTTAATTGAGGAATTAGTTAAAGAGAATGTAGCTTCCTCTTTACCAAGAGATTAAATTTTGTTCTCATAAACCAGCAAAAGAACTGTTGTTGGCTTATTAATAATAGATGTCACTTGAATTTCCTTTCCTTTCCAGTTGAGTTAGTGGATGAATTGTCCTTATCGATAATTTTAGCAACCTCATCCTCTTTCCTAGGCAGGGGGTACTTCGGACTGTTTGTATCAGTCTTTAAGCCCATTAATTCAGCATAATCTCCTGTAGCAAACACTTTACCTATTGGTTTTCAAATTTTCCATTGAGGCATAGAGGAAGGTTTCCAATTATATGAAAATTGCACCATATCCTCTTGTATAGAACTATCAATACAAAGTCTCATAATTGGAATATAATCAAGAAGCTCCTTAGTTCTATCCATGCTAACATAAATATGTGCATAACTAATCCTTTTTCTTTTGGTAGTGTTTTCATCAATACAAAGTGGTCTGTCAATGTAACTAGCCAACAAACTAAGACCCTAACTAGTCTAATACTCTAAGGGTATACTATATAAGTTAATCTAAATTGGCAAGTTGTGTACCTTGACATTTTCTAATTTAATACATGGTTGTCAAATGTAGGAATAATGGAGTTGAGCAACATGCCAAGGGCCCGCTTGTACTATCTTGTTAACAACAACTTAAGAAGAAAAGGAAAACAAGACAATGTTATCCTTGAAAAGTAGAACATTTTTTAGTCCTCTAGACTTCCTCTGGTTAACAACCCATCTTTGGATGATAGAAAAAGGAGGTCTTTACTCCATAAAGAATCCTATTATAGTAGATTCCTAAATTCTTGCCCCTGGCTTCAGTGCCTCAAGATCTGGAGCAATCGCTGGTTTGCCTTCAATTTGTTTTGGAGGACTGTAATAGAGATTGAGGCCTGAGGCTCCCCTACCACATGTTTATAGCTTTTATTCTAAGGAGTGATATCTGGTGGAGTTTGAGGGGTAGTGGTAATTGGCATTTGATCTATTTGTGCAGGATGGGGGAGGGAAGGTGGTTGTAAGGTAGGGTTATGGAAGGGTAAAGGTAGAAAAGCTTAAGATGCAACAGTCTACATTATTGAAAAGTGGATGGGAATAAGCAACTTTTAGAAAAATAAAAGCCTTTTAGAAGAAAAGAAACCAAATGCAGAAGCTAGGAAAGGAAACTAGGTTAGCGAGAAGCAAATGATGCCTAAAGTGCCCTTTTGGAAAGAGAACAAAGGACAGTGATCTAAAAAGCAAAACCACCACCCATAGAATCAAGAAAGAGCTATCAGCAAAAGTATCAGTAGACATTTTGAGAGTGTCTCTCTCTAGGGATTGGTCTCCTGGATTGCGTCTACGGTTCTGGTTTTTAGCTAGTGTTGTTTTCACCGATTGTTCTGGTCCTTCTCTGGTGTCGCATTGTGGGCAGCTTTGTCGTTTTGGTGGGTGGTGATTTTCGTTTGTTTCTTGGCAGTGCTCGTCACCTCTGTTGGACGGGTACGTTGCGCCTAGGGCTGGCACACCATGGTGCGGAAAAAACCTAAAGATTCTGGGGTGAAAGCTGCTGAGGCTGAATCTCCATCTTCTGATACATCTCCCGTGGGTGTATCGGAGGCCAAGGCCACCCCTGCTCCATCGGGGGTTTCGAAGAGTTCTGTGGCCTCTAAGAAATTGGGGAAATCGTTGAAATCTGGTAAAGGGGTTGAGAATGAGCTTACCCTCGACCCTGTTTTATCTTCCTCCTCTGAAGAGGAATCTGAAGAAGAGGTGTCTGGCGATGAGGGTTCTGAGTCTAAGGACTCTGTTGCTTCTGGGGATGAGGAAGCGCCTGAAGTGGAGACTTCCCCTGTGCCACCCCCGACTGTGGCTACGGTGGTGGCTTCTGAGAATGCGGCTCCCAGTGCTCCCAATGCCGTGAGTGATACTGATGCTAAACCATCGTTTGCGAGTTTATTCAAGAATAACAGGGACTTGACTCAGGGCATGAAACTGGACCATATCCCTGCTCAGAAAGTGGTCACTATTTCTGCCGAGGATCGTTTGGACTTAGAAAAAGAATGGGGCTATTGTTTGGTGGGCGTTTTCACGGGACGATTCCCGGGAATGAAAGCGGTGGAGACTCTCATGTCCCAATGGAGTGTGAAATGTAAGCTTATTCCCCATGAGGGCGGTTGGTTGGTGTTTCGTTTTGATTCGGACCAAGATCGGACTGCTGTTTTGGCTGGTGGTCCGTATCTTTCTTTTGGGAAAACTTTGATACTGAAGCCTTTGGCTCCCGGATTTGCTTTTAATTTCAAGGATTTCTTGGCCCTTACCCTCTGGATTAAGTTGCCAAACGTTCCGCTTGATTTGTGGATGGATAAAAGCTTATCTAAATTGGGGTCGATGGTAGGTAAACCGATTTGTTCTGATCATGTTACAACCCAGCGTGCCCGGGTTGGGTATGCTCGGTTGCTTGTGGAGGTAGATGTGTCTAAAGCTCCGGTTACTAGCTTTGAAGTTCAATTACCTGAGGGTTCTAGCTTTATACAGTCGGTTGTTTATGAGACTTTCCCCTCATATTGTTGTGATTGCAAACATTTTGGCCATAATTTCTTTACATGTAAGAATACACCGCCGTAGCAACAGAAATGGGTTCCTAAGGCTCGGAGCTCTAATTCCAATCAGGTGAAGTCCACCCCTTCTGGGGTAGCTACTTCGGGGACCATCCAGCCTCGGCTTCCCCCTCTGTCCAGCCTTCGTCGACCATTGAGCCCCAGCAGCCAGTGTTGACAGATGTAGTTCCGCCTGTGACTGGTGGTTCTAGCCAGCCACGTTTTCAAACTTCTGTGGCGCCTAAGGGTAAAAATGTGCAGGGTTCTCCGTCTGGTGTTCATGGTAGGGAGAAAGGACTGCCTCCCACCACCCCGAGAACTTCGGGGCCGCCTCGAGATCCATCTAGTAAATCTGGTAGACCTGGAGGGGCCGGGCCCTCCCGTTTGCCGAAATGAGTATGCTTTGTTGGAATGTCCGAGGTCTTGGGTCGACCTCGCGACAAAAGGGTGTTGTCTCCCTTGTTCGGTAACACCGATGTAAATTCTTTTGTCTCTTAGAAACCAAACTCACAATCTCTGGGTTGGATCGCATGATGTCTAATCGGTTTCCTGGCTGGTCCTATCGGCACAACTTTGATGTTATTGAGAAGGGCCAAATAGTAATTGCGTGGCTCCCTTCCATCTATTCTTGCCACGTGGTGGAGGTTGGTGATCAATATATTCATTGTAAGGCAGTCCACGTTCCCACCCAACGGGATTTTTTAATATCTTGCATTTATGGGTTATATAGTGTGCAGCAACGTCGGAGTGTATGGAATCGTTTGAGTGAGTTTCAGCAGTCCCCTTCCCCGCCTTGGTTGTTTTTTGGTGACTTTAACTGTGTTTGTAGGGCTGATGAACGGCTTGGGTATATGCCCACTACAGATTATTTTCTGAAGGACCTTCAGGAGTTTCGGGTGGCATTGGGGCTAACTGATGCTCCTTTTCGAGGGGAGGTCTTTACGTGGCAGAAAAATCATCAGTGGGCCAAGTTGGATCGGGTTCTCATTAATGTGGCATGGGACCTCAAGGGCTGGTATTGCTTCGCCCATTTTCTTCCTATGAGGATTGATTCGGATCATTGTCCGGTTATTGTTGACTTTGAGCGCCAGGCTGCTCGGCGTAATCGCCCCTTCAAAATTTTCAATTTATGGCTTCAACATCCTATGTTTTCGGAACTTATCAGATCTACTTGGGCTATCCCTGTACACGGTACTGCCCAATTTATTTTGGCGGCTAAGTTAAAGGCATTGAAATATCCTCTCAAACGATTGAATTCTACTGCGTATGGTCACATATCGACCAAAGCTCAGGAGGCGCAAGTTGCTTTTCGGACAACCTATCAAATCTCTCTTAATCAGCCTGATGATCCTCTTCTAACTTCGGAACCCAACGTCAAGCGCCAACAGGCCTTATTTCTTCAGGAGGCTGAAAGGAGATTTTATCAACAAAAAGCTAAAGGTACCCATTTGATGGAGGTGGATAGGAGCACGCGATACTTCCATTCCATTGTTCGTAAACGTCACCGGCTTAATGAAATTTCTCATTTGATTAAGTCCGATGGATCTCCTACTTCTTCAATGGAGGAAGTTGCTTCGGAGCTTGTCCATTATTTTCAGGACTTACTTGGTAGTTCGGATTCTTGTGAGTGCTTCGATTTTCAGGTGGCGGCTTCTGGCCCTTTGCTCACACCTGACCAGTGTACCCAATTGCTTGCACCGATAACAGATCAGGAGATTAAATGTGCTTTGTTTGCTATCGGTAATGACAAAGCTCATGGAACCGGATGGCTTTACTGCCGCCTTCTTTAAACATCAATGGGATTTGGTCGGAGGGACTTTAATCCTGGCAGTTCAGGAATTCTTTGCAAGTGGTCGGCTCCTCAAACAGGTTAATCATTCGATTCTCACCCTTATCCCGAAGACTAACCTTCCACCGACGGTTAATGATTTTAGGCCCATTGCTTGTTTGAATGTGACCTATAAGGTGATTTCGAAGATCATTACTGAACGTCTGAAAGGGGTGGTTGGGAGTCTTGTGGATTTAGCCCAATCAGCTTTTATCCTGGGGCGAAACTTACATGATAACGCCTGCCTTGCCCAAGAACTCACTCAGGGCTATAGTCGCAAGAGGATATCACCACGGTGTCTTCTGAAAATTGACCTATCTAAAGCTTATGATAGGATTTCTTAGGACTTTCTTCTGGACTTGTTGCCTGCGTTGGGATTCCTGTCTCGGTTTGTCTCTTGGATTCAAGAGTGTGTTACTACTACATCTTTTTCTGTTTCTATCAATGGTGATTTACATGGTTTCTTCCATGGTTGTCGGGGGTTGAGGCAAGGTGATCCGTTGTCGCCACTGTTATTTGTGTTATGTCTTGAATATTTCTCCCGGGCACTCAAATGGCGCACTTCAGATTCTGGTTTCCATTTCCATCCTAAATGTCATCAATTACGCATTACCCATCTGGCATTTGCTGATGATCTCATGTTATTTTCACGGGGGGATTTGCCATCTGTTTGCATTCTGCTAAATAGTTTGAAACATTTGGAACGTGTGGCTGGCCTACGGGTCCACCCCCTCAAGTCCAATGTTTTTCTTGGTGGCGTGTGGGGAATGGAGCGAACTTCTTTATTACAGCTTACTGAATTTGGTTTGGGGGAATTTCCGGTTAGGTACTTAGGGGTTCCCCTTGCTCCGATGAAAGTTTCAGTTATGCAATATGCTGGTCTATTGGATTCGGTGGAAGCTTGTTTAACCATGTGGACTGGGCATTCATTATCATATGCTGGTCGGGTTGAAATTCTGCGGTCCCTTGTTCAAGGTCTCCTTTCATTTTGGTTCCAAGCGTTTTCAGTACCTGTTGTGGTTCATGATAAAATTATTTCCTTGTGCCGTTTGTTCCTTTGGGGGGTAAAAATTTTCGCGTTGCCTGGGAGCATATTTGCGCACCCACAGCTGAAGGGGGCCTGGGTTTGAAACACTTTAAAATCTGGAACATGGCGTTGTTGGCTAAGGACCTTTGGAACTTTCACGAAGAAGTTAATTCCTTATGGGTGAAATGGATTCATGCCGTTTATTTGAGGGGGATTTCGATTTGGGATTGGAACCCGCACCCCCGTGACTCCATGCTGATGAAACGCCTAGCTCTTATACGGGATACTTTGCTGGATAAGTTGGAAGGGCGTTTACATATAATTGATGAATTACGGAAGCTGTGTTTTAATGGCCGTTTAGCATCGGGACAGGTCTATGATGTGTTACGTCCCACATACCCTCGTCGCCCATGGATGTCGTTTATTTGGCAGTCGTATATTCCCCCTAAGTATTCGTTCATTGCTTGGTTGGGTTTGCGGAAGCGTCTACCTACTAAGGACCAACTATTGTTCCTGGATGTGGATAGGACGTGTGTTCTTTGTCCCCGGAGTTTGGCGGAAACTATTGATCATTTATTTTTCCAGTGTGACTTCACAAAAGCTGTGTGGCGAGATATCCGTCAATGGCTGGGCATTCAACGTGAAATGGGTTCTTTGTTGCGCGCGGTTAAATGGATTCGAGTTTAGGCGCGAGGGGCGTTATTGAAATGCAAAGCTACCCGAGTTGCTTTTCTCTGTACTGTATATATCCTTTGGCAGATCAGGAATGCCGTGCAAATGGATGGTGCATCCTTCGCTAGTCGCGATGTCGTTTGTCGTATTAAAACATTAGTCTATAAGATTCTTTATCGTCTATATCCGGGTGATCTTATACCGTTTTGAGGTGGGGCGGCGATGATGTGGATGGGTTGGATACTGTCGGGGATGGTAGCTGGACTTCAGTCGTTGTCGTTTTGGTTTCTGTCTTTGGGACCATTACGATGTCGTTTTCCATATGCCTTGTTTATAGGGAACACGGTGTCCGGGAGTTTATATTTTTGGGGCACTTAACATTAGTCATCTGTTCTGGATGGCGAAGGGTTCCTGGTTTCCTTGGGTCTTACGACTTGGGGGGTGGTCATGTCTTTCCCGGTTGTCTGATTGTGATGGAAGGGGTCTTTCATTTTGCTGTTTGGGTGGGGCTGTATTACGCAGTCGTTCGCCAGATGATTCCTTATTACTTAGGGCCTGGGTCGGCCGGTTATGCATTTTAGCGGGGGATGGCAATTGCTTTGTGCTTTTGATGGGTGGATGCTTCACTGGGTGGGTGATGCGGGTTTCATAGCTCTTCAGGTTTACGAACTCTCCCAGTGGCGTGATGGTAGGGCTTCTTTGGCCCCTGTTCTGTTCCCCCGTCCTTCTACCTGTTGGTTCGTTGGGTGTTTTTGAAGGTGTGGGTAGGGCTCCGTCGTCGGCCTCGGGGTGATTGGTTAACTGGTACTGTTCTCTATTTATGGAGGGGGGTACAGTGGGTGATAGGCTTCCCCGACGGCTGGCTTTTGATACGCTGTCGTCTGCTCCCTCTGGAGCGGTCGTTTCGTTACGATTGAAGCCGGGAGGAATTCTCTGGATTTCATCTTTGTTAGGCTGATGCGATGTCGTTCTCTTGACTGGGTGTGGCGGATTGGCACGCTGCCGTTTTTGGTTTATGAATTGGTTAAATCATACTAGTCCCGTTACTTTTTGGAAGCCGCTGCTGGATTTCTCTCATCTGTGGGGGCCTACATTGTTTCTGCAAGGTCTTCCTTGGTTCCTTTAGCATGCATATTCTGTTGAGCATGGATGCTTTAAGAACCGTTTGCTGGGGAGGGGCTAGCACAGTTGGCTTGGATTTCTTCTTTTTATTTTGTGGTTGTGTTGGGTTACTTATTTTATGGTGGCGTTTTGACTCCTGGGAGGCTTCAATTGCTTATGCTGCGGTACCTCTTGTGGCTTTTAAACGATGTCGTAGTTGTTTCTGCTTCTTGGGGCGTCTTCGACGTCGTTCTGGCTCGCATATGCCCGACGTCGTGCGCAGTTGGTCGTGGTGCGCCAACCTTGGGCTTGCGCTGCAGCTGCCTCATACGGCGTCGTGGTGATTTTCCTTAGTCTTCACTAGCATCACTTACATATGTGGACCATGGGCTGCGATTTACTGCCGGCTGCCTAAATGCAATGGGCTGTCTGTATTTTGGTTTATTTAGGGTTTACTTAGTGTTGGGCTCCACGATGTTAGGGCCTTTTGTTCCCTTTTGTCTTTCTATTGGGTTTTCGGGTTTTGGCAGGGCTTTGTCCTTCCTTGTAGACTGGGGTATGCCCCTGTGCATGTGTACATACCCAATTCTTTTGATAAATATTTACCGTTTATCAAAAAAAAAAAGAAAGAGCTATCAGTATCAGTACTATCAGTGGGTGTTTGAGAGCTATCAGTACCTGTGCATGTGTACATACCCAATTCTTTTGATAAATATTGCGTCCACGTTCTTGCCATCTTTGATTGGGTTTCTGTAGTGCCGGTGATACAATTGTTTCGATTCTTCTTTGTTCTAGTGTGGCACATTGCGGTGTGGGAATTTGGCGGGAGTTGACGATTCGGCTGGGTCTTCCAGGCCAGTGCTCGTTCTCTTTCTGGGGAGGGCGGCATAGTTTCTATGGTTTCTGGCTGTAATGGGGAAAAAGAAACCGAAGGATTCCGAGGGGAAGGTTGTCTGGGATGCGTCTCCCCCTTCCAGCCAGTCTACGGAGGGTGCAGCCCCTGCTCCGGCCCCCCCTTCTATTGGTGCTAAATCGGTGACCTCTAGGGCAATCGTGCGTTCTTCAGCCCCGAAGAAATCGGGGGTCTCTCTCAAATCGGCTAAAGGTGTTTTGAATGAAATTCTTACGGAAGCAGTTTCCTCCTCCTGGTCTGAAGAGGATTCTGAAGGTGATGAAAATGGTGTGGCCAGTCCTGCGTCCTCTGAGTTAGAGGAGTTCGACGAGGAGATGCCGGCTGAAAATGTGGGTGCTATTTAGCCTTCCCCCCAGACTACGAGTCCTGGGGTGGGTTCGGTGCCTCAGAATAATGGAATACTAGCTTCAGAGGTTGCTGCCCATGAGAAGCCTTCCTTCGCCAGTTTGTTTAAAAATAATCGGGACTTGAACCAGGGGCTCAGGTTAGCACACATTCCTGCGGAGGAGGTTACTATCTTAGCAGAAGATAGATTGGATTTAGAAAAGGAGTGGGGCTTTTGTTTGGTTGGAGTGTTCACGGGTCGGTTTCCGAGCATGAAGGCTGTTGAAACTCTTATGTCCCAATGGGGTGTGAAGTGCAAGTTGATTCCACATGAAGGAGGCTGGTTGGTTTTTCGTTTCGACTCGGATCAAGATCAAACTACTGTCTTGGCGGGGGGGCCTTATGTTTCGTTTGGGAAGATGTTGATATTGAAGCCATTGGCTCCTGGTTTTGCATTTAACTTCAAGGATTTTATGGCGTTGTCGTTATGGATAAAACTCCCAAATGTTCCCCTGGATCTTTGGACGGACAAAAGTTTATCCAAACTAGGATCTATGGTGGGTAAACCGATTTGTTCTGATCTTGTTGCCGAAATGAGCTTGCTTTGTTGGAATGTCCGGGGTCTAGGATCGACCTCGCGACAAAAGAGTGTTGTCAATCTCGTTA
>JAOSBK010000007.1:16852470-16863114 GCA_027568895.1 Erythroxylum shatona | reverse complement strand
GTTTTGCAGGGATATTCACGTCGAAGTTACCACAGAAAGCAACCAACTCCATGGATTCAAACGGCAACGTTCAGTTCTGCCAGAATCCGGCAGAACCAATGGTTAAATATGAGATATTTAATAAATAAAGATCAGTATAATATATTGGATCTTATTAGGGTATAATTGACATTTAATTAGAATTATTCATAATTAAAATTAAAATTTAATTAAAATCATAATTTAACTTTAATTAAATTATTAAAATGTCAAAAACTTGTTATAAATAAGTTTAAGCTCTAAATGAGCTAGTATTTATTGTCTAATCCTTTCTGTAATAGGTATTCCCTTTGTCCTATTTAGTCTAATCCAAAATTTCCATAAACCCTAATGCCCGACATGTCCTCAAAATCCAACTCCAAATCCAAAACCCCTGTACCCCCTTACCTCCGGCCAGGCGCAAATGTCGAGGTCTGCTCCCACGAGGAGGGTTTTCGCGGCTCCTGGTTCACGGCCACTATAGTCCGCCGTGCCTCGGCCAAGGAGCCAAACAAGTACTTAATCGAATACCACAAACTCTACGGTGACGAGTCCGGTAAAAAGCACTTGAGAGAGATTGTCGATGCAACACAGATACGCCCAGAGGCTCCCAGAGAGAAGGAGAGGAAATTCGGGTTCAGTGAGCATGTGGACGCTTTGTGCAATGATGGGTGGTGGGAGGGAGTGATCACAGAGGAGTGCCAAAATGGGAAATTTGCTGTTTTCTTTAGGGGGTCGAGAGAGCAGATTGTGTTTGAAGCCAAAGATTTGAGATTGCATCGTGAATGGGTTGGTGGTGAGTGGAAACCACCGTTGGAGGCTGCGAGGGAGGAATTTGAGGTGCGTTTTTGGTTCTGATAAAGGGCGTTTCTTTATGCAAGTTATTAACTAAAACATATCAAAATCTTTAATCTTACTCTTTATTTTCCTCTTTTTTAGAATGTCGAAAGCGTAAAGGGTGGTCCCTAGGTTTGATTTTTTTTTTTTATAGGTCATGAACAGCGTCATTTTGATTCTGATTAGAATCTTTTGGTTTCTAAAGTGTGGAACTAGTTTGTGACATAAAATTTATAAAACAAGTATAGTGTCAGGATCTTCATACAATATCATATATCAGTGATAACTGTAAACTGACGTACAGATCAATGCGGTCCATTTGTGTGGTTCTGTAATTTGGACTGGAAACTGTCCCATAATCCCTGAACCCTAGAACGGATTGGCCAAAATATTGCAATTAGTGATGAAGATTATAATACATTTCATATTCGATAGTCCATTTCAAAAAGATTTTAGGATATATGAATACGTGGCATAATCATGTTGGGTCTTAGTTACATAGGATTTACTGTGCTTCTAATATTTTTAGATTGGGTGATACTGTGAATAGATGGAATGGCCAATATGATATGAATCTTGTTTATTCCGGACATAATAAGTTCAAGGCTGACCTCATAAAGAGAGATGTTCTACGGAAGTATTAGTTTTGATTTGTTGTTTTCCTGCAGTTTGTTTCTATTTCATATCAAATTGTTTTCTTCTCGAACAATCTTTTCATCTAAACCTTTTTGGGGCTTCTTTGTGGGACAATCATTTTCAACTGTTGTGCTGCAGCAACCATTAAATGCTTCGGAAATGAATTCTGGTAAACCAATTTCACGAAGAAAGGTTGTGCCAGAGGCGTCTCCAACATCAGTGACAAAAGTTAGAGAATCAAAGAAACGGAGTAAATCTGGTACAGTGAAGTCACCCCACATGAGTGATGCCAACTCAGAATCAGTTAAAGAAAATTTCAGCAAAGAAATGTTAGTTGAGGTTAGTAGTGACGAAGATGGTCTTAAAGGTGCTTGGTTTGCCGCTACTATTGTTGAAGTAGTTGAGAAGGATTAACTAAAATATATCAAAATGTTTAATCTTTCTTGTTATTTTCCTCTTTTTCAGAATGTCGAAAGTGTAAAGGGTGGTCCCTAGGTTTGATCTTTTTTTTTATAGGTCATGAACAGCGTCACTTTGATTCTGATTAGAATCTTTTGGTTTCTAACATGTGGAACTAGTTTGTGACATAAAATTTATAAAACAATTATAGTGTCAGGATCTTGATACAATATCATATATCAGTGATAGCTGTAAACTGACGTACAGATCAATGCGGTGCATTTGTGTGGTTCTGTAATTTGGACTGGAAACTGTCCCATAATTCCTGCACCCGCACCCTAGAAGGGATTGGCCAAAATAGTGCAATTAGTGACGAAGATTATATTACTTTTCAGATTCGATAGTCCATCTCAGCTAGATTTTAGGATATATGAATACGTGGCATAATCATGTTGGGTCTGAGTTACATAGGATTTACTGTGTTTCTAATATTTTTAGATTGAGTGATACTGTGAATACATGGTATGGCCAATATGATATGAATCTTGTTTACTCCGGACATAATAAGTTCAAGGTTGACCTCATAAAGAGAGATGTTCTACGGAAGTATTAGTTTTAATTTGTTGTTTTCCTGCAGTTTGTTTCTATTTCATATCAAATTGTTTTCTTCTCGAACAATCTTTTAATCTAAACCTTTTTGGGGCTTCTTTGTGGGACAATCATTTTCAACTGTTGTGCTGCAGCAACCGTTAAATACTTCGGAAATGAATTCTGGTAAACCAATTTCACGAGAGAAGGTTGTGCCAGAGGCATCTCCAACATCAGTAACAAAAGTTAGAGAATCAAAGAGACGAAATAAATCCGGCACAGTGAAGTCACCCCACATGAGTGACGCCAACTCAGAATCAGTTAAAGAAAAGTTCAGCAAAGGAATGTTAGTTGAGGTTAGTAGTGACGAAGACGGTCTTAAAGGTGCTTGGTTTGCTGCTACTATTGTTGAAGTAGTTGGGAAGGATAAGTATCTTGTTCAGTATGAGAGCTTGAAAACAGAAGATGATACTGGCTTTTTGAGGGAAGAGATTGACATTCTGCATATAAGGCCTCGTCCTCCTGAAACCATAGTTGTTGATTGCTTCAAATTGATGGACGAAGTTGGTGTTTAACCATTCTGATTTGAGGATACATCAGGACTGGATAGATGGCAAATGGATCACGGCTTCACAGGTATGACTCATTCCAGTGATAATTATTACCCTAGTATTTGTAGTTAATTTCCTGATCAGGCAAATTGCCTTGCATATGAAGATTTAGCATAACAAATAAGTATTTGCAATTTTGAGGGCTGGCCTAGCTATATACAAAATCCCTGAAAGGAAATTGCCTATGTCCCCAAAATTTAGAGAAATCATTTTGGACTTGGAACTTAATTATGTCTTGCTGAAAATATGCTTCACATTTTCCAAGAGTTTTAGGGAAGTTGGATATTCTTATTGAAACTTCAATTCTGCTGAAATGTTTGCCACCCCCTAAACTGGGGTATATTGTGTAAAAGATTATGTTTCATGTAGATCAACATGCAGAGGAAACTAAAAAAAATACTAATAGAATGCTGTTTTTTTTAATTTGAATTTGTTGCTATTATTGAAAATTCAAGGACGCAGGTTGTGTGATGTCAACTTTCACTGATGATGTCATATAGATTGCAACTGGAAGGAAATATGTGTTCTGATTGTAGCTTAGTGTTGAACACAGCATTATCTTAAGCATTCAGTTTATATGATCAGTTATACAAATTGGCTAATTGGTGTCATTTGACCTCAGGGGCTGGCTTGATTGCTGGAGGATGTTTTTGAGAACAGTATTCGGTGAAGATGATTGGCAAGGGACGCATTTTGGGGCAGAATAGCGGTAGAATTTGAACATCATTAACTCTCTTGGCTGACAAACTTTATATGATTGAATGCTGTAAGATTGGTGGCTACCACCAGATTTGCAGATAACACTCTTGCTGAACGTAATCCAAAAAATCAAAGGCTTCTTGAAGAATTTCGCCTAGTTTAATACTATACTATTGCAACAAAATGACCGTAGATAATGATGAGTCCCAACAAAATGGGGAAATAGAATCCCAGGATGAGCAAATAACAGAGAAGAGAAGAGTGAGCTAAAACCCAAATAAGAATGGGCCATAAGGACGATCATGTATTAACACAACCAAAAGAATAAAACAGAACAGAGATATATGGTCAGGGCCATAAGGACGATCATGTATAACAAAAAAAGTGCAGGCAGGCACTGTTCGACCAAAAGAATAAAACAGAACAGAGATATGATCATCCAACGTATACAAGAGAGTGTCATGAAAATATAGAGAATGAACTGAATAAGAAGTAAGAGCATGGCGGAAAGAAACTGGCACAGGAGGAGTCCAACAAACGCAGAGAAATCTATAATTAAACCGGTGATATAACTTGAGGTGATCTATATAATCTCTAAAGCAAACACGTTCTCATCTCAGCAGAGTAAATAATTTCCTTCTTTTTCTAATATGTCCTATTGTTTTTGGTCTGTCAGTAATAGATTAGTCCAGCTTTTGGGATCATAAAAGGGAAAACTCAGAATCAACAAACTTACGTAGGAAAAGGACTTGCCATAATTGAAAACCATGCATTTGCCAGGATATTAAGGAACTGGAGCCATAACCCTCGTTGAACATCATTGTATCGAAATTTTGAAACACAAATCGACAACAACATTGAATCAATGAAACAAGCTACAAAGAGGAAAAGAATTGGCAATTAAAAATGACTGCTAATACTATTTCCTTGAAGTAAGTTCATGTTTATCCAACCTGAGCAGCTCAGGAGAGATTCCGAATTGCTTCCCAATCCCTCACACAAGTAGTCAGGCATTGGGAGAATAACCTTTCCCTTCGAAAGGGTTCAGGCCAATAAGCCATTGCATTCGACCTCAAGGTGTCAACTCGAAACAGCTTCAATACTACTCAGGTTCTCCCTTCCCATTCCATGACTGTAATTATTTAGTAATGACTCGATGTGCTTTATGTCTTTCGGCATTGAGCCAGTGAGCACCTAATCCAGCACCAGAAACCTCAGTTCATAGTAGTAGAAAAGGGAATGAGATCACTAAAAAAGATCCCATTTGTGCATACTAGCTGAAATATAACAGTATTAACCAAAGGCCAGAAAGGGCTTCCAAGAAATGAAAGAACCACCACAAGGAATCTATTTCAATTTGTACCTCATAACCAGTTTCCGTAATTAGGACTTCATCTTCAATCCTTATCCCAATGCCTCTGTACCTACAGCAAGCAAAAAATTATGCATTCAATGGTGAGGCAGAAGGATACAGTCTCATGCCCCCACATCAACAATTTGAGGTATTCAACGCAATGAAAAACAACTAAGAATCACAAAAGAGAAGTAAAAAGTACTATTTAGTAATTGAAAGATTGTATATTTAGTAATTGAAAGATTGTATATTAAGTAATTGTATATTAAGTACAGCAGCAGCCGAAGATATAGAAAATCTCAACTTTTGTAGAACCACTACTATAACGTAAGCCCTACCTTATGGCATTAAGACACAGGCTGAAAATATTCATTTCCAAAGGCTTTATATCTGATTTAGGCCTCAAAGTTGGGTCTGTCAAACACAATTTGATACGAGGTAGTTTCTAATAATTAACTCAGGAAGTACAAAGGCAAGCAAGCAACTGGTTAATAAGTAGCCTAAAGCTTTTACTAAGCTTTGTTTAAAATTAAATGCTAAAATGTAGAAGGGTGATTACCTCTCTTGTCCATCATAAGTTGGCGGAATGTATACCCCTGGCTCAATAGTTATGACCTGCCAATTAATACAAAATTATAATAAACCCAATGCCCAGGAATGGAGATGTACACATACACAAACACACGCATACAAAGATGTACGACCCGAAAAGCGAAACAAAAAGTGACCAAGAGAACACAGAACTACATATTTCAAAAACATAGACTTCAAGAAGGAAAAAAGACATCACATGCATAACTAGATAACTGTTATAGGTTTTATGGGAGAGCCCAACCCCAAAAGCTAGCTCAACGGGTAGGTGAGCTTATAAGCCTACATAAACCCCACATTAGCCTCCCATATGACCAATGTGGGAATTGGACCATAACATTCCACCACGCTTCGCGGCTCATGCACCTGCGAGCTGGCAGTACGCTAGACCTTTTCTATCACCGGGCGAACACTGCAATACCGGCATCATCACCCATTGCACGAGGACTCGGAAGAGTGGTGTTGGCCCTGATACCAATTTTTATAGGTTTTATGGGAGAGCTCAACCCCAAAAGCTAGCTCAAGGGGTGGGAGAGCCCATAAGCCTATATAAACCCCACATCAACCGCCCATGTGACTGATGTGGGAATTGGACTGTAACAATAACATATGTTTTCTGTTGAAAATCATAGAGATTTAGTACATAGGAATATTAATTATTGTCAACTAATGTGTTTAATGTGTGTTATCTTGTGATTATAAAGGATTTGATCTTTATTTTAGAGAGCTATTAAGTAAATCTTTTTGCAGGGGTTGTCTGGTTAGTATATATATGCCAATGTATATGGACATTAGTATGAATGGAATTATCTCATCCTCCTTTTATCACAAAAGGATGTATTGGATGGGTAGATTATAGACACAGGAGACCATTTTTTCTTGTTATAGCAAATGTGTTGACAATATGAAAGTTTCTGTGGCTCATGGAAGCACTTCTATGGCTGCTAAAATTGGAGATGTTTGTGGTGGACTTTATTTGAAAAATGTGCTTCATGTTCCCAATCTAAGATACAGTCTTCTTTCTGTTAGCAAGTTAAACAAAGAACAAAATTGTTATGGTAACATTTCTATATGATCATTGTATATTTTAGGATCTGTCTTTGAGGAAGATGATTGGCAATGCTTAGGAACAAAATTGTCTCTTATCTTATTGGTTCTCTCCCGCCAAAAGCACCTATATCTGTTTTAGTGTCTAGTTCATCTATATCCAATATTTTACTGTGGTGGGTCATCCTAGTTTTTCATATATGAAACATTTGTACCCAAAGTTGTTCATCAATAAAGATCCCTCCTTATTTTCTTGTAAATCGTGCATTCTTGCAAAACAATCTAGAAAAACTTATCCTTTTCACGACTACAAGATGTCAAAACCTTTTCACCTTGTTCATAATGATACATGGGGAGCATCAAGAGTTGTTGATTTAACGGGAAAAAGGTGGATCATCACTTTCATTAATAACCACACAAGAACCTGTTAGGTCTCCTTCTAAAGGAAAAATCTGATGTTGGGCTGTGTTTCAACAATTCCATAAAATGATAAAAAATGTTTTTTAGTTTACTATCCACATAATTGGCACAAACAATGGAGGGGAATACTTTGCAAATACTTCAGGCGATCATCTCATTGATAATGGAATCTTCCATCAAAGTTCATGTATCTATGCCCCTCAATAACATGGGAGAAAAAATTGCCACTTATTGGAGGTTGCCCGGTCAATTATACTTGAAAATTCTGTACCTCATCATTCATGGGCCAAGTTAGAGTTAACAGTTAATTGTCTCAAAAGATATTTTTCTCAAGTCAGATTATTAATTCTCTCAATCCAAAAGCTTTTGGGTGTTCTGCTTATGTCATCATACTAGTCCTATACACTGAAAACTTGATCCAAAAGCCCTTAAAAGTATTTTCATAGGTTATTCTCCTACTCAGAAAAGTTATAAATGTTATAATCCCCAACAAAAAAAATTGTCCTACGATTCTACTCCCATGCTTCTCTTTAGGGGGAGAATTTAGGTGAAGATAACCATTGGGATCCTTCTATATCTCGTCCTATTTCATTGTCCATTCCTCCATATGTCTCTCCATCTCCATTATGGCCCTGGGAGGGTGGCTGGGGAGTGAACGCAGGTACTCAAGGAGACCATCACAAGTTGCTCAGCAAAACCAAGTATCTGAACATGAAGAGGATCCTATATCAAGGTTCACCTTAAGGTACTGTTAAAATAGATAATCTAAATGTTCCCGTTGCTATTAGGAAAGGGGTGACACGTTGTATTAAGCATCCAATTTCAAACAATTTGTCATATTGTCACTTATTTAACAAGTATAATTCATTCAAGTCTCAATTGGATAATGTGAAAATTCTTGCCAACATGCCCGAAGCTGTGAAATATTCAAGGTGGAAAGCTGCTGTCATGGAAGAAATGAAGGCCTTGAAAGATAATGACACATGAGACATTGGGGACATGCCGGAAGGAAAGAAACTAATAGGCTACAAATGGATCTTTAATGTGAAAGTTGGTTCGGATGGGCAAATAGAAGATATAAGGCTTCCTTGGTTGCTCAAGGGTATACACAGTCCTGTGGAATTAATTACAAGATAACTTTTGCACTAGTTGCAAAATTGAATTCTATCAGAGTTCTCTTTTCTTCGGCAGCTATCTTCGATTGGGAACTACACCAAATGGATCTGTCTAATGCCTTCTTGAATGGAACTCTTGAAGAAGAGTACATGAAGTTGCCACGTGGAATGGAAGAGACAAGAAAAACTAATAATGTGTAAGCTTTAAAAAAATCATTTTATGGATTAAAACAATCCCCCAGAGCTTGGTTTACCTGATTCAGCACAACTATAAAACAATTTGGCTATAAACAAAGGCAGCTAACCAAACTTTATTTGTAAAACAATTTTGGGATGGGAGGAAGTCAATCTTGATTGTGCACATTGATTGTACGGTGATCACGGTTGATGACAATGAAGAGATAGCAAACCGCAAAAACCTGTTGCAACCTGAATTCAAGGTTACAGATCCTGGGAAGCTTCAGAATTTTCTTAGAATGGAAATTGCCAGAAGTCAAGACAGATATTTTCATCTCTCAAAGAAAATATGCCCAAGATCTATTGAAGGAAACATGAAAATTGGGTTGTCAGCTGGGAGCACACTGCTAGAAAAGAACTAGAAGCATAAGATTTCTGAGAATGACCCTCCAGCAAACAAAGAAAGTATCAACACCTAGTTGGAAAACTAATATAACTATCACTCATGAGGCCTAAAATTGCCTATAGTGTTAACGTGGTTACTGAGTTTACGCATGCTACCACAAAGAGGCAACAAGATGCAGTTGACCAGATTCTCAGGTATTTGAAAGGAACACCTGGAAAGGGCCTTCTGTGTAGAAAGAATGAGAGTTGAGAAATAGAAGGATTTGCAGACGCAAATTGGGCAGGGTCAGTTGAAGATACTAAATCTACTACTGGCTATTGCACAAAGCTTTGGGGAAATCTTGTTACATGGCGAAGTAAAAAACAAATGGTTGTGGCAAGGCAGTGCTAAAGCAAAATACAAGGCAAATGCACAGGGCAATTGTGAGCTAATTTGGCTGGAAAGATTGCTATCATATTTGAATATGCCATTAGAGCGCCCTATGCAATTATATAGTGATAGTAAGTCAGGTATTGTAATAGTTCATAACCCCATAAAACTTGATTGTATGAAGCATGTCAGACTGATAGGAATTTCATCAAAACTGAGATAGAAGGTGGAAGATAAATTTGTCTTATGTGCCAACTGGATCACAAGAAGCTGATATCCTTACCAAAGCATTAATTAGAGCTGATTTTGAGTCAAAATGTAAGCAAGCTAGGAATTGTTTGATATACATTCAACAAAATGAGGGGGAATATTGGAAAGTTGATAAGGATTACTCGAATTAGTTGTGGTTGAAAAGGATTATCTGTTTGTTTACTTTTTAGTTTAGGATCCTGGTTTCTAGGCTGATATTTTGTATATATTTCGTAGAATTTCCCAATTTCTCGTAATAGTACCCTTCTCTGATTGTGTATGTATATGTACAGTCTGATCAATGGAGGAGAAAACCACGATTCATTCATAAAATAAAATTTTTTCACTTATGTTGTAAGCTTTACAGCCTAACCATATTAAACCAAATAAATTACTTCTCTCCTTCCTACTCTTTTAACTTTCTATTTCAAATTTTCTTTTGATAGAAGTTTAATAGATATATACAAACTACATAAGAAGTTTCCAACATTTCATTTGGCTTGTTTTTCAATAATATAAGTGAATTAGTAAAGGAAATTCTTAAATCGATTATTCAATATTTCCTGAAGATATATGATTATGATAAATGAAAGCATATCTTCCCTAAGCTAGGGCAACAATTATGCAAACAAGTCAACAAACCCCATATCTCGATCATCTCAAAGTAACTGAACCATCCCCTATGCAAATAATGTTCTTGTCATCAAGCAAATAAAAACAGGGCACATAAACGCTGCGTATGGTTGCTGTCTCCTGTATGTAGAGATGGAACGGAACAGAAATTTGGAGACGGAACGAAACAAAAATTGGAGACAGTGAAGTGTTTGGTTGTGATGGACAAAACAGATAAAAATAAAAAATAATAATAATAAGTATAAAATTTATAATAATAATAAATAATAATAATCAAAACAAAATTTATAATAATAATAACAATAATAATAATAATAATCAATACAAAATTTATAATAATAATAATAATAATAATAATAATCAATACAAAATTTATAATAATAATAATAATACTAATAAATTAATAATAATAATCAATAAAAAATTTATTATAATAATAATAATCAATACAAAATTTATAATTAATAATAATAGTAATAATAATAATAATAATAA
>JAOSBK010000007.1:16804998-16816654 GCA_027568895.1 Erythroxylum shatona | reverse complement strand
ACTAATTAGGAAATCTCTATCAACAAGATAAATTCTTTCTTCCCCAAAATTAAATGGAGCAAGATAAATAGAAATAAATTCGTCGCTTCACCATCCTCTACACCAATTGGTTTAGAGTATAGGCTATGTGTCAACTCGCACTAGACTTAATATGTCATATCTAGTCCAAATGATGTTAGTTCTTGTCCTGGGCTTCTCATTACTCTATATGTCATTGAAGACTCTCTTCATGACATATAATTGCTCTAGCCAGAGACTCTTGAGTAATGATCCCGACAAGAGATCATAGGTATCATCTCCTTCTATGAGGAGTGGTAAATACTTTATTGGCTACCTTATTACCTTTGAATACCAATAGATGTACTCAATCACCACTCTTTGAGTGACCTCATCTTGAAGCAATAAGGAATGGTGTCAAAGCATAGGATTAGTATCTAAGATATCCTTGAGTACCTCAAGTCTAAGATATTTATGTCATTGCTATGATGGATTAATCACTAACATTTGATAGATCATCATATGATAATCTCTTAGCGGGTCATCTGATGTACTTACTACTCTTAGTAAGCATCTACATGTTAACTCTAAGCATCTCATGTTTACAATTTATGAGATCCAATGCTTGATCAAATCAAGGAGTATAACATGTGCTAGTCTATCCAGATTAACAATGTCCTATCCCATTAATCCTATGACTAACGATAATTTAGATACTAACATAATTACACATGATAGGAATCTTATTATCATGATCTCATCATGATTTCCTTCATATTATATTTTGTATCATGGACTTCATTAATTTGATTTAAGAACAACATCAATTCATAATAAATGAACATCAAATTAATGAAAATTTCCTTTTGCTTTATTGTCAAAATAAAGTTTGTACAAAAGTGCTAACGGCGATTGCCTTTAGAGCACTACTCTAACAGCCATATAGTTATAATAACTATGTGAGACATATATATATAAGTCCATCCAAGTATTGACGAGACCTAAGAATAAATCCCTTGGCCAAAATATTAAGACTTATGTTTTCTATTGATATGGCAAGAACAAGAGTTCTTTCAGTGTTAGGTTGTTGGGCAAACTCAAGCCCACTCTACACGAATATGTTCAAATCATGTAAATTAGATTTCGAATTAATGGGTTGGTCCTAACTTGAAGCATTGATTTCTTGGGCAAATCTAAGGTCAACACAGATAGAGACGAAGTTAGGTAATATATATAGGATGTATACGTATTAAGAGTTGATAACCCAATAAGTGTGCTAAATCAACAGTTGATGGCACAAATTGATAGTTGCATAATTGAATGCAATTGGTATGAATGATACCTACAGATTAACCTAAGGTGGCTTGTTGGGCAAACCCAAGGTCATTCTTAGTGATGTTGGATATCGACCTAATAGGAAAACTATAAGTTTTCTCAGATTTGTAGCGAGGGCGATGGATTCGGATAAAATACTGGGACCCATATTGCATGTGATTAAAGTCTTTATCGATATATATTTATATACATTATAATGCTCTCTCTCATTCTTCTAAGTTATTAAATCTCCATGATGTCTTCATCCAGTATGAACTTACGCTTTGTACTAGACTCCAACAAACTCACGGGACTAAACTTCTTAGATTGGCTACAGAATTTGAGAATTGTTCTCAAATATGAGAAACTATGATATATCCTAGATAATCCACTTCCCGATCCCTCTACTACCAATGCCTCTGATGAGGATCACAAAGCTCATAAGAAGCTATTGGATGATAGTGATCTAGCTAGCTGTATTATGTTGGCCTCTATGTCACCAGAATTGCAAAAGCAACATGAGGCTATAGATGCTCATACCATAGTCTACCATATAAGGGAACTTTTTGATAAGGAAGCTTAGTTTTTGAAAGGTTCAAGACCTCAAGGTTGCTTATTTTCTCTAAAATGGCTAAGGGATGGTCTCCAGTGTGGTATGCGCTGAAGATGAATGGATACATTGAGAGTTTGGCCAGTTTGGGTTTTATAATAGATCATGAATTAAGTATGTACTTAATTTTGAATGGTTTGACCAATAGTTATTCACAATTTGTACTTAATTATCGAATGAACTAAATATCCACCTCGATACCTGAGCTGATTAATCTACTCAACACAATTGAGCAAATTGTCAGGAAGGGCAACAAGGCTATGATGCTGGTGGACTCTGCTTCTAGTTCTTACGAGAGGAACCAAAAGAAGAAGAAGAAGTCCAAGAAGCCCGTGGGAGGTGTAGCTAAGAAGAAGATAAAGGAGAATACACCAAAGGGAATATGCTTCTATTGCAACAAAAAAGGCATTGGAAGAGGAACTGTAAATCTTGTCTAGAGTTACTAAAGTAGTAGAAGGCATTAGATGCTCCACCGTCTACTGCAAGTATGTTATTTGTCATTGAGGTTAATACTATTTTTGATCATAATATTTGGGTATTAGATATCGAATGTGGCTTACGCATATGTGTTGATATGTAGGGCCTTAGGGATAATAGACCGCTCAAAAAGGGAGAGATGGAGCTACGTGTGTGAAATGGAGAAAGAGTTGTTGCATTGGTCGTAGGAACCTATGTTTTGTATCTTCCTATTAGGCTTGAGTTAGTTTTGGATAATATGTACCCATTGTAACAAAAAATATTGTATCTATTTCATGTCTTAATAAAATGGGATTTCATTTAACTTTTTCAAGAAATGGTTGTTCAATTCAATTGAATGAAATGTTGTATGGTACTACTACATTGTGTTATGGTATTTACATATTAGATATGTACAATCCAATTTTAAATATCAATAACAATAAAAGAAAAAAAATGGGATAACTTAAAATCATCTTAGTTATGACATTTTCGACTTGGCCATATAAATGAGAGACGCATGTCTAGTGTAGTTTAGGGTCATTTGATTATGAATCTTATGACACATGTGATTCTTGCTTGTTAGGCAAGATGACTAAATTACCTTTTAAAGGAAAGGATGAACGAGAGAATGGGTTATTAGACCTAATACATTCTGATGCATATAGTCTGAAATCCATTCATGCCAGAGGTGGTTTTATGTACTTCATTACCTTTACTGATGATTATTCAAGAAATGGGTATGTGTACCTAATGAGTTACAACTCTGAAGCATTTGAAATATTCAAATAATTTAGACATGAAGTAGAGAAACAACTAGGTAAAAGTGACAAGACACTTCGATCAGATCGAGGTGGTGAATACTTGAATGAGGTCTTTTAAGTTATCTCAGGGATAATGGGATTGTATCCCAGTGGACTCCACCTTACACACCAACATAATGGTATGGTTGAAAGGAGAAACCGCACCTTATTGAATATGGTAAGGTTAATGATGCGCTTAGCAAATTTACTGAAATTCTTTTAGGATTATGCACTCAAAACTATTGTTTATATAATAAACAGAGTCCCTTCAAAGCAGTTCATATTACTCCATATGAGATATGGACTAAAAAAACCCTATCTTTCTCATATGAACGTTTGGGATTGTTTGGCTTACGTGAAGCGGATTCAATCAGACAAGCTTAAAGTGAAATATGATAAATGTCTATTTGTAGGATATCTTAAAGAAATAATTGGATATCAGTTCTACAATGCTTTAGAGCAAAAGGTGTATGTCTCAAAGCATGATGTCTTTTTAGAGAAAGAGTTTCTTCAAAGAGAAGATAGTGAGAGCAAAGTTAAACTTGTTAAAGTTCATAATGCTCAAACAGATACAGATCAACTGCCTGAACCTTAGATTTTTGTTTATAGAGATGAGACAATAATTGAACCTTTTGATACACAAAATGTTTGTAGGTTATGTAGGATACGTAATGCTCTAGAGGGATATGGATTTCTTGTAAGTGAACATAATGATATATTGTTTATAGAGGACGATGAGCCTACAACTTACGAAGAGGCTTTGAAGAGTTCAGAATTTGAAAATTTGCTTTAAGCCATAAAGTCCGAAATGGATTCTATGTTTGAAAACCAAGTATGGACTTTGGTTGACCCACCCGAAGGGATAAAACTCATAGGGTACAAGTGGATTTTCAAGAAGAAAATCAACATGGATGGTAATGTCATTACCTATAAAGTGAGGCTAGTTGACAAAGGTTATCTTTAAAGACAAGGAGTTGACTATGATGAGACATTTAGCCTTGTAGCCATACCTAAATCTATTAGAATAATCCTAGCTATTGCTGCTCATTATGACTATGAGATATAGCAAATGGATGTGAAGACGACTTTCCTGAATAGAAACCTAGCCAAAGATGTGTATATGATACAACCTAAGGGCTTCATATCCAAAGATGGTGAAAAGGTATACAAGCTTTAGAAATCTATTTATGGATTAAAGCAAGCATATAGAAGTTGGAACATCTAATTTGATGCGACAATCAAAGAGTTTGGTTTCTCAAAAAATCTGGATGAACCTTGTGTGTTAAAGAAGGTTAGTGGAAGTGCTATCATATTCCTTGTGTTATCTATGGATGACATAATACTAATAGGAAATGATGTCTTAAGTTTGCAATTTGTCAAAATTGGTTGTCCCGGAATTTCTCCATGAAAGACCTCGGAGAACTTATATTTTAGGAATAAAGATCTACAGAGATAGATCAAGGAGGTTGATAGGTCTTTCATAGTCTACATACATAGATAAAGTGCTAAACAGGTTTAATATGGAGCAGTCTAAGAGAGGGTTTCTTCTCATGACTCATGAGGTAAAACTCTCGAAATCTATATGTCCTAATACGCAAGATGAGAGGAGTCGCATGAGTTTGGTCTTATATGCTTCGGTAATAGGATCAATCATGTATTTTATGTTATGTACAAGACCTGATATATCATATGCTTTAAGTGTTACACGTAGATATCAATCGGATCCTGGTGAGTGTCACTGGGTGGCTGTTAAGACTATCCTAAAGTACTTATGAAGGACTAAGGATGTATTCTTGGCATATGGAGATGGAGATCTTATAGTGAACAGGCATACAGATGTCAGTTTTCAATCTGACTAGGATGACTCCAAATGCCAGTCAGGTTACATTTTCACATTGAATGGTGGAGCAATAGGTTGAAAAAGTTTCAAACATGAGACGACTATAAATTCAATGATCAAGTCAGAGTACATTGTAGCTGCAGAAGCAACAAAAAAGTTGTTTGGATCAAGAAGTTTTTTATGAAACTTGGAGTGGTTCCAAGCATTGTAGACCTGATACTATTCTATTATGACAACAATGGGGCTATTGCTTAAGCAAGGAACCAAGGTCTCATCAGAGGTTCAGAGGTTTAAGCACATACTCAGGAGATATCACCTGATCAGGGGGATCATTGATAGAGGTGATTTGAAGATAGAGAGTGTGCCCATAAATCAAAACATCGTTGATCCTTTGAATAAACCACTTCCTCAAAAGAGATTTGATTTTAGTGTACTCACCTATGGTATTAGATACAAAGGTGATTGGCTTTAGTGCAAGTGGGAGATTGTTAGAGTAGTGCTCTAAAGGCAATCACCTTTAACACTTTTGTACAAACTTTATATTGATTAATAAAGCAAAAGGCAATTTTCATTAATTTGATGTTCATTTATTTATGAATAAATGTCATTCTTAAATCTAATTAATAAAAGTCCATGATACAAGACATAGCATAAAGGAAATCATGATGAGATCATGATAATGAGAATCTTACCATGTGCAATTATGTTAGTATCAAAATTATCCTTAGTCATTGGATTAATGAGATAAGACATTGTTAATCTGGATAGACTAGCACATGTTATACTCCTTGATTTGACCAAGCATTGGATTTCATAAACTGTAAGCATGAGATGTTTAAAGTTAACATGTGGATGTTTACTGAGAGTAGTAAGTACATTAGATGACCCGCTATGAGATTATCATATGGATGAATTATCAAATGTTGCTGATTAATTTATCATAGCAATGACACAAATATCTTAGACTTGAAGTACTCAAGGATATCTTAGATACTGATATTGTGCTTTGATAGCATTCCTTGTTGCTTCAAGGTGAGGTCGCTCAAAGGGTGGTGATTGAGTACATCTATTGATATTCGAAGGTAATTAGGTAGCCAATAAAGGATTCACCACTCCTCATAGAAGGAGATGATACCTATGATCTCTTGTTAGGATCATTACTCAAGAGTCTATGGCCAGAGCAGTTATGTGTCATGAAGAGAGTCTTAAATGACACATAGAGTAATGAGATCTCGGGACAAGAACTAACATCACTTGGACTAGATGTGACATAGTCAGTCTAGTAGGAGTTGACATATAGCCCATACTCTGAACCAATTGGTGTATAGGATGGTGAAGGGACAAATTGCATGGTAATTATCTATAGAAAGGTTTGTAACTCGGATAATTAACTATCGATGAGTTTTTGTGTTAATTCACTTACATTTTAGTAAATTGACATTATGAAACCCTTCATGATTTACTTGGATTAAGAGTTAATTCAAGTGGCATGAAACCATTCATGATATAGTCAGATTAAGAGTTAAGTGTGCAAATAACTAGGAACCTAAGGGTCACACAGATAAAAGATCGGATGAAATACAAAGCTTATATGGCTGTCATTTTAAACAAGTCACGATTGTGACTTATAGGTCAAGATCGTGACCCAATTTATGGTAGGTGGTACATAAGTGAGTTCTTCACTTATGTACATACAAAATTAAGCCAAAAACACACACAGTTGAGAGGCAAAGGGTCCAGAAGAGTTTTGAAGGTTGAGAGGAGTGATCTTGAGGTTTGTTCATGCAATTGTTGCATGAGTTTAATTGCATGTAACTTGTTTATGATCTAACTCTCAATTGAGCATCTACTTGAATTCATCTTGTTTGGTGCTCTAACCACCCTTACACACTAATTTTTCTTTTTCTTTATGTGTTCCTCACTAGCTGTTGAAGGTGTTTAGAGTTTGCTATAACCCAAACAAGTAGAAGATTTAAGAAAGAAGGAGCATTTGCAAGGTACATATGTTATAATTTCATGTTCTTACATTTTACTTATACATGCACATGGATTCTAGATTTTTTGGGGATGTCATGGTGTTGGAATTTTGATTCCAGTGCTTTTGCTGCATAGCCATGCATGAGATATATGGACCTATGGCTCTCTAAAATTTCTGAGCAACCAAATTTCATAGATGAGAGTGACTTAGAAGATAATATTAGATGAGAAAGTAATGAGATGACGTTTTGATCAATAAATTTGAATGACAGTAATGATAAGACCCCTCTCAATGATGAAAATTTTTGTACCAAATAAAAACTACACTCAGTGTGATTTTAGTGGTATATAATATAAATATAAGTGTTTTATTTCAAGTTTTAATTATACTTTGTTATGTTCCTTGACACGAACTATCATATAATGCTTATGGAGTCATAGACCTATATTATTTTTAATATATGATGTTTTGATATTATTATTCTTTTCTATATGCTGTAAGTGGCAAAATTTTAAGTAGTTTGTATTATTCTTATTTTTATTTTATGATAATTAAAAATATTTTTCTTATATTAATTGTGGTTATTGTTTATATATGAAATACGTGAAAAATAATGTTAATATACATAAAGAGATAATTGTTATTTCAAATTTATATTATTATGATTTTTTAGATATGTTTGATGTAAAATTAAAAATTATATAACACATATATAGAGAGAGTTTTCACAATTTTATAAAATTTTGGGACTATTTTATAATTTAAAAATTTTACTCAAAATGATAATTGATAGTGATCAATACTATACTAGATCCAAATCTAGTACTGAGTTCGGTACAATATTCATAACATTGCTCCTCACCCTCTTTGCCATTTTCGGGGTAAAACTTAGTTTCACATAAAAATTGATTCTTTACTCCCTTTCTCCTCCACTAAGCCCATCTCCTGTTGTCCTCCACTAAGCTTGCCTCTGTATAAGCATATGAACATATATATGTACAACATTTAGCAAAAGGGTAATTTAAACTTCAAGATTTTCATCAAAATATGACTTGAACCATAACATTTTAGAGCATTCAAGTTCAACTTTCACGTTAGGGTTGACGTTCAACTTTATTTTATCCAAAATGTTCAAAATAGACTTTTAATGAACGAAAAATTTAACGGTGTAAACTTTTATTAGTTAAGTCCTTATTATCATTGATATAACAGTTTGTATATATTGTTTAAAAATTTATTAATGAACTTACTATCACATATAAATCATATTATATTATATTATGTAGGCTCCACCAATACAATTTAAAAAAATTATGTATATTTGTCAAAAATAAAGAAAGTATTAATTTATTTTTTATGGAGCCTACTATGCCACTACCCTACATTTAGAAGTGGAGCCTCAGTTTCGTGCCCAAGTTCTTATGAAAGTCGAGCCTCGGAATCATGTTACCCAAGCCTGACTTGTCCGTAGGCCTCACATTTATAAGCAAAACAAGACCATTTTGCTAAAAATGACATCGTTTTTGTTTTTTAATTAAAAAACAATTTAGGCTAGCTTCATGCCTCAAGCTTGATCTAGCTTTGGGTTGGGCCTAGGACCCTAACAACAATGTTCAAGCTGAGCTCGAGTGGAGGAGTTTCTTAAATAATTAGGTTTTTTGTCTTAAAAGAGTTTAAATATGTATAATCAAATTATTGAGGTTAGATTATATTAATTAGGTTTAATTACAATTTACTAAAAAATAAATAAAATTAAATAAAATTAATTTTAATTAATTTTAATTTAAATATAATAAATGTATTTTCATTACGAGAAATACATATGGTACAGTAGGATCTACTTGTTTAATAAAAAATAATTAAATTGTCAAGTGACATATAATGAACAAAAACTTAGCCATGTTTAAAATATTATCTACTTAGAATTTATTTTGAACATCTTGTAAACAATAGGGTTTATTTTGAATTATTCAAATTGTTAGGGTCTAACTTGTATTTTGATGAAAATGTTAGGGTTAAATTTGCACTTTTTACTAAACTCAATTTAAACTTAAATATTTTGAAACATTCATAATAAACCATAATATTTTGGAAATATTTGACGTTTAATGGTCATGAAAAAGTTCTATTAAATAATTTTATCTTGTCTTTTTTTAATGTATGTTTGTGAACCCCTTGCCAAATGTGCATCCCAACTAGCAAGAGCGGGCCATAAAGGAAATCCATTACGACCAAGTTTGGGAAATTGGGGATTTAAATCCTTAATTTCCCATCGTCTTTGTTGTTGCAATCCTATTCTGTTGTAATCCCTACTCATCTCTTAGCATCCTCTGTTTCATTTTAATCGAAGCACATTTCATCGTCTCTTAACTTTGTCTATTTTGGCATTCTATTAGTTATGTGCTAAGTTAAAGCATGTGTTAATTCTTATTTTAATTGATTTTGATTTTTGTTATCTAGGTTAAGGAGATATTATAACCCCTTTTTAGTTTGTCTATTATGGAGGAATATTTACAGGCAACAAAGTTTATTCATATGGTCCCCAATAAGTTATCAATAGTGTTGCATGTGTTTGTGTGTGATTTTCTATTAGTATTCTAAATATATAAAAGATGAAATTCCATGTGTATTTTTAATTTTATTAGTAGTTTAAATTAAAAGTTCATGCAATTTCATGAAATAAAATACATCAAGAAGTAGTATATGAGGAGCTTAATGGTTTGATAATGTTAAGTGTCTTCCTTCTCCATGCCAAGAACAATCTTGTTTTAAGAAATTTCTATTTTTGTTAATAAGTATATAGCAAATGTCCCTATTTAACTTTGTGTATGATTCATATAGAAAGTATTGTTCATATGTATAAACTTAGTAGCACCTAGTAGGAGAGCTTTTTTCTTAAAGGATTTAATAAAGAAACATGAATTTAGAGTCAGAAATGAACTATAATGAAAGAAACATTAACATAGAGGTAGGAAAACCAAAACAAACAATAAATACATAAGATAGATGATGTTTTAAATGTAGTAGAAATAAAAAAGAAAAAGCAAAATTAGCTCTTATCAGGAAACAATAGTAAAGAATCAATAGTGGAAGATAAACTAAGAGGAAAATTAACATTAACCAAAAACAAAATGTATCACCCATGGTTTCAAAATAAAACCAAAACCAACTTAACATAGATCATAATAGTATAGAAGTAGCAAAAAAAAATGATATAATACAAGAGCTAATTATCAACCCTAAACTGAAGTTACAGAATTAAGTTTTGAACTAGGGGACAACAAGCATATAATAATTTAGTTGTGAGTAACACCCAAAGTTAGAAAATTGAATGTCAATTTCAAAAGAAATTGTCCATTACTATGGCCCCAATACTTCATAATACAATTTAGTATGTCAGATATAATATCAAATGATATCTTTACTAGGTAATATGATGTCGTTCGTCCTTAATATTTATCCTTTTTAAGAAATTTAATTTATGTCTTTGATGCATAAAATATCATGTGTTGGATATGGCACATTTGTTATTTTATAGTTTATTCGTATTTCTTTAATGGGGTTTCTATCTAGATTTTTATACATTCCTAAATCTTTATATTTTTCTGAAATTACATATATACATAAGTCATTCATATACTATATATATATATATAACCTGAAGTATATTATAATGGATACTTTAAGCTAGATCATGAGTTGAGTTATAAGAGTAGTTCATCGAGTTATATTGATAAAGTTGACCTTGATTTTGTCAGTTATAGACTAATTTATGAGATGGGGATGGAACTTGGATACTGACTGGTTGATAACGCTTATTTCATAATTCTAGGCTTTAAATTTAATGAATATTTATGACTTATTCAATCTCATAACAGTTTTATTATTAACCTTTTGAAAATACATAAGATAATTAATGTGTGTGTTAGGCATAATCTTGGTGTTCCAAGTTTAGCTCCAAAAGGTTTGATTATAATACATAATATTGAGGATGTAGACCTTAATAGGGATGTTGTGGATGATGAAATTAATGTAGATATCATTGGAAAAGGGAGTAATATTAAAAATCATAGATATATAAGCTCTAGTAGGGATGTACGCCCTGATGGGATATTGTGCATGTTGAAGTTAATATAGATACATTTGAAGAGGAGAGTAGTATTGAAAACCATAATAATAATGATGATAATTCAATTGACGGAGTTGTCTTACATGATGAAGATCATAATAAAGTTGAAGGAGGACATGATACAATTGATGTGTCAATTTAGATGGCCATTAATTAATGGAGATTGACTATAGTGAATTTGGAAGCTTCCTTAATAGTGATGAGTATCCTAATGGATAGGAGCTTGGAGCGATTAGAATACATAGTACAAGTGTTAGATATGAAGTAGGTGTTGGTACAACACAGTAGGCATTAGGTATGGAGTTTGGCAATGTGAAAGAATTCAAAAATGTTGTTGTTGATTATTCAATAGCAAAAAGGTTTAATGCTAGATGGAAAAAAGTGAGACTAAGCATATTAGAGTGGGATGCATTAAAGCTTATAAGTGAGAACCTTATATAGCATATGATATTTGTAACGTCCCATCACCGATGGGAAGGGTAAAATGGTAATTTGGAATGGGTTACGAGTGTGTAAACGTATCTCGGCA
>JAOSBK010000007.1:16739795-16794018 GCA_027568895.1 Erythroxylum shatona | reverse complement strand
TCTTTTTTTCTACTCATCAGCTCGAGAAACTTCCTTCATCAATGTTGTAGTTCACTTCTTGAACTTCAATTTAGCCTCAATAACCACCCGAAAATGCTCAGGCGTTTTCCCAGAAATGCACTTTGAAATCATCTAATCTGTAGCCACGATTTCCAGAACATAGTCGAATTAAAAAATTCATAACTTTTCACCTGTTGATCCGATTAACAAACTTCCTTCACCAAAGTTGTATCCCACATCCTATTTTACAATTTTGCTTTAATAATCACATCCAAATTCCATGCCATTTGTCCGGAATTCACCTTACAAGCTGACTGTTTGTTTGTACTCGGGAAATTCCAATTTTTTCCAAAACTTCAACCATCATACCTAAACACCATAACCATCACGTCCCGCCACCTTAAACCACCACACGCCATCACATATATATAAATTATGTAAGCTACAAGCATAAATAGAGAATTAAGACTTCAATGTTTTATCAAGTAGGTTCATAATTCCATAAACCTTCAGAGACAATTCCTATGTTTCAACTTAAAAATATACATTTTATATACAATTATAATACTAAACAACATTCGAAACAAAAAGGAAAGCTTATTCCAACCAAATAAAATTTGTTGTTGTAAAGATTCCCATAATAGACCAATTAGAAGTGCTTTCAATGTCTTCTTAACCTAAATAATAGAAATCAATAGACATAAATTAGCATATGCTTTGACTGAATGCATAACTAAGATGATACTCAAACAATTGAAAAGAATAGATCATGAAACATGCTTTAACTTAACACATAATTGAGATGACACCAAAATAGACAAAGTGAAGAGATGATGAAATGTGCTTCGACTTAACATAGACTGAGACGACATCAAATAGATGAAATATGTTTTGGTTGAAATGAACAAAGAAGACAAAGCAAAGAGACGATTATGGATCGCAACAAAATAACGATTATGATTATAATAAAAGAGATGATAGGTCCCAAACTTAGTTTTAAGGGGTTTTCCTTATAGGTCCCTCTTACCAACTAGGATACACGACCAGCAAGAGGGTTTAAAACGAATATTTAGAAAAGATAAAGTGAAATTATTCAATGTTCAAAACAAATATTTAAAAAAGCTAAAGTGAAATTATTCAATGGAACATTGGCAAGTCTCTTAAATTAAGGTTTAAATTAAACATTTTCAAAAGATTAGGATTCATTCTAAATGTTTCGAAATGTTTGAGTTTAAATTAAGTTCTGATAAAAATGATATGATTCAAATTGACTATTTTGCCTTCTTCAAAGGAAAATAAAATGAAGTAAACATTGTTTTGAATTTTGTAGGGTATCTATCAGATATAAGTACCAAAATTTTTAATATTGTACGAAATTTAGATATCGCATTGTACTAAAAAAATTTCGATTATACCAATCAATACACTAAAATATTGGGTTAAATTTGTAAATTAAAAAATGAAGAATAAAATTTAAAAATTATCTTTGAAATAATTATTATGTCTAAATATATTTGTATATTATTTCAAATTTTAATCGTAATATAAAACTAAATCTTTTTATAATTAAATATATTTTTATACATTATTCAAATATTTTTATATTCTTTTTTACTTGTTTTTAATTTATTTTTAATATATAAAAATAATTTTAGTTGTAATAATCTAATTCTGTTATTAAATAAATAAAAATATTTACTTTTTATTAATTATTAATTAAAATTAATACATTAAATTTTATAATAATATAAAAAATTTTAATTATATAAATTAAATAAATATTTTATAATTTTAAAAATTATTTATTAATATTAGTTTATATCAATATTGTATGGTATTAATGTTAAAAAACATACCATCACCGAGTATGGCATTAGGAGTTGGGACCATACAAAGTTTAATAAAACATTATTGTTGTTTTTCCTTTTTGTGATTAATTTTTTTCTCTTAATCTAAAAATTCCGGAAAAAAAATCATATGTGCATAAAATAAACTTAAAAATAAAATAACTTTTTCAACTATATTTTAAAAATCAGAATTCCAAATTATGACCTCTGAATTTTTAAAAACTAACATTTTGCCCTTCTTTTTCGGTTCCCGCTTCTTTTACAGTATTTTTTTAATAGTTGATTCTCCGCAAGTTGAGTCCAGCCCACCAAATGACTCCATTTTCAAACTCCATTGGATTCTGTTTTCCCCATCATGATTGACAAGTCACTATAAAAAACAAAACAAGATTGAACTGGACATTTCTTTTTCCAGAACAAGCATTCATTTTCCACCCTCTTCTTTCAAAACTAAAACTCTTTTCCCTCCTTTAATTTAATCCCAAAATCAAATCTTGCCTTCACCTGCCCCACTTAAGATATCAATCGCAAACCAACAAATTCAGCTCATCACACGGCTCACACGAAGTCAAACACCACATATGGACCCTACAGCTCTTCCTCTTTTTATTTGCTCATCACCACTTTCCTCGCACTACAACTACACACACACAAACTCACACCAAGATGGCTTCAATACTGACCGGGTGGTTAGATTTCCACTCCACGCTTCGCTCCTCCATTACGCGGTGGCCGCACCTCGTGTCGGTATCGACATCGTTCGTGACGCCCCGATGGGTCTCCGATCCCCGACGGTTACTCAGGTTGCCTGAGCTGGGTATGTCCATCGTCGACGATGTCATTTGGAGGGTTGTTACAGCGTTTGAGTCCGTCGCTTTGGTCTCGATGCTATGTTTCTTCTTCCTCTTCTGTGGATGCACTGTTTGACAGCTGAAGAGTGGTGGTGGCCGGAGTGCGACGGAGGCGGAGACTTCGAACTTCGAAGTTGGTTGGGAAATGGACTAGATGATGATCACGTGACCTTTAGGCAAGTCACGTGGGTACCTTTTGTTTTAGTGTGTCTTTACTCAGTATGCTTAAGCCTACTTTAATTTCCCAGTAAGAAACGAATGGTAAATTTGCATATTGATATTATATTCCTGTGTTCTTATATGATTTTGGCCCACTTCTGTTTAATCTGGAAAGTAATAAATGTGAAATGCAAATACCAATTTGCAGATTGTTGAAAGTAGCCAAAATGGATTCCCAATTTCTACAAGTGACGGTGCAATATAACATGGTTAAGTGTCTGTTTGGATAAAATTTTAGAAGGTTAATATGTAATTTTTTAATTACAAAATTTAAAAAAAGAGAGAGTATTTAGCTATAAAATAATAAAAAAAAAGTATTTTTTAATAAGTATAAATTTTTTCGTAGTCAAAATATAATTTTTTAAAAAGTTTAAATTTTAAAATTTCTTTAAAAAAGTATTTTTAAGTAAATTTTTAGATTAATTAAAAGTTTACTTTTAGCTTCCTTTTTATATTTTACACATAATTTTTACAATATTTACAAATTTAATTTTACGTTTATTTAATATCATTAACTTTTTTTATATGTTTTAATATTTATTTAATATTAATTTTATTTATGTTATGATTCATATAAAATTTTTTATTAGATATATATTTTATATATATGTTATATAGTTTAAAATTATATAATAATTAATATATTGTATTTTGTATATTCTTTAATATATTTTAAATAATATTTATATGTATAAATAGTTTTTATTATAAAATAAAATATAATTAAAACTAAAAGTATTTTTATTTTTATGTTATTAAATAGTTTATTATATGAAACTTTTTCAAAAATATTTTCTTAATGACAGTTTAATTGATTTTTAAAAAAAGTCATTTTCAAAAAAGGTCTACAAAAAAAACTTATATTGATAAAAAAATTACTGATAAAAGTTTAATGATGCAGAAATAACTAGGAGGTTTGTCTAGAAGCATCCACCCTTAAAAGAGTGCGTAATAACTCACTGATTGAGCGCTCTTGTGTCGAAAATTATAGATTTTATTAGGATAGGTAAATTAGAGGGACTCCCCGTATGGAAAATTCATGGAAAGTTATAATCTTTCTTCCTTCAACATTTTGATCTCTAGTGGACTTCTCAATGAGATTCGAATCTAGATGAAGTTTCAAAGGATTTCTCGAAAAGTTAAGGATTAGTATCTTTTTTAGAAATCGAATGAATTTGGTCTCATACATACGTGAGGAAGGTAATAAAAAAAGAAAGAAGATGCCTTCTCAAGATGAAAGCTGTGGGTTCGAGTTGACTTTGAATCAGTTCTTTTCATGACTCCTCTTTATTAACTGAAATAAAATATCCAATACTTTAATTTTTATCAACAATTTTTTCAATTTCAGTTAACTAAAATAGATAAAATACTTTTAAAAATATTTCTTTTTCTTAAAAGGTGACAATGAGTTAATCTTTTATATATAATTGTTAATTCATCGAGCAGCGGTACGATGAGTTATCATTTTTATGGGGAGGGGGTCCTCTGGCCCCTTACCCTGGTCCTATTCTGGCCCCCTCCTATCTGAGCCATCCACTCAGGTGGGTGGGTTCCACCTGAGTGGATGACTCAGATGAGAGGGGGCCAGAATAGGGCCAGGAGAAGGGGGACAGAGGATCTGGCCCCCATTTTTATGGGGTATTCTAGATTCTTTTAATAATATTAAAATAGGCTTGCATTCATTTAGTCTCCATTGCAATAATACTTACCCTAGAACTAGATGGAAAGATCTAATTATTTTTGTGTTTATGATCTCTTATTGACTAAATATTGATAGAAAGCGGTTACGGTTACTTTTGATTTGAAGTCAATAAACATTCGAATTAATTTGATAAGATCTTGAATTAGATATATATTTAAAAAATCGAAATTTTATTTAAAATAATCAAGTCGTTTGATTGTTTGAATTCATGTTCAAACTATAAAGTAAATTCGATTTGACTTATTATATCCGAAACTTTTATTTTTACAATTTTTATTTTTTATTTAAAATCAAAATTTAAAATAATGTTGGCCGCTATAATGATGTTACAGAGTAAAATTTAGTTAAATTATCAATCATTTTTTAATTTTATTTGATTTTATAATATTAATAAAAAATATTTTTAAATTTGTTACAAAATTAATATATCATTAATCTTTTCACTTCAGTATCAACGTGATATGTCAATAATTATATTAAAAATGAAAAAATACACAATTTTAATTTTTAGCCAGAAGCACAAAATGATTTATTTACAACATGTACTCGAAGCTACCATCGCCACTGAATCTATGCTTGATGAGTGGTCCCTGCATTTGATGGGACAAAGTGCTCCAACTTTTTACATGAAAGGACATATTTACAACTTTTTAAAATTGCCATAACTATGATATGATGTTTGGTGTTAATTTATTTCTTACAAGCAATTGGTTAGTTACATATTAATAACAATTATTTAAAAATATTTTTTATCTTATACATATTAGATATATACAATAAAATTTATGAGATAAATAATTTACAAATAAAATTATGATGAAAACATAACTATAAGATTCATATTATATTTATATATCATCCATAAATTATTTCTAGTTATTGTTTTATTGAAACTGAACATTAATATAATGTAAAAAGACAAATATATTATATATTTCTCCCTTATGAAAGAAACGATTTATCTCATAGATTAAAATATGAAAATATTTAAACAAATATATGAGTGTTTGTTAGAAAATAACTTCATTAAACTAACCATATATGGGAAATTTATTTGAAACATTACTTATACATCTATAGAAATTCTTATTGTGATGATTTTTTAAGTGATCTTTTGACTCGAGATCACCGCAGTATCTTAGATAAGAATTGCTATATTTTGATACTATTTATGACCTATTATAGTCAAGAGTAGCTTAGTTGATAGTCATTTGATATGATATGAATTTTATAGAGGTAGTTAAGTAATTAATATAAGATTTATCACCTAAAATAAATAAGAAAAATGTTATGTAGTTCTCGATTAGTATAAATTCAAAAAATTCTTTGTCAAAATAGAATAACACGTTAAAAATAATTTTCAAATATTATTAATTGAATCAGTTGCTAATAGTGGAAAACTAATATGATTGAACTCAAATAGAGTATATATTAATTCCATGCTCAATTTCTAATTAGAACAATGAATGATAAAAGGATTAAATCATATAGAGAAAAAAATGCATAGAAATATTAATTAAAACCACTATGACATTCTTAAATATTTGTGTAAGGCTCCAAATTATAACCTCATTAAAGTGTTACGTGTTCATGAAAGTAAATGTATGTAGGTGTTAAAAATTGTGAGATTATTGAAAATTGCATATGACTTGAATTTTGGTTTAATGAATCCTCTTAAGTAGGAGTATGTAAAGGCATCTTGCTCATAGAGAACAACAATTCACATTTTCAATTGTTAAAAATATAATTTTCCAAGAACAACTCTTGTTGGACTCAAAAAATTAACAACTTAGTTATGTAAATTAAATTTATAGATATGAAAGTTGTTTACCTATTCTATTCTAAGTACAAAGATAATGTACTAAAAGTGTTTAATATTTAAGATGTATGATACTTAATGAAGCATTAATGATATCCATTATTCTTTATATGAGTTGATATTTATGTTTAAGGTTATATGGATATTAACTTTAGAAGTAAATCATAGTTAAGGTATATTTAACTTGGAATAATATTATTTTGAGATTGAAAAGTTCCAATGTAGTATTAATTACTACAACAATAATAACAACAACAATATCCAGTAAAAATTTTGTTTACACGCAAGGTCTGGAAAGGCCCAATAGTACGCAATCTTTCCCCTAACTATTAGAGAGATTGTTTCCAAATGACCCACATGAAGAGGGGAAAAAAAAAGGAAAAAAAGTAAATAATAGGAAAGAAAAATAAATAAATAAATAAATGTATTGTAGAACATAAGAGTAACTGGGCCTGCAAAAGGAGTTAAGGTCTTGTAAAAAATCCAAGTATATATTTAGGTAGTTTCTATTAATTATGTTGATAATTAAGATGAAAGTTGTAAAACTTAAGCAAGTACTCACTATCGAAGATCTTGTAGAATTCTCATCAAACCATAGTTCCAACAGTATCGTGATCGTCATATAGAGATATGGTCTAAGGTAGTAAACGATTAACTTAATACAAGTGGAAGATTGTTGGTTTATGCATTACAATCAATCGGTTGGTTATAGTCTAGTGACATAATTATTTAAAGACATTCTTTATCTTATGCATATTATATGTACATGATAAAGTCCATGGTATAAATGTATATTAAAAGTGAAATTATGATGAGATCATAGTTATAAGATTCATATTTTATTTATATACTATCCTTAAATTGTTCATAATCATTGTTCTTTTAAGACTGGACATTCATAGAGCACATATTATGTTTCTTCCTCGTGAAGGAAATATTCAATCTCATAGACTATAATATGAAAATATTTAAAACAAACAGGTGGGTATTTATTAGAGAACAAGTTCATTGATCTAACCTCACATGATAAATCTACTTAGAACATTACTTATACGTCTATATAAATGCTTCTTGTGATGATTGTATCATTAATTTTTTTGACTTAAGATCACTAAAATATCTCATATAGGGATTGTTTTGATCATTCTTATAACTTATTTAGTCAAGGGTAACTCAATTAGTAATCATTTGATATATTTATACCTATATAGAGATACTTAAGTAATTGTTATAAGATTCATCACCTTAAAATGATTAGGAAGAATGTTCTGTTGTTCTCAATTAGTATTGATTCAGGAAATGCTGGCCAATGTATAATGACACTTTGAAAATATTTTTCAAATCTCATTAATTAATTCAATTGCTCATAGTACAAAACTAATATGATTGGATTCAAATAAAGTATAAATTAATTTTATGCTCTATGTCTAATCAGAACATTATATGCTGAAATGATTGAATTATATAAAATGCACATAAAAGTTGGTTAAAACCACTTTGACATTCTTAAATATTTCGGTAGTCATGATGCGTTACTAGATGTCAATCTTGATCTATAAATATAAATTATTTAATTAGAGAATTGAAGATAAATTAAAGAAGTTTAAGTTATATAATCCAAAATATGTTTTATGTTAACATATTTGAGAACCTAATGGGTCACACACAAAGAGTACATTGAAGAGAGAAACGGTTTTTATTCAACATGAACTTGATTGTAAAGTTTCAGAAACTTTATGATTAAACATGAAATATTTAATAAATAACGACCAATATGAGATATTTGATCTTACTTGAGCCTAATTGGTATTTAATCAGAACTAATTATAATTCTAATTAAAATTTAATTGAAATTAGAATTTAATTTTAATTAAATTACTAAATGTCCAAAACCTATTATAAATAGGCTTAAACTCTATGTGAGTTAGTACTTTTTACTGAACCTTCTCTACAATAGTTGTAAAGTTCTCCCAACTTATTTTGTAGATATTGTTAAGGGATAAATACTTGTGTGGTTATAATGGTTAAGATGAGTTAATTTCAGAATCAGCAGGAAAAAATGACAAGAAAAATGATCAAACTTTATAATAAGATATGAATTATGATTCATACTTTATTATATTTTATGTTGTAGAATTTCAATGATCATGATTTTCAAGAATTTGTACAAAATAAGTTTTGTAATTTAGGGATTGATTATTGGAGGACATTCCTATTAATGCTAGGGTGAAATTTTGGATACAGGCTCAAAACTGGGCTAATGCTCGTATCATTCCTTTTTATAGCCCCAAGTTGACTCGTAGGATCACTACACTATATATAGCTAAGGCATCCCTCAAGTCAAGAAAGTTCACCAAGTGGTCTTGTAAAGAACTAATTAGGCTTAGGGGCACAAACATACAGTGGTACCCTATTGTTTGATACAAGGCCCACTCTTTTTATGACTTGCATTCTTTGTAGGTACTACTCCTTGCCTCTTTAAATTCTTTGCCGAAGAGACTGTATCGATTCAAACTATGGCGTGGCGACAAATGATCAGAAGCACAAAGGAAGTTCCGAATCCAGCAGCACCTGGGTTCTTCAAATTCTTCTCTAAATCCCCAAGTTATATTGGTAACTCAATTGACTTCACCTCTTTTACCCTTGTGAGTTTGGTTTCTAGCTTTCTTTGGGTTCTAAATAAGAGAATAGAGGAGAGTTATTGGTTTTTGTGGTTTTGTTTTGTAATATTGATATAGGTTTTACTTAGAATTGCAGAAAAGGGGTTATCTTTATATTCCGTATCGTTTCTTCCTAACATCTTTTTTTGTTGGGACAAATGGGTGTTGTATTACGCCTTTATTCCTAAATGAAAGAGTTTTTACATCTCTTTTTTCCAGCGATCCAAATCCTCAAACTATTTCTTTTATGTTGAATTCCCATTTCAAGGAAGGGCTTGCATTTTCGTTGTATCTCCTTAGTTATTAGTTGCTAGAGAATAGATTAACTTAGGAGAGAGAATTTTTGAAGTGACGTGTATTTTCGGGTGTAACTGAGATGATTTTGATTTTTCCAGAAATGATAACCTAGAAGATGTTGGGAGCAACGATGAGTTCTTTGGTTGGATATTCTAGAAGCATGTATAATATATTCTTCTAATAGTTCAAGTAGATTGAGGGGAATTTGGATATTGAAGTGATTTGAGTTTCAATTTTAAAGTGATTTGCCTTTGAGTGGACGTTTTGTTTTCGTATACATAGATCGCTGTTGCTAGTAAATTTTTATTAATATATATTGTTCAGAATTTAGAAGCATGTTAATTAATGAAAAACATGCATGAGAGACTGACTAATGTATTGTTTTGAATGCAGTAAAGGTTGGAATTCCGGAGTTTTTAAATGGAATAGGGAAAGGAGTTGAAAGCCATGTAGCCAAGCTTGAAACTGAGATCGGCGATATTCAAAAACTTCTTGTTACACGAACGTTGAAGCTCAAGAAACTAGGCATTCCATGTCAACATGTAATTCTTTTGAATCTATTATGCATTTTGGAAGTATTCATGGCATCCACTTTGTCTGTATATCTCTCTGTTTGGTACAATTATGTGCTTGTCATGAGAATTGCACTTTACTGTTTTTTCATGGCATACAAGTATTGGTGCATTGAAACTTGCATTTTGTTTATATGTACTAATTGTCAAAAGTTTTTTAGGAAATCAAATGATTGTGGGAGTTGTCCAAACAAGACAAGTGAGGGAGTTGTATGGGATTTAACCTGTTTCCAACGCCTATAGCAATAGGTTGGTGAATCAAATGATGTCGATGAGTTGCTGATTTAACATCTCATAATCTGTGTGGTGTCAATCCCATTTGTTTTGTGGTACTTGGGGGATCACATGATATAAGTTAGTGGGTTACTATAGTTCTACAGATGACTAGTTTTACATGCCTGCAAATTTGTAATGTATGCTTAGAATTGTTGAGATTATTATGTTTAAGTACATAAAACTGTTGGCACCATGTTGTTAGCAGCACGTGTAAGTCTATGGTTTCCTAGATAACTAACATTTCGAAAACTTCCAAGTCTGAAATATGTCTGATTTTGGAAACCTAGAAAACTTATGTAGTTAAACTTAGAATTGTAGCCATAATATTTATTTGCATGAATAGGATCTACGGCATTTGCTGCTTTTCTGTGACTTTTCATTACAGTCTCATTGTTCTTTCCTTGGATGCCCATTGACCTTTTAACCTGTTAATCCTAGTAATTTCAAATCCAGTGGAAACAGCATGTTAAGCTTTGACTCATGTAAATTCTATATTTTGGGATCTTGAAGTTGGAGAACTTAGAATCAGAATTTGATTTGCTGGTTTTATTTTTGCAGAGGAAGCTGATATTGGACTATGCCCACAAGTACAGACTGGGAATCTGGAGGCCTAGGCTTCAACCTGTGAAAACCAAATAAGACCCCCCATGATGTTTTTGTATGTTGGAAAACGTCACTGGTCCACGTTTGCTGCATGACATTGAAGTTTTGAAGAGTTGAAACACATGACGGGTGATCATTGTCCTTTTTGCTTACTCTTATGAGCTGGCCTTTTAAGTTTCAAATTATTCATGATTTGCTGAATTGGTGAAGAAAAGGATTGTTGGTATAAGACTAGCTAGCTTTAGGAGTACGTAGATTGTTAATTTAGTGGTATAATCTTGTGGAGAGCATAGGAGATCGTTTGATGATGAAACAGATTTTGATCAGTAATTAGAAATAAAAAATTTCCAGATAAATATTTCCATTTGTGTGTTTTCTTCTCCCTTGAATGACTAGAAAGCGAAGAATTTTCACTTCAACTGCTGCTCTGAAAGCTTTCGTTTGAAGTGGCATTCAAATGATGGAAGAACTAAATCTACAGGATCCTTAATCTTGTTTCCTCATCTTCCGCGGGCCTTTCGGTTCTTATTGATCTGCTTTCTTGCATTTTCATCGCCCAACCATCTTTGCCTTCAACGTCAAACAAAGCTACTTCTAGGTAAACCCAAAGCAATTGAATTGCCTCTACCGTGGTAAGAATGTCGGACTAATCACGTTCGTAATCCCACTTCACGGCCCATTCAGGCAACTATATGCTAAGCGTACGAGGTATTGGCATGGCAGCTTTTTGACTAGACCTAGGCTTCAACAAGACTTTCTGGCGCTCCCACAACTCCAAACTATCAAGTCTTTTGATTGCGGAAAGTCACCTTGATTAAGGTTTTTAAGAGTGATGACGACGAAAACTCAGCAGTCTCATTATCAAACAGGGAAACAAAACGTGGAGACTAGAGAACAAGCTCGTAGTCAGTATGCAGAATTTTCCATGAAAAAGGTCACATGTTGTCTTCTAGAAAAACTCTTCAACTTGATAAGAATAAGAGATTCAGCTCTACGAATGCAACAAGCCAATACACCCTTCAAATCGGTCGATAATACCGTAAATAAAGTCATCACTTAGATAATAGAACACATGATGTTCATTCAGCAAACGAGGATGCCACTCTAAATGGGGATTGGATAGTGGTTGTCTTAATTTTGTTGCAAGGATTTATGTTTTCCATCATTCAAGACATTGGAATTCCGGTAAATGCAAACTTCTGAACAGTAACCGGAGCAAACTCTTGCCATGGCTTTGGAAAAAAGAGAGAGAGAAAAGTGTTACTTTATGCCCTTGCAGCTAATTACTATAATTGCAATTTGATCGTATGACATGATTATTTAATTAATGAAAAAACATTCTTTATCTATATATATTAAGTTAATTAAATTTGATGTTTTAGTACTAAAGGTAAAATCCTTGAATTAATTACTGTGTAGTTGAAACTATGATGGGATTATAATTGTGATATTCAATTTACATTTACATATTGTTCTTAAATGTTCATAGTTGTGTAATTTCATTAAAACGGGATATTGTTAAAGTAAAATTAACACACATTTTGTTTCTTTCTTATGAAGAAAGTAATTGATATCATAAATTAAAGTATAGAGATATTTAAACTAATTATAGTAATTATTAGAGAATGAGTCATTGAACTAACTATAATACCAAATGAAATATTACTTATGTGTTTGTAGATTTCCTCATAGTAATGGTTGCATAATTGATTCTTTAACTTGAGATTACAAAGAGTATGAGAATTACTATATTTTGATACAACTTACTAATTGCCCTAGGATAATTCAGTTGGTAGTACTTAGATGTAGTATGAATCATATAAAGATAGTTGAGTAAGTCAATAAAAGATTAGTCATTGTAAAATAATTAAAGAGAATATTTTACTGTTTTTAATTAGTAGTGATTTATGAAATTCTTTGACCAGAGTGAATTGACATTTGAAAAGACGTTTTCAAATATCAATTATAAATCAATTACTAATTAGTAAGAGCGAATACGATTGGATGAAAATAGTAGTCACTATATCCATACTCTGTTCAATTGGAACATTGGATGAGGAAAGAATTAAATTATACACCATAACTATGCATAGACAGGTTAAGTCAAACCACTTTGACATTCATGATATTTTGATAGTGATGACATATTGCTAAATGTCAATCTGAATTTATGATTATAAATTGTTTAATTAGAGAATTAAAGATAAATTAAAAGGAGTCTTAATTTATCTAATTATAATTGTGAATAAGAATTAGAATTTATAATCATTGCCAATATATTAAGAACCTAATGAGTCACATTAAAGAGCAGTTTGTGAAGAAAAAAAATCAATTTTAATTAAGTTGAATTTAGTTATAAAGTTTGAGAAACTTTAGGGATCAAATATGAAATATTTGATTTTATTAAAATTGAATTAATTAAAGTTAAGGAATTTAATTTTAATAAAAATTACAAAACCCTAATGCTTTTTCTATAAATAGGAACACTCGTGCTTAATTCCTCTCAAAGTATTGAGAAGTTGATTTATGGATACCATTAGAAGCTGGACAAGTTAACAACTTGTGGTTGACAAGATGAAATGCTTTCAGAGGATTTCAACGGGGAAAGGAATAAGGTATGATTTCTTATTTTATGATTCTTGTTTTTATTCAAGTTATTCAATTATCGAGATCCCATCAAAAATCATAAAAATTTTATTCTGTTGCGCTCGTGATTCAATCACGATTAGTTTCTAACAGTGGTATCAGAGCCATCTTTAATTGTTTAACTTGAATTAAATGCTTGATTATTTGATAAATGATTAAGGTTTTAAACCCATAATTGATTTTATTTCACGATTGTTTTTGTCTGTTTCTAAAAAATTGTTTTTGAATCCCTCTACGTATGGTTATATTTGTCCTATGTTTCTAAAAACATGTTTCACTTCTTCCTTTCTCTCTGCCTTTATGCCTATGCATATGTTCTTGTGTTATGAAAAACTTATTGTGCGTGTGTTGATTTTGGAATCTCTAGCGTCTCTACATGCATGAATAATTTTGTTTTACTTATGTTTATGCATATGATGCTCCTCTGTGTTGCTAATTTCTGAGTGTGTATATAGGGTCATCACCAGTGGCGAACTACCACTAGTGATGGGCTGAAACCAACAGCGAACCATGAACCAAACGATTAACCGGTGGCAATTCATGTCTCCACTAGTAATAGGCGTTAAATCGCCCGCAAGAAGAAAAGCTATAACAGAAGCGTGATGGACCAATAACTAGAAGGCGATAGCATGGAGGTCAGGCAAAAGTGGAGGTGTGAGAGAAGCAGATGGGAGGTGGTGGTTGGAGAAACATGGGTGCATGTATCCCACTTTTCCAGAACAAGTCTGAACAGACGTGATTGGCGCGTGCAGTCTTCCTGTTGATTGCGGGCCTATGCACTACAGTCAACCTCTGGTGTGGGTGCACTCCTCCTTGTTTTATTTGATTTTAATGATTTTAAAGCCGTAATTTCAATTAAGTTAGTTTAATGAAGATTAAATTAATTTATATTCCTAATAAAATTGAAAAAGTGTTTTTCCAATTTTTGAAAATGGTCTTCAAGGATAATTTTTATTAGGAATATTTTGGAATTTAATTTAATTTTTTAAGAGTTGAATTATTAAATTAAATTAGCTATTAAATCAATAATTAGAATCAAGCAAAAGTTTTGAATAGTTTTTCATAATTAGATTATGTTTGAAATTATAAATATAATGAGATTATATTATTTTGAGGATACCAAAATTTTAAATCCCTTAATTAAATATTAAATACACGTTAGGAAGGAAATAGTTGCCTTCAATTATTTAAGTATAAAACTGGAGTTCTATTTATTGTTTGATTTGTAGAATAAACTCAAGGTTAATTTAAACCTGATTATGTTTTATTTCAAATTAATGGGTCATACTTAACTAAATTTATATGATTTGGATGAGCAAACTCATGACCTTATGGAATTAGAGACACAATTAGAAATAATATATATGATATATTTTGGCAAAGAACTGCCACTTAACGATTTTAGGATTCACATAAGATTTGATTGATAAAGAAGTTATCTACCTAATTTAAATTTAGTTGATTTGTTGAGCAAACTCAAAATCAAATATTTTTTAATAGGATCCTAACCCATTAAGAAATTATTTGATAATTTCTCGACTTAATAGTAAGGGCTATTATTTTGAATAAAATAGTGAGAGTAATCAAATATTTTTAAAGTCCTTATTTTATTTGATTTTGGATATAAACTAATACTTTCTCCTTTTATGTTTTTTGATTATCGAATCAGAAGATGAGTACCAACTGATGTTGAGGAGCATCATGAATGTTAATAAGTTAACTAGACCTATCTTTTCAGACTATTTTCAAAACTTGAGAAAAATTCTCTGGCAAGAAGAGAAGTTATATGTTCTTGACAGTTCTACTCCACAAGAGTCTAGTTCAAATGTAGCTGATGAAGTTTAGGAGAGGTATTAATATTATATTGATGACGTTGAGTAAGACACATATGTGATGTTGGCTAGCATATCTCCAGAGCTTCAGAGGCAGCATGAGAACATAGATGCACCTATTATGATTCTACATCTCAAGGAGTTGTTTGATGCACAAAATAGGGTGGAGTGGTATCAATTCTCAAAGGCACTATTTTAATGCAAGCTGACAGAAGGATCTTCAGTCAACCTATATGTTTTGATTGAGTGTATTGAAAAATTAGCCTAATTAGGTTTTGTCATGGACCATGAGTTAGGTGTTGATCTAGTGTTGCAATCTCTCAGTTGAGTTTTGTGCAATTCGTTATGAACTTCCACATGAACTAGAAGGACATGTCATTGCCTGAACTATTGAACATGCTCAAAATTGCGGAAGGGTGCCTTAAGAAGGAACCCAGTTTTGTACTTAGTGGATTCTTTTAAGAGTAAGAAAAAGGGCTTTAAAAAGAACATGAACAAGAAACAGAAGGCTTCTATTAATGTAGTAAAGCCCAAAGGAGCTGTCAATAAGAAGAGGAATAACAAGGACACATGCTTTCACTGCAAAATCAATGAATACTGGAAGAAGAACTGCCCATCTTATCTTGCTACCTTGAAAGATAAGAAGCTCAAGGAAGCTATCTCTTCAGGTACATTTATGATTGAGATCAATCTTTTTACTTATGTTCCACATACTTGGGTGTTAGATACTAGATGCGATTCTAATATGTGTAATAACATGCAAATGTTAACATGAAGTAGATCGTTAAGGAGATGCAAATTGGACCTATAAGTTGATAATGGAGCAAAAGTTACTGCATTAATTGTAGGAACTTATAGTATAGCTTTGTCTTCTAGCCTTATACTAGAACTAAATAATTGTTATTATGTTTAAGTTATTATAAACCTCATTTTTATTTCTTATTTAGATTTGAATGGATTTGCTTTATTATTAAGAATATGAGTTGATCTTTTTATAAAGATGATGTTCATTATGGATCTGAATTGCTTACAAATGGTTTGTATGAATTATATCTTGAAAGGCTAGTTTTTAACATAAATAGTAAGAAAAGAAAATTAAGTGATCAAAATCTATCTTATTTATGGCATTGTAAGTTAGGTCATATCAACAAAACTATAATTACAAAATTATATAAAGAAGGATATTTGGATCCTTTTGATATGAATCATATGAAACTTGTGAATCTTATTTATTGAGAAAAATGACTAAACTACCCTTCAGTGGAAAGGGAGAATGTGCCAGGGAGTTACTAGAGCTAATATATTTAGATGTATATGGGCCTATGTCCACTAGTGCAAGAGGTGGATTCTCATATTTCATTACATTCACAGATGATCGTTCTAAATATGGTTACGTGTACTTGATGAAATAAAAGTCTGAATCATTTGAAAAGTTCAAAGAATTTGAACTTGAAGTTGAGAAACATACTGGTAAAAATATTAAGACACTTAGATCAGATTGAGATGGGGAATACTTAGACCACGAGTTTCTTTGTTACTTAAAAGAGAATGAGATTCTCTCACAATATACTCTTCTTATGACTCTACTGCATAATGGAGTATCTGAGAGAAGAAATCATACGTTATTAAATATGGTACATTCTATAATGAGTCATATAGTCCTTCCTATCTCCTTTTAAGAATATGCCATTGAAACTGTTGCTTAACTTCTAAACAAAGTTCTGTCTAAATCAAATGACAAAACTCTATATGAGAAAAGGACTGCTAGAAGACCGAGATTGTCAAACTTAAAGGTCTAGGGATGTAATATTTATGTGAAGTGTGCTATATCTGATAAATTTCAAGCTAAATTAGATAAATGCAAATTTGTGGGGCGTCTGAAAAAAAGTTTTAGATGTCAATTTTACCATCTTCTTAAGTAAAAGGTGTTTGTTTAAAGACATGCTACATTTTTAGAAAGATAATTTATTCTTCACTCTAAAGTAATTAGAGAGAATTATCATTCTTGATTAGTAGTTATTTATGGAATTCTATGAATAAAGTGAATTGACCTTTGAAAAGTTGTTTACAAAATATCAATTACTAATTAGAAAGAGTGAATATGATTGGCTGAAAAGGGTAAACACTATATCCATACTCTGTCCAATTAGAATATTGAATGACGGAAGGATTAAAGTATATATATCATAACTATACATGGACAGGTTAGTTAAACCACTTTGACATTCCTGATATTTGGGTGATCATGACATATTACTAGACGTCAATCTTGATATATGATTATAAATTGTTTAATTGAAAAATTAAAGATAAATTAAAAAGAGTTTTAATTTATCTTGTTCTAATTGTGAACTATAGTTATAAATTTTAATTATTGTCAATATATTAGGAACTTAATGGATTACACATTAAAGAACAACATATGAAGGAAAAATCAATTTTAATTAAGTTAGACTTAATTATAAAGTTTGAGAAACTTTAGGGACTAAATATGAGATATTTGATTTTATTAAAATTAAATTAATTATAATGAAAGTATGGCTTTAACTATAACTAAGAAATTTAATTTTAATAAAAATTACAAAACCTAATGCTTTTTCTATAAGTAGGAATAAACGCCGTGGAGCTAGCATTCTTACTTAATTCTTCTCAAAGTGTTGAGAAGTTGCTTTGTGAATAATAATAGAGGTTGGACAAGTTAACAATTTGTGATTTCAATGAGAAAAAAGTACGATTTCTTATTTCAAGATTTGTATTTTTATTCAAGTTATTCAATCATCAAGATTCAATTAGAAACCGTAAAAATTTTATTCCATGCCAGTTGGCCTTATAAATGACAAGTAAGATGCAATGGACAAGTATGAAAGACTTTGGTAAAGGGTGCATATAAGAAACGTGAAACAAAATATGATTGAACTGGTGAAAGAAAACTTTCTGCTATACAGAGTCTGCATGCAAATAGGAGAAAGAATTACAAAGAAATGAATGAAAATTAAATGGAAGTATTAGGATGTGAGAGTTCCTACCTTATGCAAATAAAAAATTTCCACAGAAACCAGGATAAGAAGCAATTTTGATTGGAAAAGCTGAAGCACTGAGTAGACATTTTCTTAGAAAGGGAAATGGAATCATTCTTTGTCTTATACAAATCAAAGTGTCACTCTTTGAGGAGGACAGAGTGAATAAACCTGATGTTGAAAGTCCAAAATATTAAGCTCAACGAGCAGTTGGATGTCATTAAGCGACCGTTTTACCACAATAGCTTAAGCTGTTGTGTGAGGTCAACTCAATTGGTTTTATATATTCTCTAACACACCCCCTCAAGTGAAAACTCTTTGGGCTTAAAACTTGCACATGCCTACTTTACCTTGTGTTTAATTTAATTAGAATAGGTAGATGGTAAGATTCGAACTCATGACTATTTGGTCATAGAAGCTCTGATATCATATTAAGAGACCGTTTTACCACAATAGCTTAACCTGTTGTGTGAGGCCAACTCAATTGATTTTATATATTCTCTAACAGATGTTACCTCAAAAAGATAATTATGCAAAAGAAACGAAATAGCGATGAGCTGCCGAACCACATCAACATTCATTGACCAATCTTTAAGTTCAAAATTCCAAAAAACCATTCCTCAAAGGACCACCTGCCTAATGCAACGCAGCATCAATTTTGTACTATTACTATATTCTGTCATAATAAAAGCTAAAGAGCTGCACTCCAATGTTGCCCATTTCACAATCAATTCAACCTTCCCATTTGTATGCATGGAATGAGGAACCGAACAACTGATAAACATACAAACCAAAACAAGCACAAATTAGGCCGCAATCTTTGTTAGGCAGATTCATACAATGAGTTCAAAAGCTCCATTTTATTTCCACGAAAAGCATACATTAGAACCAATAACACCAACGCGCATTAGACTTCTTTCGTCATATTAGTTTTCACAAATTGGTTGTAATACTAATACCCCTCTCTCACACATGTTTTAAGTTTATATTTCAAACCAAACATTGACATAGAAATTCTTTATCTATTCTATTTCTTGAACCAAATAAAGTAATATCCATTCTATTCTATTCTTAAGAATAACTATTCTATTTCTTATCTATTCCATTCTTTGAACAAAATAGGCCGAGAACTCATAATCCAACCATGGATTTGGTGATCTTTGGAAATTAACTCTCCCCCCTTCCCGGAGCTGATTTTGTAACATGCAACAAAGACTCCACTGCCTGATCACGATTGTTCGAAAAGAGAGAGTTCAATGGATAGACGAGTGAGTACGTTTTAATTGCATGGAACTTGGGGGACTTGAATAGACCCCATCTCCCAAGTAAAGGAACTGTCGCTTGTCAGAATTAAGAGGTCATGCATGGTGGTAGGGAAATTGCACAAAGTCGCAATTGTTTCACTTTCATGACTGGTTTTGCGATCCAAACTCATAAACGACCTGATTCATTACAGGTTGGTAGTAATTAAAAGCCATAGCTAATCGTATAATTGAACAATTACGGTGTTGAAGAGTTTCTCTAAGCTTTAAGAAAGGGGAGGGGTCAAACAAAGTCACGATCTGAGACAACCATGAAGAAGAAGGAGCTATTACATGCATGCGTTGTCCAAATGACAAATTAGGCTTTGAGGTGCCATCCTATATGTAAGCAACAAAAGATTAGGATGTTGCGAATGAGTCTTGTTTTGTTATGTGTCACAGAACAAGGAATCATGAAATGAACATGTGTTTATGTGCTTCTTCCTTCAGCAGAACCATCACATAGCAAACTGCCAAAACATGCTTTGAAATGTTGTCCTCTTTCTTCCTTTGTTCTTGGCCCAATCTAACCTTCCCATGTGCCTCTTCCTTGCTCTTGGCCCCTTCCTACTTTGTTGGTGGTTGGATTTTGCCAACTCAAAAGTCATTCCTCTATTTTGTCCTTTATTTGCTTAAGCTTATCAAAATTAATCAACTCATTCTGTACCTTATATCGCCACATCAACAATTAAGATTTCAGCACCTATAAACTTTAGACCTCTCATTCATCTACACAAATTTAGATATTTTATACATGTCTATATATGTAGAATGAAGTTGCATATCAACTCTAAAGGTTGTGGTATAATACTACCTAATTGGCAGAAGAATATGCAATTACTAACACAACCTAGACAAGTCAGCTAGCGTGCCATGTGGATATTAGAAAGCCACGTGGCTCATACATGTCAACATCAGGTATCCCTCAGGAGGTGACATGCAGCATATCAACGACATGCAGCATATCAACCAAGTACAAGTGTCATAATTTTAAAGGAAAAGTGAGCTTCAAAACAAAAACTTCATGCAGGCTGCCTTTGAATTGACATTGTGCCCTTGTAAACGATTAAAAGGTTAAGGCTTAAGCAAATGTACTTTCCATGTTTGTCATTATTTCGTCTTGCCTTCAAGTCTTGATGGGTTATTTTGGTCCTTCAATAATCATAAATTAAACCAGTTCTTGTACCCAATTAGTCTAACATGTCAAGTGGGTTAGTGTTGCCGATAACAATTTCTAACCAATCAACACGGAAACGACCATAATTTAACTTGTCTGGGTCCTATTTTAGTGCTTTTTGAAGTTTAAGGCAATATAGACAGCTTGGTTTGTTTCCTAATGGAATGGAAGCTTTCGAGATTGATGGCTATAGAAAGCTAAAACAAAATGCCAACCTTGGTTTGAAAATTCAATGTAGAAGCTAATAGCTAGAGAAAGTATTAGCTAGGCATGGTCCCCTAGGGTTAATAATGGTGCCATCCCATTCTTAATCAAACAATGAAGGCTTAACTTGAAAGAGACTCCAATGTTTCTTTTTGGCGGCTTATGTTTTTCTCTTGATTAATAATTAAAACACCTTTCTTTTCTTAGTCTTCACATTCATTTCATGTGAACTAATGAGTACCCATTCATATAATATTTTCCTAAGTGAAAACTAGTCTGAAGAAATTGTTCTAACCTTGTGCGTGGAGTTTAATAGGAATAGTTGACCATGTACTTTTTCTTTTGTAATTCATAAAGCTTGTGAAACCAAAGAAAAAGAGAGCAGCTTCTCAAATAAAGAGCACATGGATGCATGTGAGAATGGAGGGAGCATTCATAATTTCAACGAAAAGGCACATAAAATAATCCAGAATGTGTGATTTGATGTACAAAAGAAAAATGCATACATAACATACGTGGAGCAAGTATGACCAATTTTAAATAAAATCCAAAACATTTAGTCATCTAGTTCTGGATAAGGGCACTGGAAAAGTAATGAAATAATAGTCAAAGTGAAAATAAAATAAAAAGAAAATAGTTATAATGAGTAAAAATAGCAGAAGAATAATAAGAGAAATGTCTTTTGTCTGTAGTCTGGAAAATGGCATGTGGGAAGGGTTGGGGTTATAGAAGCACAGGTTGATCTGATCACATGGAAGCCACTCGTGGGGGATGGTGGTGGGGTGGGGGGCTGCCCTGCCTGTAATGCACTGTAATGACTGCTGAGAGAGGTCCGGTCCGGTCTGGTCTGGTCTGGTGTGGTGTGGTCAGGTCAGGTCAGGTCAAAAATTAGGGTGAGTGTTGTGTTGTAGGGCCCAACCCATTTGAGAGCGCACATGTTGCTACTCTGTCTTTCCTCTCGCTCACTTGTACGCTTTAACAGAGACACACATTAACACACACTCTGGGGGGCCTGTCAAAACACAACCAGAAGGAGAAGAAGCAGCAGAAAAAGAAGCAGGGGCTTTTTTTCTTTTTCTTGGTTTTCATAGTAACATCACAAAGCATCCGCTTCTTTCTTATTGTCAATAGAAGGTGGTGACTACTGAGTGGTAAATTATTGTCCAAAGAACGTATGTTGTTACAGTCGGATCTTGTTTTAATTTTCCTGTTCTGGAAAGGTTTCCACCATGGATTTGGTATTTCCAAACAATGGTAGACTAAAAAGTACCTAACCTAACCTCCAACAGTAATATGTCTTCTTAAAATACATTTAAGTGTGCAATCTTATAAACCTTCTCCAACTAATGTTAACTTTTCTATCTCTTACTTTCTTTTTTATTCCCTTAAAACTCTAAATATTAGTTGGCATTACAACACTTAGAATAGGATTTGATTAATTTACATTAACGAAACATATAATTAAAAATTGGAGTTCAAAACAAAAGAAAAGTCATGTATACAAATCAAGTACATGAACTGGATTTATAATATAGAAAGAAAAAAAATACATTAAAAATGTAACAACACCTGGCGTAACTACCAAGACGAGGAAGCCGTCCCGTCGCCGTTACCGCCACCACCGCCTCCCGCGAGAATCTCAGTGAGTGCCGTCATGGCTTTGACCTGCATCTCCAAAGCCGCTATATAATCCTTAGCTTCTTCTAGAAGACTCGTATACGGAGCTTTCCGGCAACCAGGAACCAGCCGACTCAGACGACGCAGACGCTTCTCTACCGCCGTAATCCTCTTACTCTCACCTCTCGCCACCTCCTTCCTCCTCAGCCGGCTCTCTCCAGTTACCTTCACCTTCTTCACCTTTCTAACTCTCAGCCGGATGCGGCTGGCCAGAATCGCGCGGCTCCATCTGGTCGTACCTCTGGCCGTCGTCGCCAGAACTCGGTCGGCGGTTTCTCGCACTTCTCTCTCTTTCAACGTCGGAGAAGAGGCCCGGCGAGTTCTCCGGAGTGCTTCGAGAAGCTTTGACGAATAGATCCGCTGCGCAGCATCGCCTCTCCATCTAGTTCCACTAGGAACGCGACTCCTCCGGACGACGTTGTCTCCGTCTCTATCCTGCGCTTCACAGGTGATTTTCCTTCTCTTCTTCCTCGTCTCATCATATTGTGACGTGTCTATAATCGATTCCATACTCGAAACCAACGGTGACATGATGCACAACACAATTCAATTCCTCTTTGAGGACCTGAAAGTAACTACAAGTGTGTTAAAAGAATCAAACAGCCAACTAAATAGACGATGAGATGCATACATCTATACACACACACACACACACATACCTTTCTTTCGAAAGCGAAGGTACGTCGTGAGTGATCGGAACCAGCACCAAATAAACAGTGACGATGATACAGAGGCTTTGTTGTGGCGATGGTTATCGGCGTGCCTGTGGTGGTCGTGGTTTGTAGAGGGAGAGAGAGAGTGAACATAGAGAGAGAGGAGAGGTGGGAAGGCTTTAAAGCAATTCACGGGAAACCATGCGGTCTTTCTGTCTCTTTTGTTTTTTTTTTTAAATTTTTGGTTTCTAATTTCCATTAACGTCCCTCTCCCTTATGTTTTATGCTAACTAATATTGATATTTATTTATTGGAGAATCCAATTATGAGAAGGTATTTTTAAGTCATTTATTTTTAATTTAATTTTTGTTCGAATCGGATAAGTCTCTTACAGGAGGCAAAGCTTTGAATCATGTACTAATATCAATATTAGTGGGAAGTGCATGAGTTTTATTTGCTGTTAATAATAATAATAATAATATCTAATATTTATATATTTAAAATTATGATTTCCGCGTTGTTTGCTCCAGTGTACAGTCTACTAAATTGAGACCCCACTAAGTTATAGGCTGGGCCTCTGTAAATTCGACTGAGACACCAATCTTCTTGTCGTTTTGTTTTTATACATTATAATTGATATTGATGTTATTGTAGTATGTAAACCTTTTGTTTTCATGAGTTACAATGCAAAATTATGACTATTTCAGAATACCAATTTTCACAAACTCTGCAACCTTAATTTAAGATAATATGATAAACGCACCTACATCTCGTTTTCAAGTTTGCTTGGATATGACAGAGAAAAGAAAAAGACACCCAAGTAACCGACTTTATAAGCCATCTAAGCAGCACCGCTGATCTTTGATTAACCCACCCAAATCCAATCACTTGCGATTATTCTAATGCTTGTGTTTCAATCACCTTAACTTGCTCACCAAGACAAGAGAGAGAGAATAATTAGGTCAACTAAAATGGATAATGCTCTTGTGGTGGTTTTTAATGTTTGGTTTGTTTTGTACGTCAAACCGTGTCAGTTGAAAGTTGAAACATTTCTCTTTATCCTACACAGTCACGGATCATAAAAAACGTGCATTTCTCAGTTGAGGGAAGTGAATCCACATCATCTTAATTTTACCAAACTCTTGCATTTCATCATCATCGTCAACATATCATGTTTATATACTACCCATCTCCTGAGTTTAACTTAGTACAGTGCTCATAAACAAGATCCATGGCTTTTAATTATCAAAGAAGAGCATGGGGCATGAAATGAAACTATGCATTGTGTGATGAGCTGTGAATATATATAGTAACAAGGTAGTTTTTGTGTGTGCTTAAAGGGATTTGTTTTTATTCTGAGCAGCCAATGATTAATGCAAAATAATAAAACAAAACACACACAATGATGGAGAAGAGGAAGGGGCATGTGGTTGTTTTCATCTTTTCATTTCCACATCGCCTGCTCTAAGTTCCAAACACTTTGCCATGGAAGCATTTATTCTCAAGCGTCCATTTATGCTCTTGCAGGCACGGTTACTGAAACACAAAGAGTTCCTTGGATTGGGTTTGGATTTGGATGGTCATAAATTCAGATACAAAAAAACTCCACAGACTTTGCTGGTAAACACTGACACAGTAACTGAAGAAAAGTAAATGAGTTTGTGTTGGTGAAAGAGGAAAGTAAATATCTTAGAATAAGAAAAAACAAAAGAAGAGATGACTCACATTACCTGTGACATGCCAGAGGTGCCTTGCCTCCTTGAGAGAGACACGCCTAAAAGTTGCAGAGAGACAACCAAGTTGAGATTATTTTAAGTTAAACCACTGCTCCACTGTTTCTGCTTATTGAAGATGAGGAAATATAAACTACGTTCACTGCATAATTGTCTCTTGATTTGAAGAATTATGTGGTTTACGTGTAAGACAGAATTTACAATCCAATATTTTAAAATTTCTGAGTTGAATTCAGCATAGATGAACCAAACAGATGCACGTTAACAACAAGTTGCTTAATAGCATCCTTACAAAAACGAATAGGGCTAGCTCCAGTATCAGTCTATTGGGATTTTCAAACCAGATTCTCACTTATCCATTTCACTGCAACTTTCTAAGAAGCAGACAATTGGATTTGATTAATTATGGCTAAAAGCATAATTTGTTAAGGCTAATAGCTGGATAGATAATGACGTTGTTAACTTAAAACAATGTGATTTGCACAATACAGGCGGCTCTCATCAAACTGCTCCCTAACATGGCATCTCCAATTAAATAATTACAACGCTCTTGTCATGTTCCTTTAGTCAATATTCAATGCTTCCGATTCGCTTATTGTGTCCATATTAACAAGCAAATTCAAACTCAAACTCATCTTCTTGTTTCTCATCACACCATGATCAGGCTGTGTTGTCAACGAGCATGTTTTACATATTGCTTCAGTTAAGGATAGGATTAATATGCATTGTACAGTATGTGACAATAATTGAGGCATTAGTAAGAAGAGTTGTGGAGATTAAAGTGGGATTCATGTGATGCTACACTGCAATCAAGACATCATCGGATTAATCAATCTTTGAGGGTTTGATTTGTTGGCATAACCAACCCGGCTTCACAGGCTCCACTTTTAGTATATTATGGTTCCATTAGTTAAACAAACGGGTACGTGTCACGTTTCTTTCAAGAAGTTTTGAGTTTGCCTTGATTAGCAATCAATCCTTTACTTAATTGTTAAACCTACCTGTAATGATGAAGAGGAGATAATGGAATTAACAAGTGAAGTGATGATACACCTGAGATTGAGAGAGATGTAACACTAACCATCATAGCTTAAGAAATTGACTTGGCCGGCCTAGTCAAATGAATCAAGTTTCTAATGGTCACGAGAATATGGAGAAAGGAGGTTGAAGAAGATTAAAAAGTATTTACATTCTAGTGTGAGTTTAGTTGTTGTACCGGAAACAACCTCTTTATTATGTAAGGATAAGGTTGCGTACTATTATACCTCTCCAAACCCAGTTTCAGTGTAGGATTTCAGACTGGGTGTGATGATGATGACATGAAATTGTTGTTACCGGGCAACAGTCAGCTGCAGGCTGTTTGGAGACTCTTTGGGCTTCACAACATGTTCAAGCCTGATTTCTGATGAAGGAGAGCCAGGAACTTCCTCCTCGAGCCCTACCTCAAACGAAAGGGACTGGTATAAACAGACCTCATCTTCCTTGCAATAGTAAACCTGCAAGTGAACCACACTGATTATTTATAGAAGCCAGACAGATTTATCCTGAATCTGAAGGCTTCTCCTTAACAAGAGATGCATTCACAACATACAAATTGTGGGTAGCTTTTTAGACAATATCCCGGAAGCATGCCAATAAATTAAGATAGTTTTGAATTGCTAAAAGATTATAGATAGCTTTGCTTAGTTACACATTTCAGAGTTGCAGTTAAAGAGGTGGAGAAGAACCCAGGACAAGTTACGTTTTTCCTTTGATACGAACGCTTTCAATACTTGACAGCTACTACTAGTAATGTAAATCTGTTCAAAGAAGCTTGGAAAAGAAGATGATTCTAATGAATGTAAAATAATTCCAATTGAATCTCAAGCACACAACACCAAACAGTGTGTACCTTGCAGTTTATTCGACCCGTTGAAGCAGAAGCAGAGGATCTCTTAAAATGAAGTGCTGCTGTTCCTTCTGGACTAAGATATCCATCTAAGGGTTCAATTGACATGACATTTTCAGGTTCAGTTTCAACAATGAATTTACTACGAGCTTCCTGCATTTAGATTAGCGACTACATTACATTACAGAAGAAACAACCTAGGGTGCAATTCTAACCATGCTTCAACAGATGCAGGAGAATAGCAACGCCACTTAATTTCATCAGTAAGTAACTGCTTTCTTCCTTCATTTCATATTAAAAGGAAGAAAATCATAAAATACTTCATGGAGATGAAATCTGGAAGGATCTTGAGTAAAAGGTTTTGGAATGTGGTGAACCTTTGAGAAATGATACTCCTTAGGCAATGAAATCTTGAGTAAGAGGTTCCCTTCATTGGATGAACCACCAATAACTTTGATTATCTGTGTGTCAGTCAATGATCTCCTATTGAGACGCTTTAAAGATCTGGACTTTTTAACAGGAGGCTGAACTCCTTTTAGCTCCAAAGTACGAAGCTCAGCCTCCTCCTTATTCAAGTCCAGATACCTGATAATACTGTTGTTTGTATCAGCAATGATAAGTCTTCCTGCAAAAACCAATGCTGTCAGAATGTCTTTATAACTAATGAGAGCTACAGGAATCAAACTTAATTTCCTAATGAATTAAGGAGGATAACATGATACACCATCAGATTGATTAACGATGTAACCGACTGGAGATTAAAAGTCAATAAATAGCAGGGTGACGCTCAGAGGAAGGCAAATTCACAACTTCGTAAGCAAGTATATTGCTGAATCCAATAGTTGTGAACATATGCAAACTTCAGAAAAGTACCAGTGGTATTTTGTAAGGGTGAAGTAGTGTAATAGCTATATTAGGAAAGACAATCACCATTTCCAGCTTCAGTTATTCCAGATGGTTCTGAAAGCTGCAGAATACATATGACAAGCACTTTGAGAATTAAGGGAAGAAGAAAAATTATCAGAACGTTGTATGTTGCCATAAAAAGAGTGCAATAAATGAACTGGATGTTTGCAAACCTGAGCAGTTAGTGCTGATCCATCTTTGAAACCGGCTTTCCCTGTTCCTGCTATAGTTGTTACTCTTTTAGTAGCTGGATCTAGCTTCTTGATCTGAAAATTGAAAAGGAAAGATTGATGCAACAGAATGATGCTTGAACCTCTACTTTTTTACCATTGAGCATTCAGAAACACTAATTTGCACAGTTCAATCGAATTATTTCCTATTAGGAGTATCAAAAAACTCTATGGAAGTAATAGATGCATTAAAACACACATATAGCTCTGAAATCCCAAGTGGATTCAAGATTTAAGGAGATTCATCAACATTTTTCAACATTCAAGTTCTACATGTTCAGTAAAAGGATACACAAAGAAAACCTATATATGAATACAGAATGCTGGATGTTGAACGTAGTAAAAATTTCTAAAATCTAGGCACCTTATGATTGTAGCTATCTGCTATATATATTTGACCATCCTTTGCACAAAAAAGACCCAGTGGATGTTGCAGAAGGACTTCAGACCCTGTACCATCATTGTCTCCAAACTGCAGAGTTGTAAGATTATCAGCTCTTAAAATATAACCTGTAGCTTTTGCACCAGCGAATTGAATTTTCACAAGGTAATATGCAATAGTTCCTCAAGTTAAATTAAGTTACCTTGAATAAGTTGTCAGGGAACATTGGATCACCACCAGCTATCAACCTTGTACCTCCTGCTTTTAGATCAAGTGCCCTAATGGAACTACTTTCGCTATCAGCAATATATGCTTCCTTCATGTCTGATTAAGAATAAACAAAATGCTTTCCACATAGGATTTGACAACATATATGGATAAAATACAACAAAAGTAGTCTCCTTCAGAATAGAATGTTACCCAGAGATAATGAAATTCCAGAAGGTTGTGCGAATGACGTGCTTGTTGAGCTATTTCAATAAATAAACATAAAACTATTTCAATAAATAAACATAAAGGCATACAAAGTTATGATTATTAATGTCCAGGAAAGAGGGAAGATAAATGAAATAAGCAACCTTTATAAGAGAAACCACTATCATAGAACATACATGTAGTTTACAGGATGCAGTGAGTAACTAATTGAATCTACCTAAGTCTTACCTTGATCCATTTAAGTTTCTTTCATAACCATCACCACTGAACGCTCTTGTAATTCCATCTACTGTATTGTGCTCCCATATCTGATGTTGACCAGCCATTGCAATATAAACTCTCTCTTGAAATGGCTCGTAGCAGACATCCCATGGAGAATTAAGAAGCTGAAAGAGAATAAGTTTCACTTCACGTTGAATGCAAATGTACTAGTCAAGCACCAGAATTTATCAGCATAAGTGTTTCAAGTAGTTAAAGGTATCAATTGAAACACACTAGATGTATCTTTTAAAGTCCAATCTTGCCTGGTCTGATCCTTTTCCTCCTCCTTCATAGTCAGAACCTTTTGTTCCATTACCAGCAATAGTTTGCACCATCTCATTAACAAAATCAACCTCCCTACAATATCATGAACCATTTAACAACTGGAAATAAAGCCAGCAACATTTGAAAAGAAAAAGAATTAAGTTGAGACCTCAAAGCATGATTTTCAGTGTCTGCAACATAAAGGAGATTTTTCTTTGCGTTGTAAGCAAGACCCTGGAAAAACAGATAAACTCTACAGATGCTCAGATGGAAAAACAGAAGAGAAAGATGTCAAAGGTATCCAAACTCCAAAAGATCACACAACTCTATAACTATTGAGTGCACATGAAATGTGAAAAGAATGAAAAAGTCAAAGGCCTCTAAATCCCAGATAAGCTAATAACCTCAGAATCATTGCGTGCACATCAAATAAAAAAGAAAAATAAAAAAATCTTTATGCATCACTACATAGATGCATAAAATATTTTGTAGCTGTTAATTGAGCAGGGATTATATAGGTTTCTGAGGTAATACGTTTCCTAGAACAGATACTTTGTGACAGTTTAACGTCTAGTCCTCACCTGAGGTCGATTAAACATAGCATCATCAAAAGAACCATCTCGCAAACCTTCTTCGCCGCTGCTCCCGACTTGGAGAATAAAATTCCCATCTAGATCAGTGACCACCTACATTTGAGAAGTTAAGACATAATTGTATTTCAGTTTGTCAGTAAGCACAACTACTAAACTCTGTATTAGTATGTGCAAATGCATCAGCTTGGGAATGAGACAGAGAGGACCTACTATTCGGTTATGATTACTATCTGAAATAAACAGCCGGTTGTTAAGCGCATCAATAGCCAGCTTCCCAGGAAATTTTAAGGGAGAGGTAACCAAACGAGGATCGTTATCTTTCTCGAGTCTTAGAGGGATTGGTGTGGTGTCCAGCAGCTTCTTTCCACCATAATACAGAATAGCTGCCTCTACTAAATCATCAAGGTCCTATTACCAAAAGAGATGAATACCATTTGGCAACCAAGGATAAGCAATTAGCAAGAACTCTATGTGTGAATGACGGTGAGAATTTTGCCTTTAACACATTATCCAGTATCATCATAATAAGTTATATATTCCATAAAATGTTTATTTGAAAAGCTAGAGCCAGACCATTAATTTCAGTCACTCAATATGTAAAAATTTGACCACTCAGATTGCAACTAGTAGAAGATTCTTCAGTTATCTGCAACAGTGAGATTCTCATAACATGACGATATTTGCTGAAAGTATTATGATATTCAATTCATGCTGATGTATATGTTTCCTAATTATTGTATCTTCCTTTTGTGTAATAGAACTGTCCCAAATGCAGCACAATCTTAATTTCAAATTTGTAAGTCTGATCAAATTTCAATATTCTGCCAAGTATGATCAGTTTTTATTGATAGGATGACGATGATCCATAGGCTCTACAAAGATGTCATCCATGAATATCAAGGAAAGAATATAGGACTCATGCATCCCATAAAATGTTTTATCTACAAACATGGATTTAATAAGAATAAATAAAGGTGTTCACGTGTACCTGTCTGTGACCTTCTCCTGATACTTCTGCAAGAAGTTTACCATTGGGGCCAACAATGGCAAAGGTAGGCCATGAACTTATACCTAGCTTACGCCACAAGAACATATCTCCATCATTGACAACCTAAACTGATTGTAGGGCTTGATTAAAATTGGGCACTGTAGTAGCTTTCCTATGAAACTGAAGACAACACAACAAACTCAAATTGATCTTTTAACAATTTTAAGGCAAAAATTTTCCTGCCTTGGACTTATGCACAAGTAAAATACCACAGATGCTACAAACCAAAAAACCCGTATAAAATACTTAAGGTATATGGCTTCACCTGGTAAGAACATCAGCATTATGATCACCACGAAGATTTAGAAATAACAATGGTGGAGAACTGGATGCCATTATTAGCCATATAAGTATCCAAGTAAACATTTAAACAGTAAAGCATATCAAGAGTTGGCTTGCTAGGAAAGAGGCAATTGAGACAGAAAAACATGCAAATAGTGCAATGTCAGTAAATATTCTAATATAACACTTTAGTAGTGCAAAATCAATCTCCTCGTCATCAGCAAAACTTTCAAGAAGATAACAATAACTTCGGTTCAATAATAACGCTATACTCTCATCAATATTCATAGAATTCAACGTTCTCATTTTCTGCATTACTACAGCCAGGCAAAGTTCAGGACAGTTCCAAAATTGAACTTACTGGGTGAGAGATATTATAGCGTAATACTGCATTACGGATGGCTTCTAAATCCTTCTCATTGTCAAACTTAGCTGAATGCACCCCCACAACTATAAACTGCACAAAACAAAAAATGCAAAAGATAAAAAAAAAAACATGAGGAAGTAATAAGAGAATAGATGGGCTGTTCAGATCCTTAAACCACAAAACAAATACCATAGGAAAACTAAACAAGTCAAATATTAGTCCACAAATAAAGTTTATAAAGAAGCAGGTCTTACTGGCATATCTTTGTATTTCTTCTCCAAAAACTCTAGATCTGGCAACACATGCAAGCAATTTATGCAGCAATAGGTCCAAAAATCAAGTAGAACCACTTTTCCTCTTAATTCCTGCTCATCAAAGGTAATTATTATGTAGCTAGTGACAGTATGCTTTCTATTGGACATAAACTTGTGGATAACCATGTCATGATGGTATAAGCTCAAATTTACAGATTCAAAGCTTTTCATAAGTTGAGGTTCTTTTATTTTCTTTTATCAGTTCAGTTTTGATTGTCTGGTGGTTGATTTTAAACCTGATTGGTGGCTTCTAAATGCACTTTCAATTTAGAATAATGAAGGATTCCTTAAACCAAGTTTTCAAAGATAAAACTAAACAAATTATCATCTCTGAAAAGGAAACAACTAAAAACACAGGTTCAATAGTGCTAGCATATCAAAAGCTCAGAGTTGAATGAAAAAAGAAACCCTGTTAAATTGAAGTGGAGCTGTATTTAGCCAATCAAGTTTAGATGGAAACTCTGGAACAATAGTAGCGGTCCCCCTGACAGGAATGGAAAAGAATTAATGGGGGAATAGATTTAAAGATCAAGATTAATACCTAATGATTTAATATATATTCAAATACTGCACATGAATCAAGAATGGTCAACAGGACAAATTCTTGCTTACCTAGTCTCTAGATCGGCAATATAATTGAAAAAGCGTTGTACTCTTGAATCCTGTGACCTGTCTGTAGCCAACAATGACAAATGAGATTGAACTTTTACTTATTTCATGATTACAAGTTGATACAACTATCAAAAAGGAAAGAATAAAAGACCAATAAAAATTTAAGGCATGAAGAATACTGAAATGACGAATAAGAGAAGGAAGAGTACAAAGGAATATCAACATCAAGCACAATTAAACTGTATAACATACAAGAATTACCTTTATTTTGATCAAAAGATGGCCTCTGAACTCCAAACAACAGATTCCATACAGCTTTAGGAGATGCATATTGCATTGACTGAAAGAGAAAGAGATTCACATATGTTAGAATCAGTTCATCTTTCAGGAACAAATGATGTCTGCAAGTCCCTCATTTTGGATATATAATAACAGGGTGGGTATTCTTTGGGACCCACTTTTGGCTCCAATTCTGAATATAAAAGTTCATTACCTTCCAATTTGAGATTGTAAAGAAGAGGCATGCAATTGCTATCCCCAAGCTTCCATATCTTATAACGTCACGCCTTGTAGTCTGAAACCTGTCCATGAATTATTTCTGCAGCCTCAAACTAGAGTTCTACGCAATGTTTCATCTGTTTGGCAGATGAAACCTGGAAACAAGTTTTTCAAGCAAATAACACTGGCCATACTAGTAACTAAAACTACAAAGCCTGCAGCTTGTTCAGGATTTATCATGAGATGATCAAGAAATCACTCAACTCAAAAGATGGTCAAGAAATCATTCAACTCAAAAGTTCAAACTACTGAGTTAGATTAGAAAAAGGCTTAAATATTATCCTAGCACCCTCATAACACTGACCGCGGACAAGTTACAATAAATCACAAGTTCATTATAGACAAAGGAGCATCAGTTGAACTTGAGATCTCAGATCATAAAGATTTTAATTCCATGTCAAGGTTGAATTTGAAAACTCTTAATCACAAAGGTTTCCATGTCATGAAGGACGTCATTCTAACAAGTTGAATAAACCCCTTAAATATGTATGCTGAAAAACTTTCAAAATCAAGGTGAAAACCAAATTTTTTTCACACTGAACTATAGAACCTTCCAGAAGAAAAAAGAAAAAATAACATCGAATGAATTTTGTCGTTTCAACCGTTATAGAATCACTCGTGATGAAGTTCCTGAGGTATGTCGATCATTATCTCCCACAACTAAAGGACTTGGATATCCAAGCAGTTGACGTCAGCTAACCAATCAACTGGTAATGGCTACCCTATTTAACTAAAGAAATGAAGTCTGCACCAAGCAGCAGAGTGTAAAAGACAAAAAAGGTGGCGAACATGGTTCAACTAATATTTTGAAGGCAAGAACCTCTCTTACCCTTCGATTGCGAGGGCCTTGTTATTGCTAGGAAAAATGTTGGTGAGTGATCCATTATCTGCTCTTTCTTTGTCCATTGCTGATGAAGTCTCTGCAGAATTATGAGCAACATGCGGTTGTTGTTGTTTCTCATCTGCAAGGTTATATTTCTATTAGATCTTTTAATTACTGAACACAATCTGTGTCAACTAAAACCCAGACTAGGAAGTACCATGAGAACTTTGAATATTTATGTTGTTCTTGCATCTTAGGATAGGTTTAAGTCAACACTTATAAACTCAAAAGATCATGAATAATGTGCAGCTTAAACTTGAAAAGGGAAAGTTTTCCATTAAAAGAATATCCATTACAGCAGGTTTTTCTCACTTATAATTGCTTAAAGAATGGAAAAAAAAACACATCACAGCTCTACATTTTCAGAAATACAAATCAATATTCTCAACAATCCTTAGAACTACATACTGTAGCGACCAGCTCCACCACTGAGAACATCATCAAGTGAAACATCAGCAATATCATTTCTGATAAGAGATGGGTCGGCATTCTTTAGAGAATCTTTAGATAATGTAGTCGTCACAGCTATACACCTGCATGAAACATGAAAATTTTACCATTAAATCTCCAGTAATACCTGGAAAAGAGAACAAACCACTTGAACAAAATGGTGAGATCCATATAAATATAGATTGATACATGGGAAAAGAAATAAATCTCAAAAGGTAGAATTGAAAATTTATATATTTGTCTTGAAAGTATTGAACTTTTCATATCAACACCAATTTTTGTGTGTTAATTATTGATACCACATTTACCTCATCTGTGCAGCTTTTGCAGCCTGCACTCCTGCTAGGGCATCCTCAATAACAATGCACTGGTTGAAAAATGACATGATCAGGATTATTACTAAAACAATAAGGAAATATGAATTTATTTCTTTAGATACAACTTCTAAGTTCAAAAATCTTGTAATCAAGTCTTTCATTAAAGTGTAGGAAAATTAAATAATTTAATGAAGAGAAAGAATAAATGCTCTACATATAACTCACCTTACATTTGTCAATGATAACTGTCTAGATATAGTCAACTATAACTGCCATTTTATTGCTGCCATATATTATGTAAATACATGCCTTTTTTTAGAATAGAGTCTGTTGTAATTACGGGATATGATTTGCTGTAATTGAGGCATATGATTTGTTGTAACAACTTTATTTAATCAAGGAAAGCTCAGGCTAAGGGCATTCAAACTTTCACACAAAAATTCTGTCTTATGTGTTCTGTTTTGTTATGGTATCAGAGCCCTACGGGGATTTTTGTTCTTCTATTTTATCTTCCTTGTGAATCTTTTCTGGTATTATTGGTTCAGTCGTGAATCTCTTAGAATTGCAATCATGGAGAAATCAGAGACAACTAGTGTCAAGTTTTCAGGTAAGAATTATTTTGCATGGGAATTTCAGTTTTAGATTTATGTTCAAGGGAAACAATTGTGAGGAATTATTAATGGCACAGATAGCAAGCCGACTAATCCAACCAAAACTGCAGAGTGGGCAGCCAAGGATGCTCGAGTTAAGAGCTGCATATTGCAAACTATGGACTCTTCCATTGTTGTCAATCTTCGTCCTTATAAGACAGTCAAAGCTACGAGGGATTACCTCAAGAAAATTTATGATCAGAACAGTTCAGCTAGACGTTTTCAACTGGAATATGACACTTCAAATTAAACACAAGGAAATCTGTCCATTCAAGAGTATTACACAGGTTTTGTCTCATTATGGACAAAATATACTAACATTGTGTAGTTCCTGCAACATCTCTAGGACCAGTTCAAATTCTTCATCATACTAGTCAAAGAGATCAATTCTTGATGAAAATCAGACCTGAATATGAAGTGGTGCCTTCTAATTTATTGCTTTGGACTCCTCCTCCATCCTTGGATGACTGTTTGAATGAACTACTAAGGGAAGAGCAACATCACTTAACTCAGACCACTTTACAACAATAAGGGAATTCCACCAATATTCTCAATGTTGATTATGCAGCACAAGGAAAACAAGAAGTTCGAAATATGACCAACACTCAATGTTACAGTTGTAAGGAATATGAGTATATTGCAAGTCAATGTTCTAAACAATTTTGAAACTATTGCAAAATTAAGGGACTTATTATATCTGAATGTCAAGCGTCCACAAAATCGTAATCCTCATGCTTTTCGCTCTTCTACTACCAATATGGTGACTGAATCTCCAGCTGTAGTTGAGTCTTTTCAACCAGCAGTTTCATCTCTTAGCTAGGAGAATGTTCAACAAATCATTATATCAGCTCTTTCTGCTCTCGGTTTAACTAGTAAAAATACATCTCTTTCTAAATTCTGGCTTTTCGATTCAGCTGCTTCAAATCACATGACTCCATCATCTGATAATTTGCTTAATGTCAAAAAGTATGATGGCAACATGCAAATTGAGACAGCTGGTGGGGATCATATTCCCATCATTACCACTGGTGATATTTCTTTCTCTTCATCCATGGAAAATGCTTTTGTTGCACCTGGTCTATCGACTAATTTGCTTTTAGTTGGACAAATGGTTGAGAATAATTGCAAAGTCATTTTTTCTCCTTCCGGTTGTACTGTGTAGGAACTGGTGTCAGGGAAGACAATAGAGGAGGGGCCTAAATGGGGCAGACTTTTTCCTCTTCAACTTAATGAACCAGCCAAGCCTATGAATGTGTTTTCTTTATTTTCTTATTCCGTTCAGCCTGATTTCAAGTTATGGCATGTTAAATTAGGATATCCAAATGATAGAACTCTTTTATCCATGATAAAGTCTAGAGTGCTAGGCAATAAAATTCCATCTTGTCTTGTCAAAATTGATTGTTCTAGTTGCAAAATGGGCAAAAGTCTCAATGTTTTGATTTAATTCATAGTGATGTCTGGGGGATTTCACCTGTTATATCTTATGCTCATTACAAGTATTTTGTGACATTTATTGACGATCATGGTCGTTTTACTTGGATATATTTCTTGCGAACCAAATCTGAAGTCTTTGATGCTTTTCAAATATTCTTAGTTTTGGTTGAAAATCAATTTTCCAAAAGCATCAAAATTTTCTGTTATGATTCAGGTAGGGAATACATTTCTAAAAATTTCCAAGAGTTTCTTCAACAAAAGGGGATTGTTTCTCAAAGGAGTTGTCGATATACACCCCATCAAAATGGCATCGCTGAGAGGAAAAATCGTAACCTTCTTGATGTGGTTCGCTCCTTACTCACTGAATCTGCCATACTATCAAAATTTTGGGTCGAAGCTTTGACTACTGCAGTACATTTAATCAATCGTATTCCTACTACTATTCTTAACAATCAAACACCATATTTCCTACTCTATTACCAACAACCTGAATATACCCATCTCCAAGCATTTGGATGTGTTCATTTTGTTCTTCTTCCTCCTCATGAACACACAAAAACTCTCTCCTCAATCAATCAGATGTGTTTTTCTTGGATATGCACCACACCAGAAGGGTTATATGTGTTTTGATCCCTCCACTCAACGAACTTGAATTTCTCGTAATGTTATAATTTTTGACCAGCAATATTTCCTTCCTTTTTTATGGTGTCACTCCAAACATTTCTAGTCACTCCTTTCTTCCTTCTTTTGAAGAACAGTCGAGTCATCTTAACAATAATCCTCCTACTCCTGTTATACATTTTAAACCTAGCATTGTGTATACAAGGAGAAGCAGTAATGAGGTTCAAACTAGAGATTCTTCATGAGTTATCAGCTCAACCAACACCTGCTATAACTCTCTCACATCCTACGCAGTCTTCCCCACCACTATTCCCTGATATTGACCCACCACAACTTCGAAGGTCTACTCGCACCATACATCCTCCAAAAAGGTATGGATATTCTCCTGAGAGATTTGGTTCTCACAAATCTTTTGCTGCAACACTGTCATCTATTACGATTCCTGGATCTTACTCAGAAGTTATGAAGCTTGATTGCTGGTGGAAAGTTACTTAGGAGGAATTTGATGCTTTACAGCAAAATAACACGTGGGACATTGTTATCTTGTCCATCTTCAATCAATCCAATTGGTTGTAAATGGGTCTTCTCTGTCAAATTGAAATCTAATGGGTCATTCGAACAGTGTAAGGCTCGACTTGTGGCTCTTGGAAATGGCCAAGAATATGGGATCAATTACGAGGAAACTTTTGCTCTAGTTGCCAAGATGACTACTGTTCGTACGATCTTGGCTATGGTAGCTTCTCAGAATTGGGATATCCATAAGATGTATGTCAAAAATGCGTTCCTTCATGGTGATCTTAAAGAAAAAATTTATATCCGTCCTCCACCAGGTTTGACAACAACAACTACTGATGTTTGTCATTTGAAGCGCTCCTTATACTGGCTTCAGCAAGCTCCTCATGCTTGGTTTGAGAAATTTCGACAGACTCTTCTTCATCTCTCTTTCGTGCAAAGCAAGTATGATCCTTCACTATACTTGCGTAAGACTCTTGCTGGTATTGTTCTTTTACTTGTTTATGTAGATGATATTGTAATCACTGGAATTGATTTTGCCAAAATTGAACAACTTAAAGCTTCTCTTCATACTTCTTTTCATATGAAAGATCTTGGGGTCCCTTTCCTATTTCTTAGGGCTGGAAATTCACAGAAGCAGCAAAAGTAATTTTGTGAATCAACACAAGTATTCCAGTGACATAATTCAATTGGCAGGCTTATAAAATTCAACTCCAGTTGATACAACGATGGAAGTCAACATTAAATATCGTAAAGATGAAGGTGACTTTCTATCAGATCCTACGTTATATCGACGCCTAGTTGGGAGTTTAGTTTACTTCACAATCACTAGGCCAAATATATCATTTGCAGTCAACATGGTGCGTCAGTTTATGGCTTTTCCACATCATTTCAATTTGGCAACTGTTAAGCAAATTATTCGTTATCTTCTGGGTACCTCCAATCGTGGCCTCTTTTTTCCATCTGGTTCATCACTTCAAATTATAGCTTACAGTGACGCTGATTGGGCTGGTTGTCCTGATACACAACGTTCTACTACTAGATAGTGTGTATACTTGGGTGATGCATTGATCTCTTGGAAATGTAAGAAACAAGAAAGTGTTTCCAAATCCTCAACTGAAGCAAAATATCGTGCAATGTCTGTAGCATGTTCTCAAATTACCTGGTTACGTGGTTTACTTTCTGAATCGGGTTACTCACAATCTAATCCTACTGCACTACATGTTGATTTATACCAGTGCTATTCAAATTGTGGCTAACCTAGTCTAACATGAACATACCAAGCATATTGAGATTGATTGTCATTCAATTCGAGAAGCATTCGATAATGGTGTTATTTCTCTTCCTCACATATCTACAGATCAACAAATTGCTGACATCCTCACAAAGCCTCTCACTCTTGCTCGACATCAGTTTTTTGTACACAAATTGATGCTGCGTGACCCACAGGTCAATGATAGCTGTCTAGATATAGTCAACTATAACTGCCATTTTATTGCTGTCATATATTATGTAAATACATGCCTTTTTAAGAATAGAATCTGTTGTAATTACGGGATATGATTTGCTGTAATTGAGGCATATGATCTCTTATAACAACTCTATTTAATCAAGAGAAAGCTCAGGCTATGGGCATTCAAACTTTTACACAACAATTCTATCATGTGTGTTCTGTTTTGTTAACTTTCCCCTTAACAATATGCCCACACAGTAATTGCTCTTTCTTTAAAGGAGAAAACAAGGTCAAATGGCTATAACCTAACAGCCAAAGCAGTCATAGGTAAAAGCTAAGACTGAAAACTTGTAGGCAACATTGTGACTAAGTGAAGTACATTCAACACAAAGCTTTACCAAAAAGAACTTCAAACATGAAAAGACTATTATGTTTGGCCATAATATGTTATAAAGAGCTTTTATCAACAAAATCCTTTTATTCTTCTTTATCATTGAAGAATTTAGTTCCCGGCATGGTTTAAAGAATTTAAAAATCAGTTAAATAGATTTCCAAATACTATGGTTCGTTTAAAAGTGCCTATTTCCAAAGCAATGGTAAATCAACTAGGAACTTAATTGATTATTTCTCCAAATTATTCGATGCAACTGTCAATTACAAAAACTAACATGTTGCCTCATAAGGATCTGAAAAAGAGTGATTCCAACAGAAAATTAAATCACATTAATTATGCATCAAATTTTCAGTTCTACTGGAGAAAAAAGATTATTGTTAGTAGCATATTCAGGAAACAGATACTATTCCTAGGACCAATAACTTATTAACTTATATGAGGAAATAAAACAGCAGAATCAGAAACCATACCTCACTTTGAGGCACATCCAAGATCTTTGATGCAGCTAAGAATATATCAGGAGCTGGTTTTAAATTCTCAAAAGCATCTGCTGATACAATAGCATCAAACCTGATAAGAAAGACAATTAGAAACCACTTAACTTTCCAGATAACTACTCTTGTGCTAATATTTCTTTTACAGACCACAGTTTAGCATCAAAAAAAGAAAAAACATGCAGTCAGAAGATTTCAACTTTGGATTTCAAAGCAACTCCATGACATGTGTGCATCGGCTTAGGTTTTGGATTTTGAAAATCATGTTTATGCTTTTAGACCAACCAGATTGTGCTCTTAAAAAGAAACAAAACATTACATATCTGAAAATATTATAATTCTGAAGTCCTTGATAACTGAAAGACAGGATAGATATTTAAGTAGCCATAAACTTGTTTTTGATATAAAAAATGAAAATTGCTTGATGTAAATTATACATTCCATGAACTTGAGTAGCATAATGAAAGGAAGTTAGTTTACATTTCCAATGGTAAGCCAGCAGCTGCCAAATTTGCATCAACTTTGATACGATCAGCACTAGACGCAACTGCAACTTTGAGGCCTTTGTTTTTACACTGTTGTACAGCATCAACTATGAAGTAAATTTGTCCTGGCAATGCAGTTGAAATAGATATTATCGTATTAAGCTTAAATGTATGACTAAAATACCTCAGTGATGAGTTCAAGGGCTCCTGGAAATCCTATCCCAGAATTTGGTTTTGCATACTGCACATGTCAACAAAATTTGGGAATCCCATGATAAGCTCGAAAAGCATTATAAACATCTAAAGATTTTAAGATGCGCCACCTTATCTAGATATATCTCAAAGAACCTTCTTTTTGCTGCCTCAGGGTCAAATCCCTGAACTCCCTTAACCTTAGCCACCCCTCCTAAAAAGTTTGCTTCACCTACATATTAATGAAATAGTCGTAAAGATGAAATTTATTTTAACAAAAAAAGAAAAAGAAATTTATATCCGAATTGCACGAAGAAGGCTTCAGAATGTCATTTGCATATCGACTCAAATAACATAAGCACATATCAAATTGCCATAGATACACCGAAAACATCATGTTGCTAATAATATTTGCCGTTAAGAGTTTAGATAATCATCCCAAAAACAAAGCAAAAGAGTAAGACGCCGGGACTTTAGTCAAACGAAGAAACACAAGAACCTGAAGTTCAGAAAAAGATGTTGCTTTCATTTCCTCGTAAAATTGAATGAAGCAGAAAATTAGAGAGTTGCATAACATTGTACCTGGATCTTTTGAATAAATTGACTAAAAGCAACGGTCCTAACAGCAGAGAGGAAAAGTGATTCTGGTTTATGTAAAAAGTATTACACTGGGGTAAGCAGCAGCGAGAACTAGCCATTATCACATTCTTACATTCAATCAGCACTATTTCCTAGTCACTACTGAATTTGCTTACAGTGTAATACTTCTCGTTCTTTTGAATATGAGTTATTGGTTTACTGACCAAATATTTGATCATTACATCAATTTTAACGAGTTCAAATAGAAATATTTCTTACCTGTACCCATAAACGGCACAAAATCCTCCACTGTAACTTCAACTCCCATCTCAGCAAAAACATCAACGCCAGCTTTTCTTGAAGGTTCTTCGCTGTTGCATAACACTCCATCCATGTCAAAAAGCACTGCGGATACCTTTCCCCATCCATTTCCTGCTACTTCTGAGGGATTCTTCTGCTCGACATCCACGCATGCCTTAACCATTATTTTTCTCGTAAAGATCAAGTCTTTAGAACTCCATTGGAAGAGGTGAACTGATTTCGAAATGGGTTTCGGCCTTTTTAAGTTGGGCGTGAAGAATAACAGAGACTTGGGGTGTGAAAGAGAACAGTGTGGTGACAGTAGCCTCATGGCCATTGCTAAGCTTTTAGAGTTCAAACTAATCCTGTTTACGAGTGGCAAAGTCTGGTTTTCGTCAAAACGAGTTCAACCTTGCTTGCTGTTTACTGCTCAATGACTCTGTTGGACAAATGGTCTGGCTTTGAGGTTTGTTCATGTGATCAACGCATTGGCGTGTTTGTCATCCGAGGAGGAGAAGCTGACACAACTTGAGTATTATTTTAGTGGCAGAGAACGTCGTCCGGTTTTCTTGAAGCAAAAATGAGTGAATGGGCTGCTTTATCACTTGGTGACCACACTTTAGTCTCTCATTTTCGGCTCTGCAAATCTCTGTTAGGCAATGCAAAACGGACATTCAGCTCCGTGGATCCATCATGGATGGTCTCTGGGCTTTTAGTTAAGAATAGGATCATTGGTAGCCTGGTTTTGTTCAGACTGAGACCCACATTTTGGGAGTTTAAGCTTTTGTCCGGTCATCAAAAATAACACAACAGTGACTGGATTCTATGTAACGTGTAGTTATCAACTGTAAAACAGTTGTATCCCTTGATTATTCAAGCTATTCTAATAGCTTGATTCAGCTACGTACTCACCATCCTTGATCTTGGTAATGCAATTCAATTTTAAAAAATTGTCCCTTTATTTTTTAGTAAGTGATGCAAGTGACTAGAGAGGGGTTGCTTTGATTGAAATTCAAATATAGTTTTATGGTTAATTTAATAAAATTTCAAAGATAAATTATATTTTAATTTTGAAATTTTACTTAAATTTATAATGTTAGATAGAAGTATAAACAATTATTGATCAAATGCTAAAAGTTAAATATCTGTAAATATAATTTATGAATCATTTCTTAATTTTTGCATTAGTTTCATTGATATAAAGTTAGGGTTGAAAATGGACTGGGTCAAACTCAATTCAGATATGATTTGATCCTAGCCTAAAACTTAAATGATCGGACTAGGGTTCATTGGCTCGAAGCTTGATCAAGTCGGGCTAAGCCTAAAAGTCTTACCAAAAAAAGCTCACCCTTTAAACAAATTAGAAAAAGAGATAAAGAAATTCATTGCCTTGCATTATCCTAATATTGAAGCTTATGAATGACCTTCTCAATAATGAACAAGTCCTTTACTAGTGAATTTAAAGACATAAATGAAAAAGGTGAAACTTCACTAACACATGAAAAGAAAAGAACCAAGTAATAGATTCTATCAAAGTTTTATGGTGTTAAGCTCATTAATTTCAATGGTCATTATTAGGGATATCAAAATATGAATTAAGCAACATCTAGGAAGCACTAAGTAAACTAGATCCACCAAAAGGAAAAAAAGAAAAAGAAACAATCTCAATTAATTTTATCTAACAACTGTAATATATATAGTTATATAAGGCATACATTGGGATTGTATAACTCCATCCTTAATCCCAAATCACTACAAATTCAAATAACCAAAATTTAACACAATTAACCAAATATTTAAAACTCTAAGTCAAAACTCACATCAACATTTTATTAAACCAGGTACATTAAACAATAGCCTGCAGGGCGTAGCTTAGTTGGTTCCAGAGGGGCAGATTTGTTCCAAGGTGCAAGGTTTGAATCCCACGGTCTGCAGTGTGGGAGCAACATTCTTGAGCCCCTTGTGGGCTTTGAGGGTGGGCTCCTTGTAGGCCTGTGGGTTGCTCACCTCCCCTTTAGCAGGCCGCTGAGTACCTAATTTACATCCTCCCAGTTGCTTCGTCGGGCCGGGGTGTGGGGGGCCCTTTGAGTTGGGATTCAACCTTTTGCTCCAAAGAAACAAAAGTGAGTGAAAAGAGAGATAAAATATTATATATATTTTGTGAGTAGTTTTTTCCTTATAATTCTCCAATTTTTTAGTAGTAAAATTTTTGTACCTTTACTTGTAATTTTTATTCTAATTTTAGAGTTTTTTACATCAGTGTTTATTTTATCTTTAATATTTTTAGTTTTATTTTATCTACAATATTACTCTATGTAATTCCTAATTGTTCCTGACAAATAAGACAATGGAAAATACTGACGGCGAAAGTGATAGGCTATGATTGTTTCGCATTTATGGTGCTGAGTCACTTATCGTGACTTTTAGGCTTTTAGCTCTGCTGTGTATGCACCTGGCTTATCAATAAAGTACAATATTGTTTTACTTTTTTAAAAAATACAACGATTGATTTGAGGTACTTTTGCAAAATGATTTTGGGTCATGAATATACTGTTTGATTAGGGTACCTAAAATATGTTACAGTGTACTCTAAAGGTTAGGAAAGATAATTCAATCTAAATATGACTTGATTTAATTTAAATTAATCATAATTTAGATTGAATTCAGATATAAAAATTTTATTTAATCAATTTGAATATGGTTAAAATTTTAAAATCGCATCATTTTAACTTAATTTGTTGTCAACTTCACTTAAAATATATAAATGAAAGTAAAATTTCAAAATATAGGAATAATAAAACACCAGTATAAGTCTATGAACAAAATAATGATATCTCTTTTTAGATCAAACTAATCTCAATTATAAGACATAAATAGATGTATTATCATAACTTAATATATGAATATAAACTAATCCGAATTTGAATTGATATGAACCAGGTTAATTAATAGGTTAAATTTAAAATTAATAAAATCGATATGAATTATAAAACATAAATAGATATATTATCATAAATTAACACACCTAAAGATAAATTGATATGAATTTGAATTGAACTCATCCAAGTTAATTAAATTTAGGTTAAATTTAAATTTAGTAAAATCGATTTAGTTAAAATTTTAGAATAATGTTATTAAATAAATTAAAACATAAAGTTAACTAAGTACATTAAAACTATAATTAGTTAAAAAATTAAGGAATTTAATTATCTTTTAACTCTTTTTAAAGCTTAAATTTGGAATATAAACCTTGGATATAGATAAATGTACTATCATATTCTATCATACCTGAAGATAACATATAAAGGATGATTTGACTTACTCACCAATTCTAGGCTTAAAATGTTGGGAAATACCTCCATTTTCTTAGAGATTACAACAAGATTGAAAGCCAACCCAAAGTACCTTATACTCCTCGAAAAGTTACAACACAGTTGATTTGAAGACAATATTCCTAAACTTCACGTGACCGGCGAGATTCGTAGTGTTGGTCGGATGGTCCTTCGGCTGGTTTCACTTGTCGTCTACCACTACAAGAACCTAGGATCGACATAAGGTCCGAAGTCTGACCCAGCTCAGTTGCGTTTAGTCCATTATGAGATATTGGTGAAGTATAGAGCTCGTTAATAAAATATGAGATACTTTAACATTTTCTTTTAAGTACAACTAGGGTTAGATATCTAGACGGATAAATTGAAAAATTAATAATTCTAATAAAACTTGTTTTTATATTATATTAAAATTTTTAATATAAATAAAGTGTAAAATTTATTAATAAGAATTGAGATTGACTCCAACCATTACTAAAATAATTAAAACTAATCATTTGAATAGTTAATATTTACTACTTATAAATTCTTTAATATTTTTATATTTAGCCATTGTTGCCATCTTTGCAAGAATTATAGAAAGGAAACGGAATACCAAAAAATGGAGAAGAGCATTCACAAAACCATCAAACAAGAAGTAAAAGGCTAGCCTTTGAAGTGATGTTCAACTAATAGAAATTGTTAGTTATAGTATGAACCTTCATAAATTAATAACTTTAACAAAACCTATTTTGATACGAGTAAAGTGTAGAGTCTATTAACAAGAATTAAGCTTAACTCCAATCATTATTAAAATAATTAGAACTAATCATTTAAATAGTTAATATTTACTATTTATAAACTCTTTAATATATTCATATTTAGCTATCATATTGTTGCCATCTTTGCAAGAATTATAGAAAGGAGACAGAATACCAAAAAATGGAGAAGAGCATTCACAAAATCATCAAACAAGAAGTAAAAGGGTAGCATTTGAAGGGATGTTCAACTAATAGAAATTGTTAGTTATATTATGAACTTTCATTATAGACCCATGATTAACCAACTATGAACTTGTATTTTTTTATTGAGTTTTTTGTTATCTTTGATCGGGATTAGTTTTGATTTTCTTAACTTTAAATTTATAAAATTTGTAATTAATAATTGTACGATAAAAAATCACTAATATAAATTACCAATGATTGAAAAACTCAACCGATTCAGCCATAAAAACCTTAATCTATCTAATTTTTCGGCTCAGATTTTAATTTTATAATTCAATCTACTTTAATAACTTTTGTCATTTATTACTAATTATTTTATTAATTAGTCGGTCAATAAGTTCTTATAACCTAAAATAAATTAATAACTTTTGATTTATCAATCTTTTTTCAATTAAATTTAAAATTTTAGTTAATTTAATTTAATTTTGAATTAATGATGGAATATAAAATTATTAAATTTAATATGTATAAAACTTTATTGCACACATCAAATAAAAAAATTAAGTTTTTATTTGTACTTAAATTATTTTGGATCGTTCAATCAATCATTTGAAAACAAAATTTATACTTCTTGTAGATTTCAGGCGATGTTAAAATTTCAGGCAACCGTCATTCATCGGAAACCACCGGTGTCTTCAACTGATAAATCAAACCGTCGAGTTTTGGCCGTAATTTATGTTTCCAAATCTCCTGAACCAACTCTAACCCTACACATATCTCCTTCTGTTTCACCTCCACAAGCACAAGCTCATCGTTTAATCTGTAAATCTCAACTATCATCGCGAAATTGCCATTACGACCTTCCAGTTTCGCTCCCCAATCTTCCTTCTTCTTCACTATCACATTCTCCGCCATAGCAGCTTCTGCAACTCTCGCTATTATATGCTCCGGCGACTCTGCGGACACAAACCGTTCACCGGAGACTGAAATGTCGGAGTCATCGAACAAACCCGACAAATCAAAACCTGAAGAGAAGGATATTATACCAAAAGCATTCAAGAAGTTGCCATTTTCATGATGGTTCTTTAAGTCGATATCCTCCAAGTGTGAGTTTATATCTCTGTAATCCTTTCTGAACCAAGGGTCGCGTAGAATTTCATCAATGGTGATTCTTGTCTCGGGGTTGGTGTCCAGAAGTCGTGAAAGTAACCGACGAAGCTCCGGCGATGTCCATATGGGACACCGGAATTTACCTGTATAAATCTTACGGTACATCTTAATGAGGTTGGTGTCGTTAAACGGTAAATAACCGGCGACGAGAACAAACAAAATGATCCCACATGACCAAACGTCGACTCTGGCACCGACGTACCCTTTCTTCGCCAAAATTTCCGGAGCAACATAAGCCGGAGTGCCACAAACAGTGTGCAGCAATCCTTCGGGACGGACTTGTTCTTGAGCAGCGCTGAGTCCGAAATCGGAAACTTTAAGATCAGAATTCTCGTCCAAGAGGAGGTTCTCAGGCTTCAAGTCTCTATGAAACACGCCCCTCGCGTGGCAAAATCCGACCGCCGAGATCAACTGCTGGAAGTATCGGCGGCTGAGATCTTCGCTGAGACGTCCTCGAGCGACCTTGGAGAACAGCTCACCACATTTGGCGAATTCTAACACAAAGTAGATCTTCGATTTGGTGGCTAAGACTTCGAAGATTTTCACGATATGAGGGTGGCGTAACCGCCGCAATATCGAGATCTCTCTCTTCACATGTCCCGTGAACCCTCCTTTCAGCACCTTCTGCTTGCTCACAGCTTTAATGGCGACGCTTTGACCTGTACGGACGTCCCTGGCATGATACACCTTGGCAAATGCTCCACATCCGAGTAGCTTCCCCACCTCGTACTTCCCGAATAAGTTAACCATTCCACGAGCATCTCCGGTAACCGGATAACTCCCACCGGCATTCTCCTCCATGTCCGGAGATCTACGCCGCCTGTATATATGTATTATGTTCAAGTGTTTTGTTTACCTTTTGCATTGATCGTAAGTGGAAATGATGAAACCCCATATCGAAATTGTTGAGGAACTTGTGGTAATTAACTGTGGAAGTTATCATGAACTTCATTAACTAACTAGAAAACTTGTAACAGAACTGAAAATCTTTCCCGACCACACATGCTTGTTGAGTTTCAGGCAAGGATATGGAAAAAAATGAAACAACTCGAGAGCTCTAAGAACTCCACATGAGCTGGGAAGTGGCTAGGACTTTGAGTAGCTCTGGGAACGATAAGAACTAAGAAGGATTTGTTGAACAGCTTCTTTAGCTGTGGTTATATAAGAACGATGGCTTATTGCTCAGGTGTTTCTTACTTCTCATTCCTTTTTCTTGGTTTCGTATTCTTCTAAATCACAAATTCACACTTAAGGACCCTAAGATTTCGATTTTGACATTTTTGACGTTAATCTCACGTATAATAAGATTTGATACAACAGGTTAGAACACTGTAAGTTAAGCAAAAGATTTCGTGTGTAAACAGAGTAGTCTTATTTCATATTCATAAATGCATAGAAGTTCTTCATACGTAACTCTAACCTCTTTCCTGTGTTTGCCTGAAAATGATGTTCAGCAATTATTACTTCGACGTGATAGATTCATAGATCTCTAAGTATATCGGAATGGATCAAACCTAGGTTAGTTGGTAAAAAGCATTTTGGTTTAAGTGAGGTCGCGAGCTCAAATTGTTCTTATATATACTACTATTTAAAATTTGGGCTCAAAGTTTTACTTTCTGTAAAGAACTTATCTAGCTTGAAAACTTTCTGTAAAGAACTTATCTAGCTTGAACAGGGATTAGTCTGAGTGTAAATGACTTAAAGATGTCTTCTCATAGTTGAGACTCTTCTAAAACAATTCGTATGCAAACAAAAAAAAAGTATAATGGAATGGTTTAATTTTTCATATTAATATTGTATTTTAAAAGTAATTATTAATCCTTATTACTCTGTTTAATTATATATAATTTATTTTACAGGATTTTTATAAAAAATTATAGTATTAAAATTTTCCAATTTTAATATAATATTGTTAAAAATATAAATAAACAAAAAATTAATAAACTATGACACAATAATTAAATAATAATACACCATATATATAATAATTTTTTAAATAAAAATAAAATAATTATGATTAAATTATAAATTTTTGGTTCAGTTTTTAATTTTCCAGTTTAATTTAATTTAATGATTTTTGTTGTTAAAAATATATTAATTTATTAATTAATCAGCTAATTTTCGTAAACTAATTTTTATTTAAACTTTAATTTTATCAATTAAACATTTTAAATCTTAAGTTTCTTATTGTATTAGTTTACTTTTCGGTCTAATTTTGAGAGTATTGGTATGAATTACGCTTTTCTAATTAAAGATAGTAATGAATAGGATTAGTTATGTTGATAATAAATTAAGATTTAAATATGTTTGAAATGTTTAAAATAACGTCGTTTTGTAGTAAGAATCGCTTCGATCGAGTTTCGGGCCGACACTCCAAATTTGAATCTAATCAATCTAAACCTGATGTATTAAGTTAAAATGAATTAGGTATGAACTCTTTTGACATGCTCTACTTTGTCATGCACAGTTTTGGAAAAATTTGATGATGGTTCACCCAACTCACTGAATTGCATCAGTCTTCGGTGGGGTTAGATACAGTACCACTTAAATATTCCTTCATGTGAAGTTCATTTTTGTTAGGTGAGATATTTCTTTTAAATCGGGGCTAATTAGTGTATTTAAATTTCTCATTTGAATGCTTAGTTAATTTATTTTGATTCTTTATTAAATTTAATTTATTAATTATGAGTAAGATTGCATACTACTCATAATTGTAAGGCTTTTTCGGATGTCCTTTTCAATCGATGCTATTTATAAGGCTTAGACAAGGTTTTTGTACCCATAATTTAGTTTTTCAAGATAGGTTTGTGGGGGAAATATCCCATAAGACAACCTAAAATTATAGGATTGTCATATTCTCAAAGTCTCTGAACAAAGATCTCTAACTTATCTAGTGACATGAAGAGTCAGTCTTTGTAGTATATCAGATGCTGGCAGATCTAGACACTATTAAGTCTTTGTAGTATATCAGATGCTGGCAGATCTAGACACTATTAGGTATTTCCTTTTGGCTATATCAAATTATTTATTTATTTATATATTGTTTTGGTAATTTTATTTGCAAAACTAATTAGCGTGCCAGATTTACTTATCTACACTTGTACATGCATCACTATTTTATTGTCACATTTGCATGTGAGTCTAGAGGTAAGGTGGCGTACTATCAGACTTTTTCAAACCCCACTTTGTTGCGAGACTTCAGTTTTGAGTGTGGTGATGATAATGAGTAAGACTGCGTATTACTAAACCTTTTCATGCTTCATTTCTAAGCGAAATTTCTACCGAGTATTATTGTTGGACATGTTTCTATAACAACCACATAAAAATTAGTGAATCAGCATTAATTTCAACAACTCGACGATGTTATTATCGTAAGACAAAGAAGATAAAGAGCTATGAAGGTGTCCATCGAGCTGTCCATTTCGTAGAGTTTCAGAAGGAATGGGGTTCTTCAGAGATGTTATTATCAATGTTTATGTATTCTTTTGTTTCTATTCTCGCACGAATCATTGGTGGTAGGTAGGCTTTTCTTTTTTAAATTGTATATATTATGATAAAAATAGATAATTTTTATACATAGGGCTCTATCTTAATTAACTCCTCTATCAAGTAAGGATAAGAATGCGTACTATCGAATTTTTTTAGATTCTATATCTCAGCGGGACTTCAACTTAACGTTAATTATGATAGATAATCTTTATATATTTCTTGACCGTGTTGATTTCAACTATAATCATTTTTTTAAGTTTGTAGTTAGAATTAGGCTCAAACTTTTTTAAAAGTTTCGATTCATACTTAAGTTCAATTATTTATTTAAACCTTAATTTATACTAAAATTCGAATTTTATGGTCCAAATCTAACTTGAAATTCAAAATTTTTTATTTATAAAATAACCCAATTTTATATATTAATAAATCCACTCAATTATCTTCAAAAGTTTAAGTTAATTATAGCTTCTCTTCCTACAATAATCCAAACTTGTAATCTTTTAAAAAGTCTATGATTTATGAAGTGATGACTAATTCAATCGACAATGATACTCAACAACTTAAATTCAATGACCTTTAATACCGAGCATAATTAATTGTTTGTGTCAATAATTTAAAAAATTTAATCAGTTCGATATGTTCAATTATAAAAATAAAAAATGGTTAATTTTTATTTAAATTTTAAATTTTTTGTTTGATTTACTTTAATAATTCTTGTTGTTATAAACTAGTCAGTTTATTCTTACAAATTAAAATAAATAAATAAATTTTTATCTAAATAGATTTAATTCATCAATATTTGTAATCAAATGACAAGTTCGAACGTTTACTATTAATGAGTCATCCTCTTTATCAGATAAGTTAATCTTCTCTAAAGACTATGATTGGATCACAAGGTGTCAGAAATTCAATTTCTTTAGTGTCAATGATGCTTTTTGAGGCTGAAAGCATAATGTCATACTGTTTAGTAAGATCTAAGAATTGCTTAAATATGGCCTAATGTTTCTCATAGGTCTTTAAGAGCAGGAGAATGTCATTGATGTAAATGATTGCACTGTAGAGGATAGGCTCATAGATCTTGATCATTGTTCTTTGAAACAGTGATAGGGCAAGAAGAGAAGATTTGTTCGATTATTCAAGAAATCCTCACATTATCTGAAAGTTAATCATTGTTTTCTCTGTGGACAACCAAGACACTTTGCACGTACTTGTCATCACAAGACTAAAAAGGATGTCAAGTTATTGAAGCAGATGTAATCAATCTTACCTGTTCAATATTCCAATAACTTTAAAGATCTGATTGAAGAACAATCTCACGAAGATGAGGACACAAAGTTTGTTGTTTCTGTAACGATCTCTAAATGATTCACTATATATGTTACAACAGACTTGCATAAAACTAGATTGTACTCCGGTTCAACGACCATATGTCTAGATCTAACTCTTTAGACTAGACAAATATGATAGACCCATTGAAGTCATTGGGTTAATAGATACTGGATCCAATTGTACGATCATCAAGCCCAATATTTTATCCTTTGACGTATGGACCTCACATAATGAGTATTTTACAGCTACAGATGACAATTCATTCAAAATAGGTATGGATACATACAGTAAAGAACAATGACCAAGATCTATGAGCCTATCCTCTACAGTGCAATCATTTACATCTATGACATTCTCCTGTTTTCAAAGACTCATTAGGAACATCAGACCTTACTTCAGCAATTCTTGGATCTTACTAAACAGTATGGTATTATCCTTTCATCCTCAAAAAGCATTACTGGCACTAAAGAAATTGAATTTCTAGGTACACATTTCAAAGATGGATTCTATCTGCTTGATCCACATATTGCACAAGAGTTGTTACATTTTCCTGATGAACATCTCACTATAAAATAGATACAGCAATTCCTCGAGATTGTTAATTATATCCGTGAGTTTATATCATATGTGACAGCTTATACTTCACGTTTATCCAAGTTTGGCGAATTCTAACACAAAGTAGATGTTAGATTTGGTGGCCAAGACTTCGAAGATTTTCACGATATGAGGGTCGCGTAACCGCCGCAATATCGAGATCTCTCTCTTCACATGTCCCGTGAACCCTCCTTTCAGCACCTTCTGCTTGCTCACAGCTTTAATGGCGACGCTTTGACCTGTACGGACGTCCCTGGCATGATACACCTTGGCAAATGCTCCACATCCGAGTAGCTTCCCCACCTCGTACTTCCCGAATAAGTTAACTATTCCACGAGCATCTCCGGTAACCGAATAATTGAGTAGTTCTGGGAACGATAAGAACTAAGAAGGTTTTGTTGAACAACTTCTTTAGCTGTGGTTATATGAGAAGGATGGCTTATTGCTTAGTTGTTTCTTGCTTTTCATTTCTTTTTCTTGGTTTCGTGTTCTTCTAAATCACAAATTCACACTTAAGGGCTCTAAGATTTCGATTTTGACGTTACTTAAACTAACAATCAATGTTTTAAAAGTTTAACTAAAGTTAAACTGATAACACAATATTCAAAAGTAGTAGTACGTTGTAAAATTAGTTATAAATTAAATAAAACAGAAGAAATTAAAAATAATTAAAAAATATTTCTTACTTATTTAATTTCTGAATTTTAATTAAAAATATTATTAAATAACTATATTTGCCTATACTAAATATCTAGGAGGTAAGTATTACGTATTAAAAAAAAACCCTCTAGGGGATGGCCGGGTTGGTGGAATAGGAGATATGGAGCTAAAAGGTCATGTGTTCGAATTCGCTTATTTACGCTCTCTCGATCGAGTTTACTGTACAAGGCTTACCTAGTATGGAGTACCCAGTTGACGTAATTTGCAGGCTATTGCGTTAAATTGAAAGTTTACCCAGTGCGCATCCAAAGAGTAGCAGTTGCAGGTTCTTCCGTTTTTAAAAAAAATCATAAAACAAAAAACTCGAATGAATTTTACGGTAAGAGTTATCGGCTAATGGTTTGAGTTTATTATATCATTTAATTTTAGATATGTAACACATTAGTAAAAAGTTAACGATCCCAAATAACAAGGCTCCTATTTTGCGAGAGCTAAAAGAGGTGCTTTAATTATATGCAACTTTCTTTTTACATTTTTATAAAGTGATTATTTAAGTGACTTGAATTTATGACTTTATAATCATAAATGAATAATCTTACAAGTTACTTCAAGGCTCGCCTATAGTAACACTCTTAATTTTAATTAGTTGTCTTTATTAGAAATTGTGTATATTGTGCAAGCAACATGTTTTAATATTAGGTGGTTCAACAACTTAAATTTTGGCTATTTTCTCCTATG
>JAOSBK010000007.1:16700782-16713117 GCA_027568895.1 Erythroxylum shatona | reverse complement strand
GCTCTTAACTTGTGACTAATCACTCAAATTTCTCATTCAATAGTTCTGATCTTTTACGAAAAGTTCGGGGTCCAACACTATATATATGGCAGGTGTTCCATACCTCTCCACAAAACTGCACATACTTGATGCGCTGTGCCGTAAAAGTTTAAATGGATATGGAGAGTAAGGTGGTGAGATCAAGATTCAAGAGGGTTTGTATGTTCTGTGGCAGAAGTACTGGAAAGAGGGATTGTTACAGAGATGCTGCCATTGAACTAGCTCAAGAGCTGGTAACTAAAGCTTTCACCTTTCAAGCTTCTTCTTCGTTATCTCATCTTCATATATCATGTTTCAAAGGTTTTGGTGTTTTATATGGTTAAAGGTGGCGAGAAGACTGGATCTTGTTTATGGAGGGGGGAGTATTGGGCTGATGGGTTTGGTCTCGGAAGCTGTGCATCATGGTGGAGGCAATGTTCTTGGGTAATGCCACTGATAAACTATACTTTCTCCTATTTTTTAAGTTTTTAAGAATGTTGTTTCAACTTTCGAAGTATTGCCAATTCACTATTGCTAAAACTACATGGGTTGCTCTTGTTTACAGGATCATCCCCAGGACTCTGATAGACAAAGAGGTGCTCAAATCTCATTCATTTTTTTTTATTTTGTTGTTCTTATTGTGGGCACTTTTATTTTTCGTTTGAATGAAGTTAAACCTTTTGATAGCTTCATTATGTCTCCAATATGCGTGTTAAAAGAATGTGTTAATGTGTGTGAGCCACAGATAACTGGTGAGACGGTAGGAGAGGTTAGGCCAGTAGCTGATATGCACCAAAGAAAGGCAGAGATGACTGTCATTCCGACTGTTTCATAGCTTTACTAGGTCCCATATGTTTCTTTCATCGAATAGAAGATCCAAGATCAGACCTTTACTTGTTCTGTTTCTTTGTAAATGGATGGCGATTTCATTTGGTCTCTACATTGGTTTCAGGCAGTTATGGAACTTTAGAAGAGTTGTTGGAAGTCATCACTTGGGCTCAACTTGGTATTCACGATAAACCTGTAAGCATCCTTAAAAAACTTTTAAGACAACAATATGATATTCTTCTAATTTGGTCTCAAAACAATGTTTTGTGAAACAATGCAGGTGGGTTTGCTTAATGTTGATGGATATTATAATTCCCTTCTTACTTTCATTGATAAAGCTGTAGATGATGGTTTCATTAAACCATCCCAGCGCAACATCTTTGTCTCTACACCAAATGCAAACGAACTTGTCTAAAAACTTAAGGTGTGTTCATGGCTTTTGCTTCCTTTACTGTAAAACACATATCTTGGGGTTGCCTTACCTAATAATTTTGTGGTTCATAAATGGAAAAACGATAAGGTGTTTGAAGAGGGAATCTTTCTTAGTTTGCCAAGTTGGTGTTTTCTTGCAAATGATTATAACATTTTGTTTTGAGTAGGATTACGTGCCTGTGCATGGAGTCATTGCTAAGGCAAGGTAGGACGTTGAGCAGCAGCAGCAACCACCGCAGCAATTACAGGTGGGGTTCAACGCCACCACTTTGCAGACCAAGGTGGCTTTATAAAAGAGTGACATTTGCAAGGAAGGATAAAGTAAATAGTTAGAGAAAAGTTTTATAATCCTCCTCTTAGCTTTATGGTTATTTTTTTGGTCGTATCCCAACCATTCCCTAAAGGTATGGGTTTAAGTGTGGGGGCGCTTAGGGTGGGCGATTCCACTTTTTGAGATCAAGGTTTAAGCGACATAGTCATTAATGGAAACTTTGATAAAATGGTTTCTTTTCTTTTTGTACGTAGCTAGCATTATAGAAAAGATAGAAAAAAAGAAAAAAATTTAAAGTTGGCACCTCCAACTTTAATTTTTTTTTTCTTTTGGAGGTGCCAAGCTTGTATTTTGTGGCTGGGATTATGTACAAAAATGTTTCATGGAAAGAACAAGAAGCAAAATCCAAAAATATTAGCAGTTTTACTCTCTGTATCAATCCTCTCTAGACCACATGCATGCCTCATCTTTTGTTTTAAGGTACTGTTTTGATGTCTGATACATACTTTAGAGCACATGAAATCCTCTGTTTCGACCCTCTAAAATGGTGGGTTCGAGTTGATGATGAAGACTGTTGCTGAAGGATGATGAGACATCTTTTAGTTTCACTAACTTGCTTGATGCTTGGTTGGTGTTGGTTAGTGAGTGAGTGGTCAGTGCCTTACGCTTGTTGGTTCTGCTCATTTACAGGGACGGATTTTGTTTGTACTGTTAACTTTTGTAAAGCTTGTAACTAAGCGAACCTACAAAACAACTAGGGAATATGGTAAGCAAAATTCCTCAGACTTTAAATGGTTGCAATGGCAAAACTATGCACATCTCATGACCCAGGTGGATTGACAGTGTTTCTGCATAACCACTTCCTATATCAGGTCAAGAAAACCAGGTAAAGAGCTACGTACCGAAAGAAGTATCAAAAAAGTCTAGGTTTTGGGTACTGCAAGTGTAGATGGGGACCAGCTTGGTTGTGTGCCAGTCATTTAGCCTCTCTGTTAGGTCCATTTTCTTTAGTATAGGCATTGATGATACAGTAAGAGAGCCGCCCTTTAGAGCTTGTCATATTTAACTCTGGTAACTATTGCTGGTGTGGGGACCATTTTCTTTCTAATTAAGAACACAAAATGGATAGAATTAGAAACTGAACACAACATGGTTATAAATTATGGGATGTTTTTTAGAAATGTGCATAAAAAGTCACAAAAATGCACATTCTGTGACATTTTTTAGAAACATGCATAAAACTTCACGAAATGCACAATCAAAAAATGTGCATAAAACGTCACAAAAATCCACATTCTGCGACATTTTTTGAAAACGTGCATAAAACGACACGAAAATGCACAATCTGTTATGTTTTATGGAAACGTGCAAAAAACATCATGAAAGTGCATATTCAAAAAACGAGAGTAAAACATCACGAAATTGCACATTCTGTGACTTTTTTGGAAACGTGCATAAAACGTCACAAAAATGCACATTCTGTGATATTTTTGAAAACGTGCATAAATTGTCACGGAAATGCACATTTTGAAAACGTGCATAAAATATCACAAAAAAACAAGCTGCTACGATTTTTGAAAACGTGCATAAAATACCACGAAAATGCATTTTCAAAAAAGTGCATAAAATGTCACGAAAATGCACATTTTGTGACGTTTTATGGAAACGAGCATCAAACGTCATGAAAATGCACATTGAAAAAACGTGTATAAAACATCACAAAAATGCACATTTTGTGACGTTTTTTGGAAATATGCATAAAACGTCACAGAAATGCACATTCAAAAAATATGCATAAAACGTCACAAAAATGCACATGCTGTGACGTTTTTTGGAAACGTGAATAAACGTCACAAAAATGCACTTATGTGATATTTTTTGGAAACGTGCATAAAAATCACGAAAATGCACATTAAAAAAAGGCGCATAAAACGTCACAAAAATGCACATTCTATGACATTTTTTTGAAACGTGCATAAAACATCACGAAAATGCACATTAAAAAAAAGTGCATAAAACGTTACAAAAATGCACATTTTGTGACTTTTTTGAAAATGTGCATAAATATGGTGTTCGTTTTTAAATAAGTGTAGAATTAATGTGCATGCTTATTTCTAATTTGATATTAATTATATTAAAGTTTAGTAAAGTAAGAATTTTTATATTAAGTATAGTACTTTTGTTAGATTGTCACATGTCAAAACTTGACACAAATAACTTCATATGATTACATGGACAAGCTTAACACAAGTAACTTCACATGATTACAAGGACAGTGGACCTTCCTCATAAGTCATGCTTTTGCATTGCTAAAAAAAGGAAAGAAAACGTTCAACGACCATTAGCGTAACAGATAACCAAAAGTTCCTCTTATCTGTTTTTAGGATAGGAACATATGAAATTGGCCAATACATTGAGTCAGATTGAAATTTGCTTTGTCAACAATGGGTTACCATTCCCATTCTCCTTAAACAGGAATTGTTGTTTCAAAAACTCTCATAGAAGCCTTCTGTGCCTGAAAGTAAATACATACACAGATATGAGACGCTAATCATGAGAAATTCAAGATTCATAAAATATGTGAATAAGAAAATTTAACGCATTAAAGAAAGGGGAAGAAAAGAAGGGACTAAATCTTTTGTACCCATAACCTTGTACTAACCATGTTCTATACGATCCAATCCACATAACTATGTAGAATCAAGAAAAAATGTGGATAGGATCGTATGAAACAATGTTGGTACAGGATTATGAGTACGAAGAATTTGATCCCGAAAAGACGACAGTATCTCACTTCTTTGTCCCATTTTGTGTGGATGGTGATAGTTAGGAGAGACAATGCTTGGACCATTAGTGCACCTACGTTTCCCAGCCAAAGTCCCTATGTATGCCCATATTTTAGAAAAGACCAAGTGAGCATTATAAAAAGAAAGCAGTCAAGGGAATGGAAGGATTAATAGAATTCTTACCTTGCCACCCGTATGGAGGACGAAAGCTAATAAAACTCCACATGGAATTCCCACTAAATAATAAGATCCAAGATTGACGTATGCACCAATCTTCTGCCAGCCACATCCTCTAGCGGCGCCTAATTGTTTAACACCCATAGTTAACCACCATTTAGCTATGCTATGTTTGAGAGTCTTGTAACAGTATGGTTGGTGAATGAGGATGGTAGCTTGTGTATTTCAACTGGAAAAGGAAAAGGTGAATAGAACAATATTCTTAAGTTCACCTGAAAGAACGCATTGGACACCATCGATGATGTTGGATCCTGCAATTATAGGTAACATGACTGCCACGTATTTGATCACCTGAACCTCATTGCTATAAGCATAGCCCCATACGTTTCGAATTGATATCAGTACTGTTCCCACCAGAACACTCTCTGTCATGGCCAAGCCAAGGACCACATATATGGCTAAGCGTGCTCTTTTAGAATTCCCCGCTCCTAATTCATTTGAGACCCGAGTGCTAGACAGAAGAAACATTTTGGTTGTGTTAAGCTGTAAACAGGCAACTGAAAATTGCAGGAAGGCTGAGGCATTCTCCATTGTGTTACAGCTCAATTTTAGATTTTGCTCCTTTTTCCATACAAAGCATTTATACTAAACGTCACAGTTGAGGACCCAATTGGAAGGAATTTATTAGCAGCAAAAACTCACCTCACAGCATTACTCAGTCCATAAGGAATCATCCAAATTGTTGTAGCTGTATTAAGGCTGCAAAGAGATATTCTTTAGATTCACAGTCAGAGCAAACTTGAAACGAAGTGGGCTGACCTGCTAGACTCTTGAGACTCAACAGATTAAGCATCTCAGTATATATATTTTATGAAGATACTAACCTAATAGAGAGCACTGATGTTTCTAACTTTGGGTCTGGGAGAAGACCAGATAGAAGAACCAACGTTTCAAATGACCAATTTTCCAAGCTGTACAAGATCATGCAGAAGTATCAGAATCAGCCGTATATAGTGAATAGTTGATCATATGTATTCTAGAAATATATTTAGTTCCTAAGTTCATGAAGTAATTAGTAATTACCAAATCATGAGAGCTGAAGGAATGGCAAGCCTCAGAAAATGGGGAATGTTATGCAGGGCTTCCTTGGAAAAGCCTGTCCAAGTTTTTGTGCACAAAGAAGAGAACTTTACATAAATTGCCAACAGCAATACATTCATCCAATAGGAAAAACAGTTTGCCAAAGCAGCTCCTTTCATTCCAAGTCCAGATTTAAAAACCAGAATCCAGCAAACTGGGAGGTGAAGCAAAGCCGTGATTCCAGAGATAAGCATCATGGGAAATACTATGTTCTGTGTCTGTAAGAATTTGACGAGGCATTGTAGAAGACCATATGCAAAGATGGTTGGAATCAAGAAGCGTGCATATATTCCAGCTTGAACAGCCACATCTTCATCTTGGCCTAGAGCTTCTAAAATTGGTCTTGTACTTGCCCAAATGATAGCAAGTGGTATGCAGGCAAGTGAAAGAACCAGCATGGCTCTCTGTGTGTGTATTCCCAACATGTGGTACTGCTTGGCTCCATATGATTGACCACAAAATGTATCAAGGGCACTTGACATTCCTAACTGTTTCATCAAGGCGACACAGTAAGAGGAATCAGGTCATAACCATTTCATCAAGATGAGTCCCAAACAAAGACTTGGGTATAATTCTCTGTCAGTAATTGGGGAGATGGATTTACTGCAAGGTTTACGAATTACTGTCTTCAAGAACCTATTTCCACTTATTACGGGGAGAGAAGAAATCGGTTGAAGAACCAAATCAAATTCATGTACAACATAAGAATCAACGTGATCTAGATTTAAAAGATAGTTCATTTGTCAATAAATTAGCAGATGTTTTTACTGACACTAAAAGGATGACTAAAATGCTCTTATTCGAATAGATGTCCTGGTGGGACAAATTTTTACAGTTGTTACAGATCAATTTGCACTCACTTGAACTGAGGAAGGCTATTAGGAGCAAGTGCATAATTAGTGCTCCAGAGGTAACTCAAGCAAAGCAATCACTTCCAAAAGAAAGTTTAGTACCAGTAGGTGAGAAAACCTACACAGAGATTCAAATTCTTCAGAAACATGTTTTAAAGACTTGCTCTTCTTCATCATTTAAACTGAAATTAGAAAGCAACATCTTAAGCTGCTCAAAGCCAATTTGTTGGACAACACCTTCCACAATATATAATCCTGAGGACGAGATGTAGATTGACCAATGACCAGGAGCAATTAAGAATAGTTACATTTTTAACAATATTAATAATAAAATAACCATGTTGGATGGCAGCAGTTGACTAATGATTGTGAGTCGAAGCATGCAACGACAAGAGAGCAGACGAGGTTGTTTGCTTAATTATTCTGCACCCAAGTTTTCTTTAACGAGGAACCAGGCGTCCATAAATGTATAAATGCGCTACAAGTTTACTAGGATAGTAATGAATCATGCAGCCCTTGTCATTTTCCACTACATGGGTCCTCTCAAGTTTGTCTATAATTCATAAATGAACGTCACGACACGACAAACGTAACCTAGCTAATGTAACATATTTAAATAGCCAGGTGAAGAAGATTCCTTATACGTTGCAAGTTTGCTTAAAAAATGATGTGAACTTTAAACAAATTGCATAATGTACTATAGCCAGACATACTAAGAATCTATTGATCTGATCAAAGTACTTTTCTTTTCTGTATGGATTAATGACCAGAACTACACAATAACAGATTACTTTTCGCTCTTGGTAGATCAACTCAAACGAACATCAACGGCATTCCCATGACAGGCTAAATGATGACAGAAGAAACTAAATAGTTGGACTTGAATCTCAAGTATGGTCGCTATACTCTATTACTAGGTTGAAGAGGGAAAGAGAGCTGAAGGAAACAAAATGAGGGCTAGACTAAGACTAGTTTGTACAATTAATCTATGCCTTGAAATTGTCTGCAACTCATATATATTGGTAAACGTACTAGTTATGCGTCTACATGTTCTCTTGAATTCAACATGCATGCCTAAATAGTATGAAAGTCCAAATGATGAGCTTTGAAAAAGCAGAAGCTTTTCATTTGCACGTATGCGTAGAATTTTGAGCTATTTGCTCCTCTTTTCTATTTGCATAAAAGAAAACGTATGTGTAACTTACCATCAAGCTAAAACCAGTGACAGTAGCAAAGGAAGTCGCCATTGAAGCACCAGAAAGGCTTAATTCACCAAGATGACCCACGAACATCACAGATATCATCTGTAAACAGAATTGCAACAGACTTGCAACTATTAATGGCCCTGCTAGCCATAACTGCTGCTTCAGTTCATCAACGATTTCCAATTTGCTAATACCACTTTCATGGTTTCTCTGTCTATTCCCAAGCTCATCATCAGCACCATCGCATGTAACTCCAACTCCAATCAAAGGAGCATTCAGAGACGACCTTTGTTCCTCACTCTCCATTTCTTTTGCATACACCCACTTTCCAATCGTAAAAAGTAGAAGTAAGAGACTGGAGGTTATATATACTAGTGATACTCGTATCACATTAATAATTAATAGTTTTCTGGATGGCAAAATAATCATTTTTTACTTGGAAGGAAATGTTGTGATGAAACTCAGTTCGAATGATCTCGTGGGATTAAACTGTACTAGCTCGATCTCTTGGTATAAGCATACTCCTCCACCTTAAGATCAGGTGATAAAAAGAATTAACAACTGAAAAACCGTTGAGGATAGTAGTTTCACAAATTTTCCAATTTTACTGTGTTCTTAGCACAAACAAAAATAAAAACAATCAAAAGCAAAATAACAAATAACAAATAACACTAGAAATTTGGTAACGTAGTTCGGCATACCTTGCTTACGTCTACGGGGCTCTCACTCAGCTTAATACTTTCACCGAAGTACAATAGACTTACCCAAGATTTTACTAAACCAATACCACTTAACCCTGACACTGTCTTTCGAGCTTACTTCCCGTGAAAGTTTTTCACACTCAATAACATGACCGACTTGTCTTAATCTCGTCAGAGAATTTTTCTAAACAACTTTTAATTAAAAGGTAACTAATAAAAAATAATTCAAGTGATGAGTCAACTAAGAATAAAAACAAAATACACTTGAGATAGAAAAGAAGATAACTTCCCAGTATGTTCAGCTCCTCTGAAATGGATCTGGAAATTGTTCACCAACTGAACTGACCCACGACAATTTCCAGAATTAGACTATAGTTGCTCAGTTTATAACCGACACTACATACACGCAGTCATCAAATAACTTCTAGCCGAAAACCAGCGCATAAAGAGAGAGACACTCCCAACCATGTGCTATTCCAATAATCCAATATCAAAATATTAGAGTCCCAAGGTTCTTCCCTCATATAAATCATCCAGCTTCAACAATTTCAATTAAATCATGTGGGATACGACATATACCATCAACTCAAAAATCAAAAGACACTCATGTGTCTTTCACGCACAGCCAAGGAGGACAAGTCTTCATTCAATAAACAATTAAGCCATCATATATATCTAACCCAAAAAAAAAAACAAGCGCACCTACAATTTTGTTTTTCTAAAATACAATTAACGCACTTTATACAGTTGACACACATCCACTAGATTCCGGTTAGCCCTCATGGAGACATACACGATACACACCATAAAGAGCCGCATTCTAATATGTAAAAACAATTCACTTAATTCCTATCCCAAAAATTTAGCAGTGCGCATATCAATCACCAATGTGATGATAATATATTTCAATTTTGTGTATGATTCTTTCACAGCTATAAGTGTAGCAACCACATCTATTTGAATCTAAGTCCAATTAATATCTTATATGTCCAATTAATAAATAAGATGCCAAAACTAAATAAAAAGACTATATATCTTAACAATCTCACCCTTTTTGGCATTTTTGTTATAACTCTTAAACTCCTCCTACATAATGTAATTGGACATATAAATATTAAATCCACAATGCTCCCCCTCAATTTAAGATTCAATAGGCAACATAAGCACAAGTCAAGCAGAAACAACAAATCACAGAAGATTAAATACAACTTCAGTAAAGTCTTATCTTCTCCCCCTTTAGGACAACATGTGCCAAAAAGACTAATTCGAGGAACACCGGGAAAGCGTAGAACTCGCTGCTTTAAGTGATGAAGAGCATCAATAGCCACTTGAATGATACCTTCAAACCTCTTACTTTCAGTAAAGAGAGTTACATGAGGATTGATAGAAGTCGTCCCTTAGACATCCGAGGGGCTAGATGTGGTGTGTGGCAAATCCATTACTTGTGGTTGACAAAAAACCCTTGGAGAAATGTTCATCAAGGTCACTAACACAAGTATACTCGACTCTATCTTGGGAACTTCATTGGCATATAAAAATTAAAAGATTAAGCATGGAAAGTATAGTAAAGAATCTGACTTACTCTCAATGGCCAACATAACTTCATTAATGAGATGTTCAAGATTGAATCGCACCCCAATACTAATTGCATAAATCAACTTGGACTGTGTCATGTAGACAGAAACAATGTGTGTGCTTGGAGTCCAGTTGGTCACAACTAATTTAAAGAGCACGAAATACTTTTCGGTAAGCATTGAGGAACAAAGTACAGAGCTAGACGGCTATGCAATCAATTTTCCAGCAGTCAGTACCGTAGCAATTAAGTTATTTGACACATTCCAATCATCATAATAAAGTAAATCACCAACCAAATTATTAAATCCCAAAAAAAGATTTAGATGAGTAGCATCAAGGCAGATTACCTGACCTTGCACATATACTGCTCTATAACTCATAGTAGTCTCATTCAGAATATCACAAGATAAATTGCAATAAAATTATTTTACCAAATTTGAATCACAATGCTACGGAAGCAGTGAGGCTTGCAGTAAAAATCGCTCTGATAATAAAGTGTCCAATCCATGTTGTTGAAACTCCTCTAAGTTGATTGGGCGATTGAGAACAAACCCGATAGTGTTGAGAGTCGCCCATTTCTGTTCAATTATAGAAGAGTAGAACTTGAAGGAAATCATATTATCCACTGTCAAGTGGACAGAAGAATTACGCCAAGGTGGTCGGATTGTTTTCTAACCCTATATCTTTGTATGTTTCTGAGGAGCTGTAGGAGGTGTAGTTGGTGGAGTAGGTGCTGCGGGAGTCTCATCAGAATCTAAAGCAGAGTCTTCAACCATGGATAATATGACCTGAGTAACATCATCATCTGGATCTGGTATTTTTATCCGAACAGAGGTATTGTTGAGATTATCAATAAGAACTACAGAAGATGACCCAGCCCCCGTGAATCTCCTACTGAGTATCGGATTGAGTATTAATCGACTGGAACGACGTGTTAAAGTTGTTGTCTTCTTTTCTGACACTAAAAGGAACATTTTCTCTTTATTATTGCCCATGTTTTTTGAAAAACAACAAAATCCTAACCAAAATCAACAAATTGAATCAACCTTGAAGTGAAAAGAGGCAACATCGTAAAGAGAAGATATGGGTCTTCAATGGAGGTTCACAAATTTCACATATACACTGAGTTCACGGTGGAGAAAGCTTCAACCCAATATCGTGTGTGCCTTGAGAGCTTGTGAGCCAACACAGATGAGAAATAGATGAAGCTTTAGTGGTGATGTCCCTTTAAATCCAACGTAAATCTAATGCCCATGATGAAGATGTCTTTAACGCGGCTACGGGGGTGATTTGAAGCTTAGGATTGGATAGATAGAGAGATGTAAGAAGGGCGTTAGTGAGTAGAGAAAGACATCTAAGGATTTTTTAATCCCTTGGATGAAAAACATACCTAGGGAGTTTTTACATTTTTAAAACAAAAAAACATATCAATAATGTAAAGCACAAAGTCCCAAAGCCTCTCGAAGAAGTTCAAACTTTAATGCATCAAAAGGTTTCGTAAAGATACCGGCAAGTGCTTATCTATAGATACATGTGACAAGGTGACTATTTTGCTTTCCACAAGGTTTCAAATAAAGTGGTATCTGAGATCAATATGTTTCATTCTTGAATGCTGAACTAGATTCTTATAGATGTCTATGACACTCTTGTTATCACATAAGATAGTCAACACATTCTGATCAATCCCATAATCTTTTAACATCTGCTTCATCCAAAGAAGTTGTGAACAACAACTACCTACAGCGATATGTTTTGCCTCAATGGTCGATAGTGAAATTGAATTATGCTTCTTGCTATACTAAGAGATCAAATTGTTTCCTAAGAAGAAACAACCTCCTGAAGTGCTTTTCTAATCGTCTAAGTTTTCAGCTTGATCTGCATCATTATATCTAGCTAGATAAGATGTTGAGTCAGATGTATACCATATCTTAAAATCAAATGTTCTACTTACATACCTGATAATCCATTTAATCTCTGTTAGATGTGTTTCTTTCAGGTTGGCTTGATAGTGAGAACATACTGTTAGTTTATGCCCTTGCAACCAATTTTTGGTTGTATTTATTTGTATAAATTTTGTATTCAATAAAGGGCATACTTTATCTATATGTATTTATTAAATTTTAATTATTAATCATAAAGATAAAATTCCTTGAATAATTGTTATGCAATTAGAAATTATAAGGTGATTATAATTATGAAATTCAAATTGCATTTTGTATTATTCCTAAAATGTTCCTAGTCATAGTTTCATCAAGACGGGGTATTGATGAAATAGTTAGACTAGCACATATTTGTTTCTTTCTTATGAAGAAAGTAATCGATCTCATAGATTAAAGTATGGAGATACTTAA
>JAOSBK010000007.1:16661782-16674792 GCA_027568895.1 Erythroxylum shatona | reverse complement strand
GAAATGTCATGAATGCATGTACAATCATGTGCATATACAAAAATTTCAATTTATGTATATATGGAGGCCATCTTATGTATGAACATGCCGAGACTAATTTACACACTCATAACATGTCCCAAATTACTATTTTACCCTTCCCATCAGTGATGAGATGTTACACTTTGCGGTCTTAGACATGGGAGAGGTTAAACAGCAAGGGAATAAGTACACCATACTCTTAGGGAGACCTTTTATGGCCACTACTAGTACCTTAATTGATGTGGAGAACGGGAAACTGAGCATGACTGTTTTGGGAGAAGTAGAATTTTCAATCTTTAATGTTGAACCTATTTCTACTACTACTGCTTCTAAAGATCGTTCTTTTGTTGATCAAACTGATGCTGCATATTATGTTTTTGCCTTGCAAGAAGAAGAAGGAAAGAAGCTGGACTTGGTTAAGGACAGTGATAAATGCTGCCAATTGCTAGTGGATGCAATTGAGGAAGTATTTGGGAGATTATTGGAGATATATTCAAATGAAAAGGAGAAAACGGTGGAATCAATCACTTTGAGCGACCCATCTTGAGCATGACCATTGAGGCATCCAACTACAAGACATTAAAGAAGCAACACATTTATTTTATGTTTCTTTTTCAATTATTTGTTGGTTATTATTTTTCTTAATGAACCTTAACTTAGTTTGTTTTCTTTGTGTGAGCAAGCTTACTCTTCCATCTCTTCTATCTATTTTCTTTGCAGTTATTTTTCATTCTTCGACGCAGTACAACACGTTCCACCCTAGATCAACGCAGTGATCACCCCCACATTCGTATCACATTTCTATCCTTTTCTTTGTTGCTTATTAGTTTAATTTCTTTTAGTTTTAATAATTGTCCTTGTTTGTGTTAATTTTTGCCTTTTGTCTTAGACCCCTCTTTTACTTTTTTGTGTCACATTAGGAATAATGTGATGTTCAAGTATGAGGGGGGGAGTATTGGTAAAAAAAATTATTATTTGTTTGTTGTGTGTTTATTTTCCCATTTAGTCGTTAGAGATGCATGGTTATTAAATGAACTCAATCTAGATTAGAAATCATAATATGAGTGAATGAGTACATTTGCATGCTTAGACTGATTGACTTGGATTTTGATTAAAAGGACATTAACTTGTTGTGATAGATGAATGACACTTTTCATTTGGTAAGAATTTGAGCCTTTTGAATTATTAACACCAAATTCTATTCGTTGTTGAGAGTGTTCTTTCATCATTAGGGAACTCTACAACTTGCTTGCAAACACTAGTCGAGATCACATAATCTTATACAAATGTTGAAATGATGAAGGCAATTAGGATTTACCCCTTTTGCTTAAAAAGCCACCATGATTTTACCTTTAGTAAACCTCCTATGAGCTTAACATGAAACCTTTTGTTTCGTTAGACCCAAAATATGAGCCTTGACCTTGATTATTTTTCCTCTTTGTTGTCCCTACTATAATGCAAGTTGAGTATTTGAATGTGTATGAATGGGTTTAGGGAATAACTATTTGAACAAGTTTGGGGGAATCAAAGGGTATAGTTGGCTTTTGAGTTAGGAACGGACAAAGTTGTAGTAATTATATCTCCTTTATATTTTTCTTCTCTTAATTTAGTTGTTTTAAATAAATAATTACTTAATAAAAATATATAGAAAAGAAAAGGAAGGAAGAGAAGATGATTAGAAAATGAAAAGAAAAGGAGAGACGTAAAAATGGGAAGTGTTAATTCTATTAACTAGAGGAAAGAATTGAGTCTTTTATGGTTCAATATTTTGTATTATTTTAAATGCTCAATTTGTGTTGTGGTTTAAACTATGATTTTCCTTTTTCCTATTTTTAGCTCGGCCCCATTACAATCAAAATAAAGACCTTCAAATCGATGTTTGTGTTTGATATAAGTGGTGGAGATTGGATTAGTAAGCAAGCTTATGGTAGATGCCTAATATGAAATGAACGATGAGAAAATACATATCCTATCTTTGAATGCTTAAGAGAATGGAAAATGGAGTTATTGTCTATCACACTGGTTAATGGTTCTTTAAATTGAAGTGCTTGTTGATTTTGGCTAAATATGTTAAGAATAGCTTGTTCATTGAGTATAATGAGTTTCAATTTCTTAGGTTATGTTTATTGAAATGATCATTGATATCTTTGACTATTATTTGGAAAAATTGTTGTTTCCATTGTTTGTTCTTTTATAGTCTAGTGTTTTTTTAATATGCTTAAGGACAAGCATAGTTTAAGTGTGGGGGAATTGTTGTGTCTAGTTTCTATTGTTTTTAATTATCTTCATATCTTGATTTGGTTACAAATTCTAGTGTTTGATCCAAATGTGAGATAAATTGAGTGAAAATGGTGTGACTATTGCATTAATGTTAATTGGATTATTTTGTGAATTGTACATGAAGGATGAAGGGAAAGTTGAAGTAAATTTATATGAAAGGAAAAGAAGAAAACAAAGAAAGGTGGTGACTAAAGGTGGTGAATAATCATGTTTGATCCTTGTTTGCTCATTCTATTTTTCATTTGTTTCTTAGTCTTGTTTACTTACTAAACTATTTGCTTGTTAGCTTAACCAACTGTTATTTGTTTTCTTTTCATAGTTTATTTAGCATTCACTATTTTATTGCTTTAATACTTATGTTGATAATAACATAAGGTTAAAGTGTATGGAGATGATGAACTTTGTTTATGTTATGATGGGCTTATCTCTTTTTCTTAAGGATTAATGTAGCTATTTTAGTCAAATATGCATGATTGAGGGATTATGTTGTTGTCTTATGTTTGTTATAGTTTCTAAACTGAATGGATGTAATAGAATGGCCAAACTTTGCATCATTTTTAGTATTAAATGAAGGATCGAGAGGAGAAATTTAATACGAATCGAGAAACTATGGATGCTTAGGTTAAGAACTAGAATTATGTTAACTTAAGTGGTAATTAATAATCAGGTTTCCATAATTAATTCAGATAATAAATTGTTGAATGAAAAAGCTAGCTTTAATCTATTATTTGAGTTAATCTTAGAATTTGACTATTAATTTTAGTAAGATAATTATCCAATCATTTTCCTTAATCATATATAGGAGATTAAATTAGCAAAATTAATTCTCAAGAGTCTTCTATTTCGATTAATCTATTCGTCTCTGCTTCCAGTTGAATCATTTACTTTTCAGGCTAATTTGTGATTTTCTTTTAAAGCCTTCACTCAACAATCAAGATAGAATGTTAAGGGTTGCATCTATTTTTATTTGTTGTTCAAGATTAATTTAAGTTATCCAATTTCACCTCTGTAGGAGACGACCTTGGGTAATCACTACAACTACCTTATATACTTGCGAGTAGGATAACTTAGGTCTTTTTAGAACTTTTTAGACACAACAAGTTTTTAGTTTCATTGTCGGGGAGGTGTTTAGTGTTTAAACTTGAATTAATTTTGATTGTTTTTAGTTGCTTAAGTGATTTTGATTGTTTGTATTTGTTCATGCATGCATATTTTATTGTTAAAATCATCACCAAAAGTTTAACTTTTAGCGATGATTTCCAAAATCGTCACCAAATTTTAATTTTTTGCTACGATTTTTGGAAATCGTCACTAAATGTTGACTTTTCACGATGATTTCCAAAATCATAGGAAAAAAAACATAGCTAAAAGTCTACCATTATTATAGTGAACAAAAACATGCTGAAATATGGATTAGAGGCATCATGCTTCGGATCTTCAACTAAAAATAAACCTTCAATCTAGTTCAATGTTTATGTGAATTTAACATTTATCTAAGGACTTCATAAAGTGAAAAAGAAAAATCTTTTATAATTTGAAAAATTGGAACATAAGTTAATTATATTAATAAATGTATGTTTTAGTGATTATTATAAAGTTCAAATTTGCAAGTTCTTTTGTTGGCATGATGACATATTCACCAATAGAGCTGCTAATATTATTTATAGATTAATGATTGAAAATGATAACTTAAAATAACAATTAGCTATGACTTATCAATAATTAAAGATAAAGAAGTATATGAAGAAGATATTAAAAGATTGAAACATGAGGAACAAATGAAAGAAATTGAGTAAGAAGGGAAAACAAAGAAAAAGGAGTAAGAGATTAGGCTTGCTAAAAATGAAAACAAGTAGATGAAAAACATGTTAATGGCATATTTCATTATTTTATTTATGATATCTATTATTGTCTTCTTGTTTACTCTTAAAACCATAGGGGCTAATGATATAAGTACTTATCTATAAAATGATATTATAGGACCAATGATGTAGCACCTCACTTCTGCAAGACACGTGCCCGACATCTTGGGTGATATCCGAGTCTGTGTACTGCGAGGGTGGCATGCTAGAGCACTCAATCATTCAAAAATTAGTATAATTGTTTTTTTGAAACAACAACAAACATATGCGGAAGTAATAACCAATTCGGGCCCACTTTCATTCATAAACATTTCAATCATAACAATACGGTCAACAAAATTTTCAATAGCCATTAAGGCCCTTTCACAAATATAAAACACTTTAGACATAATGTATTTCCGTTACAACATAGTTCAAATACATATTGTGTAAAACTTTTCGGAATACATTATTCGATACAAAAGTTGCAGAATATACAATTCAATAAGCAAGGCTTAAATAAATAGTAAGGTTTGCATGCCAAAGAATGAAGGAGGGCTCAACATTATTTCTCCAAAAATAATGAATACAACAATGTTGATGTAAAGGCTCTGGAGATTATGAAGAACATATTGGCAACAAAAAGAAAAGTCAGGCTGCAATTTATTAACCTGATTGGTGATGGAAAAGTACCAATTTTTAGTATGATAACTGCTTATCAATTGGTTCATTGCAAAATTAGCCATCCACACACACTTTAAAAGCAATGATTTATAATGAGGATACAATTTTTGATGCACTATACAAGAAGCAAGTCTTTGACATGTACCCTCTAGCAGCACACATCAAACATGAAATGAAGTACACACATCTGGATGAGGAGAATGACTATGTTATCTAGAAACACTTGAGTACAGGAAAATTTACAAACTTAACCTGTAGAAAATTCTTAACTGGTAGCTCAAATTCTACTTCATGGGCCAAAAGAAGTATGGTTTAAGTACCATAATCCTCGAGCATCAACAAATCTCTAGTTGGTTATAAAGAATAAGCTACAAACAGTAGATATAATCTTTAAATATATACAAATTCCCAATTGGTGCTCATTGTGTAAAAATGCTAAAAAGAGCATGTAACACTTATTTTTTTCTTTATGAATACACCAAACCAACGTGGATCTCACTTCTTACCATATGCCAAATCTATAATGCTCTAAATAGCTGGAATATGATTGTAGATTGGTGTACTACAATTTAGCCTACAAACAAAACCAAAAGGTGGTGCTTTTGTGTGATGTTAACCTTTAATGTGGCTGTTATTTAGGATGAAAGGAGCAGAAGAATATTCCAAGATATAGAGAAAAAAAACATGGAGACTTTCCATAGGGAGCTCATTCAACAAATCATATTAGACATCAATGTATATAATCATAAGTTTGGTGACAAGAGCTACTTCAAACACACTTGGAAGCTATAAACTGCTAGTCAACTGAAGAGTGTAAGAGATAACATTCCATAAATGAGCCTTGTATTTGTATGTACACCTCTGTAGTAGACATAACACAATTACTTTGTACATGTCTACCTTGTATTTGTCTATAAACCTCTATCACAAGATTGGCTTAACATGATGATGCAAATTTATTGTATTTTGATTTTGTTAGCCTTAATGGCTTATATTATTCACCTTTTTCATAAAAAAAGACAACCAAGCATTCCATTTCGCTTCTACAAAGAAATAAATTCATAAAAAAGGTATACCTGTTAAGATCTAATCAAAATTAGCCTGTATTTAGAGCCCAATACCAGTAAACTTCTTGAATGTCAGGCTGTCTCTTAATAATGGTATAGTGCATCATCGATTATCAATTTGTTTACAAGGCTGTAAATTTTGGGTTTGTTTTAATAAGCTTATAAGGTACTCTCTTTTTGGTGAGGTCTAACTTTTATTTACTATCCTTGGTCAGTGTCTCTTAATTGCCTCCCAAGTGTCTAAGAAAATAAAAGGAAAAATAACGATAGAAAAAATTAATGTTAAATTTGGTTTTTTTTCTGTTTTCTTAAAAAAATGGCAGGGATATATCACACACACACTTTCATCAAACATCTTCTATCAAATATCAATTTTGGCATCAACATATGATACAAATGATAAATAAAATTCTCCTTGTAAGTACCCTAGCAATTTTTTTAAAAATCCATATAAACTATCAATAATTACAATCCAAACTTAATGTTTATCTTTCTCTTCTATCTTTACTTTATATTATTTTAGTATATCTATATATACACATACATACATTCATACATACACACATAATTCATCTTTATTTTACTAAGATTTGAAGTTACACCAATGATCATACTTTCCTATTTCTCATAATTAATTTAATTCACTACTTTTCATAACTTTTTATTACTTCACTTTAAAATGCATTTTGATAGTTTTTTAATGAAATTTAAGAGGGTGTGTGTTTATTTTTTATCTTTTAAAAATTGATAAATAAATTGTAAAAATTTTATATATGATATCCACAAAGCATCATAACAATAATCAAAGAGAGTAAGAAAAGGGAAACAAAATTATAGTTTGGCCAATGAACTCTTGACTTACATTCACTTCTCAAGCTTAACTTAACAATTTGCTATCTTTTTCCTTTAGTAGGTGAAGAGGAACCCTCTATTCAATATTTTTTTCCACATGTAAAGATGAACTCTTACAATTATCTTATTTTGTCATGAGTAAATATAGAGAAATTATCATAAGTATACTCCAAGCAATTTCTCCAATTACAATAATTTTCCAATTATAATAATTGTATAATTATATAACTCAAAAAATTGTGTCTCTTACTTGCTCTAGTGAACAAAGGCTTACTATATATTACGTCTTACATACATGCACCCTCCATTCTCAAAAAACTTGGCAACTCTCTAATGTGCTAAAGGTTCTTCCACGACTTAATTATAATCTATTTATATTAAAGATTAATTGAAATAGTTATTAGACACATAAATTAGATGTTACAACAACTAATTTTAAGTATATTTAACTAGCCTATGTGTATTCAATTAGGAGATCAGCTAGCTTATCCCTTAGCCTAATAAATAGCATATAATCTTTATATTTTGCTCTTTTGTCTAGCTAATTAATCCAAACCTTAGGTTAGTCAAATATATGTAGAAATCAAGTTAAAATCTTTAATTCTCAATTCTTTTCAAAGATAAAACACAATCATTTGATAAAAAATTGATTCAAAATCATATTAATTTTTTTTCAAAGTTCGTTTGAAGGATAAGAAATTTTTTAAAATCAAAATAAAATTTCTCTTGATTACAAAAGATATATAATTATGTCCTATATGAAATAATCATAAAATAATTAAGCCTCTTATTCATTAAATAACTAAAGTAAGGTTATAATTAAATTACAATAATTTGTTAAATCTTGATATTCTTAATTTCTCCTTATTTTTAGTTCTTCACTTGAATTTCCTTTAAGCACTCTTAAATTACATACGCACTCCTTTTTTAATCCTTTTTCGTCTTTTTATTACTCAATTTATTCAATTAACTTATTTGCTCACTTTACTCTTCCATTAAACTTGTCTGTCACATATTTACTTAATTTCATTATAATAGTTCTACAAATATCACTAAAAGTAAATATATTAATAGTAATATGTTTGGTTATCATCAAAACTATGGGTTAAGACCTTACTTGATCTAAAACATACCAAGCCATAATTGTCATAGAGATATATTATTAAAGGGTGATCAATCCTAACAAATTATAAAATATTATTATTCAAGTAAATTTAATTATAAAAATAATTAAAATTTTACAGAAACAGGTCCAGTATATATTATGTCTCCCCATAAATGAGTTTGATGGCTATTTAATGATCATAAGATATGACTTTATTTCAGTGGTTATGGTTCGTATATTAATTACATTTTGCAATTAGTTCCAAAATAATGGTCTATATATAATAATCAAAATAGCATTTACCACAATCATATTAAAGAATTAAAGATGGTTACGATATCACTAATAAAAAATGAGAATGCTCAGCACGTGCATAATAGAATAAAATTAAATTATATATTTTTCTAAAATTAAATTCTCTTTAATCACGAACATGATTAATCCATAAATATAATAAAGTATGAACAATGGTTCATACTTTATTTCGAAATTTGATTTTCATTTCACAGCTCTCCTCGAATTTGATTGGTTATATAAAAAAAATATTATAACCATACAAGTTTCCAATCTTAAACAATATTCACATGAATAAGTTAAAAACAATTTTACAAATAATATTAGAAATGCTATTCTTAGAGTGCTAGTTAGAACTTACGTCTATTTATAATAGAGTTTGAATATTTTCATAGTTTAATAAAAATGTGATTTATTTCAATTAAAACTTTAATTTGAGCTACAATTGATTCTAATTAAATATAAATAAATCTCAAAAAATATATTTTTGAATATATTTTTTGTTTATCGAATATCTTATATTTTGACTTTATTTTCAAACTTTAGAATAAAATTCAATTTGATTGAATTACTTTTTCTCTCTCTTACCATTTTTTGTGTATAACTCAGCAAGATCTTAAATATAACATATATAAATTAAAATACTAAATTATATTTAAGTTTTTTAATTTATCTTTAATCTATTCATTTTATCATACATTATTTTAAATAGATAAAGTATAAAATTAATATTTACTCTATTTTTGTCCAATAATATTAGTTCTTTAGTATTAGTAATTGGTATTTTAATGATATCTGAAATCTATTTTTAGTGTTAATACCACTTCGGTCAAGAATTTCTTAAATTAATAATATAATAATAAAAACAATAGAACATTTTTCTTCATTATTTTGGAGTGAAGAATCAAATATTAATTAGTCAAATATCCTTGTATAATTTATGTTATATCCAATAACTACCAATTGATCTATGTTTAACTATGATAGATCATAAGTAATATCATAATACAACAATTTCTTTATAAGATACTTTAGAAATTTTGAAGTTAAACATCACTTATACAAATATTATAATGACTATCTTCTTGTGCTCGAGAGTTCTCTTAGATCCTTATCCAAATGATGAAGCTAAGAGATTTGGTTTACCCATATATTAAACACAAGATTGACAATGGAAAAAAACTTGGCTTTGGTATGATAACTGGAAGGACGCAAGCTCCCTCAACCAAAATACACAGGTACTTCTCTTGTGAAACTGCATTCCACTTCATCTTAAAGTATCCTCTTTGATTCGTAATGGAACTTGGTGAGAGGACTTTAGAGGATTTGATTATTTGGCCTAATTCTTCCCCCAATTGGTAAATGAGTTACTAGCAAATTCAATCATCTGAACTCTTAATATGAGCAAATCATGCCATTAGTTGCTAAGGTCCTCTCTGTTATGGAAAAACACCTTTCAACCAAAGCAGCTTTTATTTCTTAGCTTACAATTAAAAACAGGCTAAGGACTGAAAGCCAATGGTACGGTTCTGGGGACCATACTTGTACTCTTTGTAAAATAGAAATCATATCTTCTTTCTATGCAATTTTTTGAAGGCAGTCTGGAGCAGGATCTTACTCGTGTTACTTGATACTGGATATCCCTATATTTGGGAGCAATCTCTTAAATGGGCAATAAATAAGTCAAAGAAGGGTAAGCCAAATGCTATTCTATATAAGGTGACATTCACTTCTACTATATACTTTCTTTGGAGAGAGTGAAACTATCGAATGTATGCTAATCAAGAAGAAGGGAAATACCAGTTGGTTGACAAGCTCATAAACTAGATTCGATCCATCTTAATTGCCAAAAATCTTTGGAACGCTCTCTCGCAAGATATGAAGAGTAGATGCCATCTCTAACGTGTTTTAAGATGTAACTCTAATTAGTTTTTTTTCTTTCTATTAGTATTCTTGCTAGTATAGATTAGTTTTGTAGACCTAACTTTATCTAAAGTTAAATCCATTATTTATTTTCCAAAAAAGTATTTTGATAGATACATAAGTATTATTTTATATAAAATTCACATAAGTATTATTTTATATAAAATTCTCATGTCAAATCAATAAACTTTTTCTCTAACAATTACTAATACATTTATTTAAACATTTTCATATTTTATAACTTTAATTATTTCCTTTATAAAGAAAACATATAATGTTTGCTAATTTTTTATTAATATATAATATTAATAGAATAATGACAAGCAATGATTTAAATATAGTATTTAAATATAATATGAATGTCATTATTATAATCTCATTATAATTTTATTTTATATATAATAAAGAAAAAATTTAACTAATTATGTCACAAATATACAATAAAACCTTGATTGTATGCCATTAACTAACTTGTTTGCCTTCAATCATAATTTTGCCATATCAGTCAGCTTCATGCCAGAGTCGGCCCAGCCAGCAAGTGTCTTTTTTACATGCGACACATTATTAGGAGAATTTTCTCAAGTACATCTAAGATGTCATGAAAAGATTTTACATATTTACATCGTAACTATTTACATGTTTGAGTCTTTGAAACTCAAAAGTTGTATTGTAAATACTCAGTGTTGGCCGAAAATAAGGGAGAATTGATGAGTTTTTTCTTTTTTTTTTTTCTTTGTGTGTCGAAAATTAAGCTTTACCAATTAAGTTGACTATGCAATCCATTTCTTTTCTGGTGTAATGAGCTGAAGCTAATTCTTTATTATTAGAACTTGGTTGTCAGCGGGCTTTTGTTTCTGTAGTTATCTGTTTATCATGCACAAAATTAAAAGGCTAAGCTACTGAAATTTTAGAGAGATAAAGTTAGAGTGAGAAAATATATAGAAACAGGGAGAACAGAGGAGTTTGAGAACTCAGCGAAAACTGATATTTCATTTAATGAATTGTATTCTACAACTAAGATCGAATGCGTATTTATAACACTTCAATCCTAACTGTTGATTTCTTGATTTCTTGCTTCTTTTATTCTTTACGACGTCTTTTCTTCGTACGACACTGCATGGCTGAGCATGTACGTCCTTTATGTCTGAATTTATGAGACACTGCTACTACAATCTCCTCCTTGGATCAGAAATTCAGCTTCTAACTCTTTCATGATTTTTCCAGCATCATTTCCAGATACGTAAGTAGCGTTTTTTTTTTCTTCTTGCCCATGACTTCTAGTCTGACCTTTGATGCACTATTGCTCTTGGCCCACCCGAATTCGAGTCCACCACCATTATTACTGGACAAAAGATCATATATCTCTTCATTATAATCCTCCAAAACACTGACTTGCACAAATCTTCCGAGTGGCAACATCTGCTCATCATTTTCTTCATTATCGTACATTTAGCCCCTAGTTTGACTCCATTTATCCTGGATTCTACAAACTTCTTGTAGAAGGCGTCAAGGTCTTCTTCCTCAGAAAAAGAAATCTCATCAAGACTGAAATCTCTGTACCCGATATCCGTGCGGACACGTAGAGTCTGGTTATCAGGATTCACTTGCAAGATCGAAATGGGTTTCTCTTTTCTGTCAGGAAAATCACGTATCCTCCCAATAACTTCAATAGGGTGGTCTCCCAGTGACGCTTCTTTGAGTGCTGAGCTGGGGTTTTGACAAGAGTGGGGATTTGGGGTTCTCACAGATGTGAAATTGAGACGGTTCTTTGATTGTGGGGTCTTCACTGCGTGGACTTGGTTAAGTTTAGAAGATGGTGTAGGAGCCATTCGGAGTGAAAACCAGATAGGGAAATTCAAGAAAGTTGAAAGCTTTGGTCTTGAAATCTTCTTGTATGGAAAGATCAAGACCGGATTTTTCAACTTGATAAAAAAAGATTCAAGAGAAGAGAAATGGGTTTTCAAGTTGAAGCTTAGAATTGCCAAGAATGAAGTAGAAAGAGAGAGAAAGAGAACGTGAAATGCAGAGAAAGAAATGGAACTAGTGGTGTATGGGTGTATTTTGGGGGAGAAGTTTCAAAAGTGAAAAGTAGCCGTTGTGGTTTCTAACGTCTACATTTTGGTTGGATGAAGAGGCACGAGATGGACGGGTCCAGGCGTAAAGGATGGGCTCCTTTTGTTTTTTAATCTTATTTTTATTTTAGAAAAAAACAAGAAATTCATTTTTTAGATAGTTGGAAACGTTATAATGAATATAATAAAAAGTATGAACCTAGTTTCGTTTCCACAAGATTTAAATAATTTTTATAAATTAATTTAAATATTAATAGTTCAAATAAATTTATAATATTACATCTAATTATAAATAGAGCTTATTTACATAGAAAAAATTTCTAATTAAGTCCATTATTAAAATTTATAAAAATGATAATTATTATAGAGATAGATTTTAACGTTAAGAATTAAGTTATGAATATTTAAAGTTTTACAAATTCTATTGAATATTTTTAAAACTTTTGAATATTAAACTAAAAAGTAAAAATGTTTGACACTCTTAAAATTTCTCAACCTAAAATTCAGATCCCACCTTTTGTTGTCCCACGAGATATGTCCGATATCAAAATTTTGATTAAAAGATCTTCGAAGGTCATAATTGCCCACACCTATCATAAAGGAAACTGTGCCATTAACTTAGATGACAAATTTTGCCTTAAGTCTTCCATTAGGATATTATGAACGCAGTTCATCTCCAGAAGGGACAAGAATTATAAGGGGTGTTTGTTTGAAGTCAACGAGAAAAAAAAAATGAATATGAAATGAAAACTTATACTCTTTCTTATTTAAAATAAGTGTCGTTTTAGAGGGATTTTAATTATTCAAAATAAGTGTCATTCATGATTTTTCATGCATGTTTATAATTTTATTTCCAAAATTACCCTTTAAT
>JAOSBK010000007.1:16651176-16661682 GCA_027568895.1 Erythroxylum shatona | reverse complement strand
GCCAGTGCGTTACCAGATGATAAGAATTTTCGTACCTCAGTTTTGGGAGGAACAAAAATTTCTGTCCTTGTCCTCTGTGGACGGAACAAAAATGACTGAGGACGGCAAGCAAACAGAACGAAGGACAGAACTTTTGCGTCCTTGTCCTCCGTCCTCACCCCTGAGAACGCTAACCAAACGCTGCATGAGATTTCATTTAATGAATTGTATTCTACAACTAAGATCGAATGCATATTTATAACACTTCAATCCTAACTGTTTTCTAAGTGTTCTTGATTTCTTGCTTCTTTTATTCTTTACGACGTCTTTTCTTCGTACGACACTGCATGGTTGAGCATGTACGTCCTTTATGTCTGAATTTATGAGAGACACTGCTACTACAGTTTCTTCGAATGCAGCTTTTCTATTGCTAATAATGTTTCCATTCCAGACAATAACTCAGAACTCGTAAACACCATGCTATGGTGGTATAAATGAACTTTTGCTGCTTAAACCAATACTGGTTTTCACACGGCAAGCAACTATGCAGAATAACGTTTTGACGAAGCATTAGTTATGCATCTAATGTATTCCTTTCAGTTTCAACGCTAATGAACAACGTGTATGCAAAAATAGCTGAACTTTAAAACCCCATTTAACTAGCACATTGTTTAGTTATGTTTCTCTTTCTCTAATGCTTTGAGTTGCAGAGGAGTACTCTTTAGTTGGCAGTGATAATAGTTTGGCTTATAACATAGGAAACAATGAATTCGAGGAATGTGAGCTTTTGTCATGGAAGGGAAGAAATGAGGAGATGAAAGGAACATTCATTTGAAACTCCTAATGATCAATAAATCGTATCTGCCTCCCATTATACAGTGAGCTACTGGACTCGAAACTTGAATGCGTACCCCTTTGAACCTGGGACACAACATGCTCGGGCATTTTTCCTAAGGTGTAATGTTGACCACCTTAGTTTAAATGTGCCCCCATATCATCTCAGGGCGTCCAAATTAGCATATGATTATAATGTGCGATGTACTGTACTTCATTCCATTTTGTTATTTAATTTAGTTTCATGGCATCATCTATAGCTGCAGATTTATCGATTTTGGTAGATCGTACGAATAGGAGTCAAGAGTCATCCAATCCAACAGTCGTTAATTCAAGGAACAGCTTAACATGTCTCCAAGATCACCATATGTACTTGTTTTTCCTTTTACTGGTCTTGATGTAACAAACTAAGAATATAAAGCTTTTACTCGCCTAACGCATTAGTCAAAGTGAATTCTACCTCCATCTTTAAATATTGTCCTGCTTAGCATTTCTCAAAATGCGGACTACCAGTACCACCCAGTAGGGCTTACTGTTAATGAGCTTACAACTCGTCACCAACAGATAAGCCACGGTAATGCTTGCTCTGGTACATGCTGAGATGAATGAATATTTGGAATACCACTTATGGTTTGTACCCTATTATGCCAACATAATCAAATATCCAAATGAAAAAACAGAAAAGGAAACACCAAGTAAACCTTTGATATTGGAATAGTTCGATATAGTTTTAACATTAAGCATGATTTGATTTGGTATTTATCTGACTGGCACTATGTAAATGGCCTCATTTTGTGATCACCCCATTATATCAATATGCCTTTAATGCCCACGATTAGACCTTCTCCCTCCCACTAATCACAATTAAGAAAAGACTCTTCCTTCTATAAATATGGACTCTTGAAGCCAAAGTCCATCAACCAAGCTTCAGAGCAGGAAGAAAAAGTACATCAAGACAATTCTCCGTTCAATTTCGGTATTCATTTGTTACTTGGCTGCTGACATGTCTCTGTTACTGATTTATACAGGTTTATGATGAAGACAGTGCACGTAGTTCTGTTTTTTCTTGGATTGGCATTCTTGCATCATCAACTTGATGCTAGAAGGTTTGTATCAGAGGAAGTTTTGACAGGAGTAGCTAATAATCAGTTTGTGTCTAATATTCAATCAAGTCGTAGACTGGACGTTGTTAGTGATACTGTAAAGCATCCCGAACCTGATGATCAGCCTGGAAAGACAGCATCAGTGCCAACTGCCAATGACCATACTGATAAACAAACTAGCAGCACTTCCGCTAATAAAACCAGCGACACTGATGATGACTCCAACACTAGTTATGGGAACTTTGGCAATCCTTCCGGATCAACTACTGAGACTCATCATTTTTATACAAGCGATTGCCAGCCTAAAAAGACCTGCTGATTAGTTATGAAAGCAGTGTAAATGTATATAAGATAAAAAATGTAGTGTAGAAGAGACATGCTGCACTAGTATATGCAAGAAATGTGCTCTCTTCAAATAAGTAAATTTGCAATATTCATGTACAATTCCAGTGTTGGTCGTGTTCTCCCATATGTATGTCGTGGTTCTATGACTTCAAGGCTTTTACAGCTTATAATGAAAGCAATTGCCAGGTGTGCGCAGTTTCTAGTTTCAAGGACGATGCCTACAAATTAAAACATGTGAATCTCATCTTAAGGGTGGAATCAACTTAATGGAGGAAAAAAAAAAGTTCTTTAGAGGCATAAGCTTCTTTATTTTCAGACATCAGGACTCTGTTAACCCACTCGGTTCATAATTTGGTTTTGGATGGCATGTATATTTCACAAACATATGCAACTGACAATAGGTAAGGACAGTTCCTTGCCTTGCGCTCTGGATCCAGATGTAAGCAAGTTTAGCAGTTTACCAGAGAACTGCAAATTTGCAATTGTCTTTTCTCCGGACTTTAGAAATTTAAGTGCTTTGAAGCAATAACTAAAACTTACTTCTACCTTACCAATCACTACCTAAAGTAGAAACTTTGAAATCCGAGCCAATTTCTTTTTTAAGCTGTGAGCTTCAAATTGACTTTAATGGTTTCCTGTTTTTGTCCACAGTCAAGAATGAAAGGAGTTTATCGGTTATTCACTAACCGAAAGCCACCATTGATAGAAGGTGCTTAACCGTACAAAAGATTAAACTCAGAAGGGAAATGTTTTCCAATGTACAAGAAGCTTAGGTGTACACCATAATGTGATGATTACTTAATAACTGGTAACTACCAACATTGAACTTGGAACCTAGATATTTTCTCTCATAAGATAAGCAGTTAGAGGCAGTGAACATACAAAAAAGCCATCATATTGTGTAAAGATCATTTCTAGCAGCAGAAGTGCAGAAGCAACAAGTATCAAATCTAAAAACTTGGTAAAATTTGTGAAACAACCCCACGATTTGGGATCTTCTCATATATCACGTCCCTGAAGTGCATGCAAGTATCTGGCAAGCTGACACGATGCACTTATTCACTCCCTAGAGATGTATTAATGTACAATTTTCTACAAGCAGAATATTATAGTTACATTCTGCTGCAGTTTCCCACTATCCTTGACCCTGTTATTATTGCATTGCATTTATTGTCCATCCTAATATCTCATAGCAAAGGACCTCTGAAACACTAATTATAAGTAAACATCCGATCAAATTCAGCCTTGTGAAGGAGTCAAAACAGATATTAGTGATGGAGTCCCATAATATTGAGGTCATCAATTTTTTCTGTGCCTGGAATAGTAATAGGGTCTTGATTATGAAACTTTTCCTTTCCGTAAAATCACAGTACTTGTCCTAAGTTTCATATGGTCTTCTCACACAGGCATCCATTGATGCTTTTTGTTAACTTGAGCAATTTCCAAGTTACCAAAAATCCTTGCAAGAACATGATCCATCTCTGAAATGATGATATCGCACTCGATCTCTCAGTATAATTTCTCGATTGTATACTCTTGAAATAAGCTTGATGGCAGAATGACAATCCTCACACACCCTAAGATTCTTCACAACCCGAATGGTTGATCCTGGTTTTGAGTTGATCAATCCAAAGGCAATTGCAAGCTTTTCACTATGATGCTTTAGTGCATTTTCCTTCTCTTCCTCTTCTAAATCAAATAAAACCTGCGAAGTGTTTGGTGAATAACCCTCCATCTCTATCCTATCGATCATATCTCTTAGCATCAGATATATTTCCTTCATTTGTGAATCAGATCCATCGCCCATTCTAAATTCATGAACTGCACCATTCTGTTCAATCATGCTAATTCCAGGAGTGGTCTTCACTCCTCTTTCCTTCATTAGCTTCCTCACGTTTGCAACATCATCCCATCTCCCAGCCTTTGCATAGATGTTTGATAATAGTGCATATCGACCACTATTATAAGGCTCCAATTCCAGTAAAATCCTCCCCACTTTTTCACCCAACTCTACATCACAATGTTTCCTACAAGCACCTAAAAGGGCCCCCCAAACAGCAGCATTTGGCTCCATTGGCATTGAAACTATAAGCTCCTCAGCATCAAACAAGTGACCTGCTCTACCTAGAAGATCAACTGCACACCCATAATGCTCCCTCTCAGGCTCAATCTCATACAATTCCTCCATAGAATAAAAAATCTCTAATCCTTTTTCAACCAAACCAGCATGAGCACAAGCATTTAAGACACCCACAAAGGTGATCCCATTAGGCCTAAACTTTTCTCTTTGCATCTTGAAGAAAAGCTCAATTGCTTCCTCTGCTTTACCATGCATTGCTAGCCCAGATATCATGGCATTCCAAGTGAAGACTTCTTTCTTTTTCATTTTCCCAAAAACACCCCACGCCAAGTCAAGCCGTCCACACTTGGCATACATATCCAACAAAGCAGTACCTAAGATAGCATCAAATTGAATGGCATTCTTTTTAACGTAAGTATGGATCCATCTTCCCTGATCAAGAGCCCCCAGGTTAGCACATGCTGCTAGAACACTCGATAAAACAAACTTTTGAGGCCTGATTTCCTCTCTTTGCATATGATAAAAAACTTCTAAGGCCTCTTTATAATACCCTCCTTTAACATAGCCGTCAATCATACCACTCCAAGATATCTCATCTTTCTGTTTCATTTGATCAAAGAGCTCTCTTGCATCATTAACCATTCCACACTTGGCCAAACCACTAACCATTGCATTCCAAGAAGCAACATTTTTATCCCGCATGCTCCTAAAGAGTTCTTTTGCCGCCTCCACATTCCCAAACTTTAAGTACCCATCAATCATCACATTAAAACAAAGGACATCCGATTCACCATCCTCATCAAGCATTCGCCTTGCTTCCAGAATGCGGCAAAATTTTGCATACATTTGAATCCCCGCACTTCTAATGTGCACGTCTCCACGAAATCCATGTTTAACTACATGGGCATGCATCTGCAACCCTTCATTGGTTGCCTGCGCAGCAGTACAAGCCTTGAACAACGTAGGATAAGTAAACTTGTTAGGCTTAGCATTCCGAACAACCATATCACGGTAGCACTCTATAGCCTTATGCGGTTCGTTGTTTTCGAGACAACCTTTGATAACAACGTTGAAACAAAAAACATTTGGGTTTAGGACACAATCAAACACCTTCAAAGAGAAGTCCAAGTTGTTGACATAAGGATTAGCATAGAATTTGACCAAAGTGCCAGAGACATAATGATCTTGGAAGTGGCCACTCCTCAATATCAAACCATGGAATTGTTTGAGAAAGTGGATTGAAGTGTTGTTGCAATTGGAACTTACGAGGGATAGGATGGCCTTTTGAGAGAGATGGGTGGTGGGTGTTGTCTCTGATGAGACGTGCTTTTGTTGAAGATGATAAGGTGGATCAGTGACGGCCGTTGTCGAGAGCATGGTTTACTTTCTGAGGATTGGCTAAGATTCTATCTGACATCGGGAAATTGCTGCTTTTCTTATGCTTCATTTATTTGCGGTTTTTTTAATAATGAAATTGAATTTTGGGATAATTATTACTAAAGTGGTTAATCTTAAAAAAGTTAATATTATTATTTAATATAATAATAATAATAAAATATTCATACTTGTAGTAATTTCTTATAGAAGGCAGGTAAATTTCATAGTTAATGATGCTAAGTGTTGAGGCTGTGAAAGAAACGGACCGAGAACCTTGGAAGAAACCAGGACTGATCAAACCACCGTCGGTGAAGTCATGTTCCTGGATGATGTTGACAGAAATTCCAGATCAATGTTGTAATTAATCAACACAAGTAATTAACCATAGAATTGCAAAATACTATATTCAATAATTAGATTGATAAATATCTAGAAATTGGGGAAATGTTGAATCCATTATTGTTTTCTGTGTAGTGGAGCGACAGAGACACAGAGGATTTACTACTGCTATTCCGAATCCTTAATCAGCAAAAGCGCACACACACACACAGTTCTCAATGGGGCGACTGTATTTAAAGTCGGCTAGCAGTAGGGCCTCCTGTGCACTGCAAATCATGAGCCAAGTCTATCCATCATAGCAAGCCTATGAACACAGGCCCAATGACACATTAAAGAGAGAATTAACAAGCCCAATTATCTTGACATCAAATTAATCGGGGTTTGTACAAAATTATGTTTATTATGCTAGTCCACAAAATTAATGACACAATTCTATCATACATCACAATATAACATAAACCTTGACGTTATCAAAAGATTTAAAACAAATCTTAAATAGATAAAAGATTTGACGGAACTAACTTCCTATCGGTAAATGTCTTATTAATGTTAACATGACATTATTATATTTTTAAAATAAAAAGTAAAGCCTACTCAGGGCCGTTCTTAATATTTTATAGACCCTGGATAAAATAAAAAAGTTCTTATTTTTGTTTATTTTTGAACCCTCATATATAATAAAAATAAACATAATATAGATCCTTTTTATTGTTCTTTACGAAGTTAAGAGTAGACCTTATTTTGTTTCATTTTATTTTTATAAAGATAAAAATAGACCTTATTTTATCATTTATAAGAATGAGCCCTAGGCAAGTGCCCACCCTGCCCTTACCCAGGGCAGCCCTGACCTTACTATTACATAATTATTTTTAAAAATTAATCAAAAAGTGAGTCTTACATTGTGATATATTTGAAAAAGTAAGTCTCAGAGTTATTATGATAGTAAGACCCATATTTATATATTTTAGATCAAATAAGTAAGTCTCAGAGTTATTGTGATAGTAAGACCCATATTTATATATTTTAGACAGTGATCTTACTTATCACGCGAAAATATAGCCTACTTTTTATTTAACAAAATAAAAAATTATATCATATCATATATTTAATTTAAGAATAGTTAATTCCGTTCAATTTTCTATCTATTTGGAATATATTTTGAACATTTCCGTAATCATAGTCATAACATAAGGATCTTTTAAACAAAAAACTTTGCAAGCCATAAGCATCCTTATTGTAGCACTCATTTAATTATAAAAAATTGAATTTGTATATAAACAATTAGTGTATCATCTAAACTTTTCTTATTATGATTGAGTTCTTATGGAATTCTGAAAATATATTAATTAGCTCTTAAGGCTTTTATACAAATTTAAATAAATACTTAATATCTCACAGTTTATAAGTTAATCCTTACCAATAATGTTCATTTGCATTACTTTTATTTACATAAAACTTAATAATTAATTATTTTCTTTAGTATAAATATATTTTTATTTTTATTTTATTGCAAGAATTATTTTATAAAGAACAATTAATAATAGTAAAATTTTCAATATTTTTTTAAATTTTGTAAACAAAATTTAAAAAATTCATATTTCAACTTTATGAAATTTTGGACCAAGTTACTAATGGATTGAAACTTTGGTCCTGCTTTCCATGTTCCTCACATGGCAGACCAATGGCTTAATCTCAGCCTACAAACCATACCAAGATCAGGCCATTTCCATTTCTTTTCAGGTCTAGAATGGGCCTCAAACCACACTCCTGTCTCTCTCTCTTTCAGTGAAAAAGGAATGACCCTGTTCATCTTTTATTCCAAGGTGGGCTTACTTTGCTCTTGACGTTGGATATACAGCCTCACATTCTACTCCTTTTTTTTCAATTTTTATTTTTTTTTTCAAATGAAAATAAATTCGATTATGTTTATTAATAATTATTAGATTTAATATAATTTAATTAATTAAATTTAGTAGTAAATTAAATTATTCATAATAATTATTAATTATTAATATATCAAATAATTAAATAATATATATTTAGTTGATAATAAATCATATCATAAAAAATAGAAACAGAAAATAAAAACCACCAACAAGAAATCAAAACTATAACAAAAATTAAAAACTTTAAAAATAGAATTTTTATTAACATTAAAAACAAACACAGAAAACTTAAGAAAAATGAAATCAAACAAACCTTAAGCAATGGTTAGAGCTTCAGAATGTGAGATACGTTAAATTTATAAATAGAAATTGAATAAAAAATATTATTAAAATTTGAGCCATTAATTTATTAAAAAATTATATGAAATATGTATTTTTACAATTAATTATATATTCAGCAATTTATTTAATTTACGTCGATTTATTTCAAACGTTTATCTTACAGACTGTGAAGTGCGCTTAACAGTCTAATTAATGCATCTTCGAAGGGTATCAATTTGATTCTGCAGTTTTTAGGGGAAAAAACATGTTAAAAAGGAATAAGTGTAGAAAAGGAATAAAAAGGACAAGGACGTACTCGGGAGGCATGTTCCAAGGGCCACCATAAAACAGCTGGAACCATTGTTAAAAGCACGCTTACAGCCGACCTTTGTTATTATATTTATCTCGTAGTTATCAACAAGCTTGTAAGGAAGGAGAGGTGCATGAACCTTGAAGCCTTTTGATGATTTTTTTTTAAATTGTCCACGAGTTGTCTTAAGAGGATCTCAATTATGGAAAGGTCACCTTTAAGTCATTTACATCCAGATTAATTTCCGTTCGAGCCTTGTAAGTCCCTTGTAGGAGGTAAAACTCTGACCTCAAGTTTTAAACCGGTGCATATATGAGGATGGTTCAAACCCGTGACCTCACTTAAGCCAGAAGAGCCCCTTACTAACTCACCTACGTCCTGGGGTTGTCTTTTGATGATTTTTTAATACACTTAGTTGCTAAAATCAGGTGGTCAGGATTCTCTTGGCTTTGTTTTTTTCTAATTTTTTATTTTGTGTCTCAAGTTCCACATGATTTCATATACATATATTGGTTTATCGATTGATAATGACCTAAAGTTTTCCAAATGTTATGTGTGAGATAAATGAAGTAATCACTTGAGCAAATCCCAAAAGAAAAAAAAACCGTTCTTGTATTTGCAATCCCAATATAGGACGCAATGGTATTGTGTAATTCATCATGAGAGCTTTGCTTAAACCCCGAGAACAAAGAGACAAGGAGAGGTTTGATTAAACAAATGGGTATATATAAGTCCATAGATATGGACATACATGTAGGTACCACTACAATTCCACCGATCAATACACAACTTTTTCTAAGAACCTATCGACTGTATAAACAAGTTGGTACCATCACTTTTGGATGCATGCAAAGTTTCAATTTGTTAAGTACACAAGTCGTGATGAGAGTGGATGTCATCTTTATCTCCTTTCTCCTAGATTCAATGTATTTCCCTTTGTTTAAATCTGTGGGGATATCATATGCTTACAAGTTTCTTAAAAAAGAAAAGTTGAGAATAAACAATCTTGTTGGAACAACCACAAATCCAAGTTGAGTTTTGGGTTATTATTTTATGATTTATTTAGCTCTATCTCGTTGGTTTCTTATAGTTGAGTGTCCTTCCATTGTCTATTTAAATAGTCTTAGTAAACACTTTGTTTCTGCTTGATTAAATATGGGCACACGTGAGATTGTCCTATCCACATTCGGCTGGAAAATACAACAAAGGAAACTATACCAACTAGTCTTTGATCAATTTACTGATTATCAATTCAATAGGATTACTTCATCTCTTGTATATATACGACTTTGATTTTCTTGATATTTTAGTTCAGACTTGATCTCAAAATTAACAACAAAGTTTGAATTAATTAAATTTTGAATCAGGCTCAAATTTATATTGTTTTGTTCAATAATTACAAAACTGAATCTATCCCAATTCAAACTAGTTGATTAAAAAAACTTTGTAAATAATATTTTTTTTAATATTAACTAAACATGAAAATATTAAAAGATTTATAAGTGGTAAGGATCAACTATCCAAATGACTAGTTCTAGTTATTTTAACAATAATTGACTTAAACCTAATTATTGTTAGTAGATTCAACACTCTACTCATATTAAAAATTCTAATAATACTCAACTTGTTGGAAGCCCCAAGTATCAATTTAATAAGGCTGGATTTCTATCTTCTACTTTTGACTAAATGAGAGCTCAAAATTGAGAGATGGGAAAATGAAGAGTGCATCAACTGAGACCGTATGTCAGCTGAAGTGAATTATTACAGGTATTTCACATACGGAAAATCATTTGTAAAATGATATTATTACATTTAATAAGAATAAAATAATATTTAATGGCTCTCATGGTCGTGTAGTCTTCCCTTCGTACACAAGCAAAACCTTAAATTTCTTACTTAAGACTGTTTAGCTAGTAAGAACTTTCATGGCCT
>JAOSBK010000007.1:16618928-16630500 GCA_027568895.1 Erythroxylum shatona | reverse complement strand
GCCTATGTGTTTTCTATATGATATATATTCACTTCGTAGGTTATCTACACCGTCTTGGTATGAATCAAATTCTATTTGTGATATATGTCTTTCCTGCTCACTGAGTACCTAGTGTACTCACCCCCTCTGCTTTCTAACCATGCAGGTTAATTTAGTGAGCTTGACGCTCTGTGTGGATCGTGCGGCTTTTTGATACTTTCAGGGTATTTCCGCACGTGGGTAGTTTATGTTTTGTACTTTGGATTGTTTAGTGGCTCATGAACTGTGTTATATAGTTATGCTTTATGACTTTGTAAGTTAACTTTTGATTATCTGGTGTTTTATAAATGATTTTATATATGAATTTTCAATACTGTTGTTGAGATCGCCTTAAGTGGACTTTAAAGTCCTGAAGTTGTAGTTGGATGTGAATATAGAAGTATGTTTGAAATCGTTTGTAGGTTTTGGGATTTTTAAAATACAACCGTTGTGTTGCCCAAATTTTTCAAAAAAAAAGATATTCAGTTAGCCTTGCATAGTCGGATTAAGCATATTGCGAGTTTCCTTCGCCCGAGTATATGGCAATTGTCATAGGCCCGATGTAGTACCGGGTCATGACAATAAATATCTTAAATATAAATTAATTTATAATTGTCATTCACATAACTAATTAAGGAAAATACAAAATACAAAATATCCTAATTTTTATATAACTATTTTGTTTTTGAATTATAACTCATGTATTCATCATAACAAATAAGAATTTGTAGTTTTATAGTTTTCCTCTTCGAAATTCTTTCAAGTTTTTTAAATTTTAGTTGTTAAAAAAATGCTTATTTTAACAAATTTTTATTGTATAGAATCATAAATAAAGTTACGGAATAAGGACTCTCAAATTGTCAACCTTTACATAAATCTCAATCATTGGCTCCCAAGGCTCACTATCATCTCTCTTTTATGTCAATTTATATTTTGATTTTTTACTTTGGTGTATTTTAATTTAATTTGATGTATGAATTTTGGAAGGAAAATATGTATATTATGAAGAATGATAATATTATAAATGTTTGGTGCCATATACGACTGTATTGTTGAGTTATTTTCTTTGTTTAGCGGGGGGTAAATATTATAAAAATAGAGGAAATTATGTTAACATTTTTGTAAATTGTAATTCACTTATAAAATTTTATTCTAATGCAGGAAAAGTTTATAGGCACGAAGCTTACACTCCGTCAACTCTTTTTGCACACTCACACTAAGAAGCATGACGGTGTGACATTCATCAATACCCAATGTAAAGAATTAAATGTATGTAAAATTTATGATTTTTTAATATTAATGCTTAATAATTACCACTTACTAACATAAAATTGCCTTATGATAGGACCAAAAACAAGAAAGCATTCAATGACAGTCTCAGCAGTCTGAAGATATTGATGAGACTCAAACATATCTTCATGTAGTGGGCGGTAGGGACTGTCGTGGAAGGATATTCGACTTAGGTTCATTTACGAACACATGTTATTCATAATCCTCCACATCTAGTACAGCAACATCTAGTAGGCGGTCTGCACCTAAGGAAATCCATGAGCTTCAGGGCACAGTACAGATATTAACAACTCAGTTGCAATAGTCGATGAAGTATATAGCTCAGCTTTGTAATAAGGTAGATGAGTTGAAGGAGAGGCATAGCACCTCATCGCAACAATCAAAACATTCACGATCACCAAATGAATAGAGTACTTGCAATCATTTTGTATAAATTATAAATATTTATTATGTACAAAATAACTTTTATTATCAATTAAGATAATTTTTACTTTATATCATCAATCAACTTTCTGTTTTAACAAATTAAATGTTGAAACAAATCAAAATATTATCAACAGATAACTCATAACTGTTTAAATTATGCATCAACCATAATATCATCAATTAAAATTTAATGCAGGGAAATTTTAAAAAAATAGTTTTTAGTAAATTTATCGACGGACAAATAAAGTTAGTCCGTAAAATTACTAGATTTATTGACAGATAACTAATAACCATCGATAATGACAACATTAACTTACCGACGGAATAACCAATTCTGAAGACAGCACAGAATAATAGTTGGTATACTCACCGATGGTTACACAAGATTTTCGTCGGTAAATTTACGAGGGGCGTTCTATGATTTATCGCAAATTATTACCTACAGTCATTTCTCTGATGCCTTTATTTGTCGATAAATTTCGACGCTAACTTATCTTTTTGACGAAATGTGTAGATATTCCATCAGTAATTTTCATCGCTAAGCTTCATTTTTCTTATATTTATCACTTTTGTAATGTAAGGATATTACATTAGACTTCACTAAAAGTGTAAGGGCATTATATTAGACTTCATATAGTACATGCCTGAGTTCAAAAAATTGTTTTAAAAAATACTCGATAATTTTTATTGTTTATGATTGTCTTATGATTATTTTTGAACCATATTTAGCATTTAACTCTTTATGAAAAATGTTTTAATTGATGTCACTTATATGTAATTACATTTAGTGATGGAAGCTCTGAACAATATGAACAATTCCAATGATTGTGTGGAAAAAAATGAAAAGGATGAGTTATGGAATGATACCATCGAGATGCATTTAATCTCAGTAATGGTTGAAGAAGTGAAGAAGAAAAATTGAATACCTACAATCTTTTCCAAATCTAATTGGAAGACTATTAAGACAGGTCTTCAAATAAAATTCAATAAAGACTATACTGATGTTTAATTAAAGAATAAGTATAATGCATTAAGAGCTATATTGAAGAATTTTAAGAACTTACTTAAAGAAACAGGAATCAATTATAACTCCTTCAATGGTGAAGTTAATGCTACAAATAAATGTTGGGAAAATTTATTTAAGGTAAAATATGTCTTTGTTTATTAATATATCATAGTATATAATATTTGTTCTCATATTTCCTTTTTATCATTATGCATAAAATGGCTCACAGATTCAAGAAAAAAGGATGCAAGGAGTTTTCAAACTTGTTTCATAATTTTGGAGATACTACTGCAATTAGTTTGCATGCACATCCATCAACTAAATCTTCACTAAATAGTACAAAAAGAGGAACTTAGAATTAATATCAATGAAGATTGCTCATGTAAGAGATTAAGTTACAAGTTCTCCATCTAAGAAAAAGAAATCTCCTCAGAGTAAGAAAGTAAAAAAGATACACTCTAACATTTTATAAGCTATCTTGAATATGATTAGTGGATAATCGAAAAAAATAAATGTTTTACTTGAGAAATAACTCACTGAAAAATCATCCACTGTAAAGAATGGATCTGGACTTTCATCAATCAATCAAGAGAGTCATATAATGATGAAATGTTTGAATTCCTTATATGGATTAGGTGTTGAGGATCTACAATATGGAAAAGCCAATTCTCCATTGTCGAAGTTATCATTTAGCATATGCCCCTTATCGCCCTTCCTCATTACTGCAGTCTTTATTGTTGTAAGTATATATCCAAATACTTACATAAATTATAGTGAATTGGAATTAATTATTTTCCATGTCATCCTCCTCTATTATTTTCAACCATCATCGTAGGTATTCATCGTCATTTCTTGATATGCTTATTCAATCTCCTTTCCCAAACTTGTCAAGACACAAGAAAAATAGTCTAGAAAAATAAAAAATAAAAAATTGTCATATTCATATTCAAACCCCATTAAAAATAATGGTTTCCTTTGATGTATTTTGACCAGTGTCTTTCAAGTTTCAACATACACAACATAATGATATAATAGCTAGCCATATTCATATTCAAATGTAATTTTTTTTGCAATTGTGACAAGTAGAGGATTAGTAGACAATGTAAGATTATGTTAGTAAAACCATGACATAATCCTTTTATGGAGGTACCTATCTTCTTCTCCTGTTTATGAAATTCCTTTTCTTCTTTCCTGGTATAACATTTATCCTCTTTTTCCTCTATATATGAATGTGTAGTATCCTAACCTTAGAAAACTCCCACTTTTAAAACCATAATTTAGTATCTTATTAGTAGAGACAGACCAGAAGAACTTCCACGGGATTAGTGAGATTTTAATTAAAGTTAATGGTATAACCTTCTTTTCATATTTATTGAATTACTTGCATTTTGATATGTGAGCCTTACTTCTTGCTCAACACATTAGTTAGTTAGTAAGGTTTACTTATAAAAGTGATATAATGTTGTTGATCGACAAGATAATCAATACATAAACGTTATTTAAATCTCTTCTCAAATTCTCTTGACTTTTGATAGTTGGAAGAATGAGGTATCACAAGATGAATATGTTGGCTTATGCCCTACAACCAATCACTTTAGTTACAATTTAGTAACAAAATATTTAAAGGCATTCTTTATCTTGTTTAGATGTATATGATAAAGTCCATAAGATAATTATACATTACAAATAAAATTTTAATGAGATTATAATCATAAGATTCAAATTGCATTTATGTATTATCCCCAAATTGTTCTTAATCATTGTTCTATTAAGACTGGACATTAATAGAATGTAAAAAGACTAGTGCACATTTTATTTTTCCTTATGAAGTAAGTAGTTGATTTCATAGGCTAAAGTATGGAGAAAAATAAGTGTGTGGGTGTTTGTTAGAGAATAAATTCACTAAACATACCTAATATGAGAAATTCATTTGGAGCATTACTTACATGTCTATGAAATTCTTGTTGATGATGATTGTATAAGTGATCATTTGACTTAAGGTCTCCAAAGTTATCTTGTATAATGAATGTTATATTTTGATACTACTCATATCCTATTTAATCTCGTTCAGTTGGCAGTCATTGGATGTGGCATGAAATATATGGAGGTAGTTGCATGATCAAGATATGATGCATCATCCTAAAGTAATTAGGAAGAATGTTCCATTGTTCTCGATTAGTATTGATAAAGGAAATCATTAGCCAAGGTAGAATGACGTTTTGTAAATAATTAAAAATTGTTATTAATTAAATCAATAGCGATAACTACTATGATTGGATTTAAAATAGAGTAGACATTAATTATATACTCTATGTCTAATCAAAACATTGTATGATGAAAGAATTGAATTATACAAAAAAATCATACACAGAAAGGTTAGTCAAAACCACTTTGACATTTCTAAATATTTAGGTGATTATGATGCGTTGCTAAACGACAATCTTAATCTATAATTATAAATGGCTTAATTGAAAATTTAAAGATAAATTAAAAGGAGCTTTAATTTATCTAATTCTAATTACAAATTATAATTTATAATCATTGTCAACATATTTAAGAACTTAATAGGTCTCACATAAAGAATGAGTTGAATAGAACAAAGTTATTTTAATCAAGTTGGACTTGATTATAAAGATTGAGAAACTTTATGATTAAATATGAGATATTTAATAAATAAAAATCAATATGAGATATGAGATATTGGATCTTATTTGGATATAATTGGTACTTAATTAGAGTTATTTATACTTCTAATAAAATTTTAATTAAAATTAGAATTTAATTTTAATTAAATTACTAAAATGTCCAAAACCTATTATAAATAGGCTTAAGCTTTATGGAACTAGCCTTCTTACTTAACCCTCTCTGTAAGAGTTATAGAATTCTCTCAACCTATTCTATGAATACCATTAAAGGCTGAGCACTTGTACGGCTACAGTGGTTGAGATAGATCGACTTTGAAAACCATTCGAGGGATACGACAAGATTAGGATCCAACTTCTAAATAAGGTACGAATTAAGATTCTGCTTTATTATGATTTATGTGATACTTATTTTATAGAATTAAAGTGATCTTGGTTTTTAGGAAATCAAATGATGAAAAAGTTTCATAATCATTCCATTATGCCCAAAGCCAAATCCCGACTCGATTTTCCAACAAAATATGCATGCATCACTGCTCTTTTTGTTGATAGCAAGTTGAAGTTGCCAAAAAAAATAATTCTTTTAAGGAATTCCAACCTCATTTTCACTTGCAAATGAAATAGCTCTTTACTTGGCTCAATTGAAGATTGACAACAAAAATTTATTGATTTCATTAGATAATGCTTCTTATAATGACAATATGGTCAACTTTTTTAAGTTTCCCCTTGTTACAAATAGTTCATCATTTTACAATGGGCAATTTTTTCAAATTATATATTTTTATTATATTATGAATCTTATTATTCAAACAAGATTAAAAATGATAGATAATTCTATTGCTAAAATGAAAAATGGATTTATGCATTTGAATAAATATATCCCAAAACTTAAGTTTTTTTATATGACTTCCAAAAGTTTTCATTTGATTGAGATGAAAGGCTAGTGATTGATGTATGCATAAGGTAGAATTATACCTATATTATAATTGATTGTGCTTTGTATTATAAACATATTTTGAATCACTGCAACAATTAAATAAATATTTCTTTAATTTTTTTCACTTATTGATGAAGAATAGCATAAAATGAAAGTTTTGAACAAATTGTTGAAAATATTTTATGATGTGAAATTATTCTTTTTTAGTTCAAATATCCAACATCAAGTGTTTACTTTAAAGGTGTATGAAAAATAAAAAAAAATATTAGAAAGATGCTATAGAAAACCCTTCTTAGTTCATTAATAATATAATCTATGAGATGCAAAAGATATTTGACAAGTATTGATCAAATTTCTCTTTGTTATTATCGTTTGTTTCTATTTTGGATCCTTACTACAAATTGAATTGATCACTTTGTTATGATTATTCTACTATAGCTAATTTTATTAAACAAGTGAAGAAGACTTTACTGATGATGCTTGAATTTACAAAAGTAACAGAGAAGATAACATCACTCAAAATTAAATCTTCTTTTAGTTTATAACAAAAAGAAGTTACGGTTCTTAAGAATAATATCACAAAGAGTATTTGAAGTAAATTTTCCACCTTGAAATTGAGCAATCTGAATAAGATATTTATTTGAAAAGTATGTTATAAATATAAATAGTGATATTGATATATTAAAAAACTAGTAATTTAGAGGATGATATTAATAAAGAGAAAAGAATATCTCTCTACGTGTATGTGCTCTCATCTCTCTCTAAAACATAACACAAACTACTGCTTATGTAACCAGTTATTTTAGTATACATACCAAAGCTAGGCTCAACATGGCCACCCCCACACCAGAGGGGCATCCCTCTAAGAAAATTTGTATCAGGAAACGCGAGGAGGATCCTCCACCAGGTCCCAAACCGACATATAGTGCAACTGTTACAGGGGCATCATCGAGGGACATTACCTCAGAGGACCCTTTATGGCCCGAAGAAGAGGTCATCGAGTTAGAAGACAGGGATATTACACAGTTGACGAAAGATGTAGGGGATGTTGTCTTCTTATCTCAATCTTTCAGGGAGAAACTAGACAAGCAATGGGAAAAACCGTTGTCATCAAGTTGATTGGCAGAAGGATAGGATATCAAATTATTTGCTCTAGATTAAAAATGATGTGGAATCCAAAAGGTCCAATGAAGATTGTTGACCTAGACTACAACTATTTTCTAGCTAAATTTGTAGATGAAGGCGACTTCATGCATGCACTGATGAATGGCCCATGGATAATCTTCGGACACTTCCTTTCTGTCCAACAATGGAGGACCAACTTCCGCCCCTCACAAAGAAAAATTACCCAAGCAGTGGTCTGGATAAGATTCCCGGAGCTCTCCATAGCTCGCTACCACCCTATGATCTTAAACGCATTGGGATATGGTGGTACAAACGCTTAAGATCGATGAAACCACCATGCAAACGCAGAGGGGGAAGTTCGTACTCATGGTTGTCAATATCGACCTCAGTGTTCCTCTAGATAACAAGGTGGAGCTGGATGGGGGGGTCGATCATAGTGACCTATAAAGGCCTCCCTCACATCTGCTTCAGCTGTGGCATGGTTGGCCATGATCCAAATAAATGTCCGAAGCGACCTCAGGTATCAACGGTACCTGCAACTTTGGCACCCGAACAGGACAATGGCGCTACAGTGCAACAAGGTCTAAGAGAGGTAGCAGCAACATGCCCCACAGACGAGTCCTCTAATGGCTATGAATAGTGGAAGGAAGTGCAACGCAAGACTAATCGGGTTCCAATGAAACGTTAAGATCAATTAGGCCCAAACACGTACAAAATGCAAACTCAGTTAGGAGGCTCGATATATTCTCCCCTGATAGCACTGGCACTAATGGATACCGAAAATACTGAAAAGATGGAGACTACTGAGCAGTACAATCCTTCAAGGGTTGGTTTTCATTTTAATTTAACTAATTTTATTGGCAACGGACAGGCATAATGGCAAAGGATCGCATCAATATCTACGGGAACAAAGAAAAATACACGAGTTGGCTCCAAAGGCAAGTCCAAGATTAATCCAAAGCCACTACAGACTACTCGTGTAATGGCAGGTGGATCTCGAGAGGCAGGATCTAAGGCAATTATAGAGATCCAATTAATCCCCACAGTAAAGGATAACTAAGTTGCGATAAATATTACCTCTCATTCTGAGATGATCTGCGATAGTCAAGCCTTAATAGAATCTGGAACAGCAGTATAGGAAAGTCAACCTATGACGGAAGGGACTGAAAATTTAGAGGTGATCCATTGGGACAGGGTGGAAGTGGACATGATTCCCCCCACTGACCCTCCCGACAAAATCCCTAGAGTTTCGACACTGGAAATTAATGGAGTGCAAGGGATGGACATTTTGGATAGCGGAGATACGAGCACTATCACAGGTAATATCGCCTTACACACCAATGTAAGGAAGCTCAATCATGACCCTAACACCTGATGTCGATTTTCATCTGAAATTGTCAAAGAGCGGAGGGAATAGCGTGCAAGCCATAATTCATAATTATACTTGTATCTATAAGTCTGGTATTTTAGTTTTGTTAGAACCGCGTATTAGTGACGTTAGGGCAATAGAAGTGATCCACAAATTAGGTTTTGATTTTTCCTTCAGGGTCAAAGCCGAAGGCTTTTCTGGAGGAATTTGGTTGCTTTGGAAAAACGAAGTCGAAGTTTCGGTGGTCATCACCCATCGACAATTCCTTCATACCAAAGTCAAGTATGATGGTTGTTCTTTTGATTTTATGCCAATTTATGCTAATCCTCAATTTGCCTCTCAAAAATCCTCTTGCTGATTTTAAATTGGATCGGTCATTCTAACCACAGGCTATGGATAGTGGGAGGCGATTTTAATGCTAAACTAGAGGTGTCAGACAAAAAGGGTGGAACTACGATAGCAAGGGTAGTGAATCATCTTTTTAAGAATTGGGTGCATGAGTGTGGTCTACATGATTTGGGTTTCGTGGGATCGAAATTTAATTAGAGGAGAGGAACAATCCAAGCGTCTTTGGATAGAGTGTTTGGCTCAACATCTTAGATTAGGAAATTTCCCTATATGGCAAATCATCACTTACCTTTTCTTGGGTCTGATCATCGCCCTTTGTTGATTCACATCAACAGCCCCTCTCTAAGAGTAATGACATCCCCAGTTTCTCACTTTTATAATGCGTGGCTAACTCATTATGTTTTTACCGATGAGGTTGATACACATTAGTTACCCGATGAGGAGACTTTCAGCAAATTTTTAGCCACCTTTTCTACTCATCTTATGCGATGGAACAAAGATGTTTTTGGTAATATCTTCCATCATAAAAAAGGACTTCTCGCCTGCTTGGAGGGTATATAGAGGTCTACGCAAGCTGACAATTCAGATTCGTTATTAGACTTAGAGGAATAATTGAGCACTAAGTTTTTATAGGTTCTGAGTGAGGAGGAGCTTTTTTGGCACCAGCGCGCCAAATGTGAGTGAATCTCACAGGGTGATCGAAACACCAAATACTACCATACTCTCACCCTTTCTAAAAGGAATAAATTAAAGATAGATTGACTTTTTGACGACACGGGATCTTTGGTTTTTGATCAGCAGCAACTGACTCTTTTAGCAAGGAATTTTTTATCCAGTTGTATACCCCAGAAGCTGCGCCTAGTCAACAGTTCTCAATTTCAGAAGCTTTCCCTTAACTTTCAAAGGCAAAGACTCCTGAGCTAGCAGCCCCAATCCATGAAAAAAAATTAAGAGTTCAGTCTTCTCTATGAACCCAAACAAAGCCACGAGAGTTGATGGTTTCAATGCGTTATTCTATCAAACTCAGTGAGACAAAGTAGGATCATCAGTGGTGGATTTTATACAGGCAATTTTTTGCCTGGAACGATGGGAATAAGAATTGAACCTAACTATTTTGGTATTGATTCCTAAAATTCCCGCTTCTTCCTATATTTCTCAATTTAGGCCCATTAGCCTCTGTACGATGCTCTATAAGGTCATAGCTAAAACTATTGTGAATCGGTTGAAAAGCCATCTTGTTTACCATGTGGTGGAGAACAAACGTAGTTTTATTCCTGAACGTCAAATTACTGATAATATTTTCATTGCCCATGAGGTCATACACTCGATGAGGAAAAAGCAGAGAAAGATCGAGTATTTTGCTCTGAAAGTAGATCTAGAAAAAGTTTATGACCGGCTTCGATGGGATTTCATTCAAAAAACCTTAACAGATATTGGTCTCCTGCATAACCTCATTAAGGTCATTATGAAGTGTGTGACGATAGTGACTATGCAAATTGCCTAGCAAGGTACTTTATCTAAACCCTTTTAACCCTCCAGAGGTATTCGACAAGGCTACCTATTATCGACCTATCTTTTTGAGTTATGCATGGAAAGATTAGGGCATCTTATTACGCAGGAAGTGGGTCAAGGACAGTGGAAATTAATCAAATTAAGGGCCATAGGACCTCCAGTTTCACATTTATTCTTTGCTGACGATCTTGTTTTTTTTGCTGAAGCTACAGAAACTCAAACGCAAGTGATAACTCGGACTCTAGACACTTTCTGTCAAGCTTCGGGAAATAGCATTAACAGAGATAAAACTCAAATTTTCTTCTCCAAGAGTGTTCCATGTGATACAGCGTCAGCTCAATCAAGCGTTGAATGTTCACAGCATGAACAACCTTGGAAAATATCTAGGAGTTCCTTTGATTCATTAGCATAACACATGACATACTTATCAATACATTCTAGATAAAGCCCGAAAGAAGATGGCTGGATGGCGATCTAGAATGTTGTCTTTAGCGGGTCTGGTTACTTTAACCCAATCCGTAATCTCGGCCTTTCCAATTTTCACAATGCAAACTGTTGGGCCCGAAACCCAACTCCATTAAACCTAACACTTTCACTCTTGCTCTGATACCATAAATATTGGGACCCGATCCGGGAACCGGATCCCAACCGGAAGACAACGATCGGAATGAAAAGCACGAGGCGAATAGCGAAATGCGGAAGCCAATAGCAAAAACGAACTGAAGTAGCAAACCAAATCGAAGGAGAATAACAAAATGCGGAAGCGAATCGAAACAAAAGTATCGAAAGCCACGCGAATACTTGAATCAAAATAGAATAACGGAAGAAGCGAAGCAAAATAAGCGAATACAAATCATCAAGCGGAGCCAAACAAAATAATCAATCGAGCTGAAACATAT
>JAOSBK010000007.1:16592155-16612083 GCA_027568895.1 Erythroxylum shatona | reverse complement strand
GATGATGATGATGATGATGATTATTATTATTATTATTATTATTATTATTATTATTATTATTATTATTATTATTACTATTATTAAATTCCATTTTTAGTATTAATTTAACTTTCCAACATTTTGTAGTGATTAATTTTTCTATTCTGACTCATGTCAATGTTCATTATATAGTCACAATTGCAATATAAAATAACAATTTAACAATATTGAAAATAAATATAACATAGGGCTTTAAATTATTAAAAGTTAGTTGAACAAAAAAAAGTTTCAGCCCTATTTTAAATAACTAGACAAAATAACTTCTACATCAACATAATCTTTAGTGTGTGGCAAGAAACCTGCTCACCCACCCAAGTCTTTGAGAAGACGCAAGAGTGAAAAACACAAGCATTTGTGTAGGATGATCAGGAATTTTTCCTAAAGCAGTATCCCTTATAAGGATTTATGAGAACTTAAAAATGAGCAAGACAATCTTCTTGTGCTTATGTGATGAGTTTAAGAGTTTAGGAGGCTTAAACCCAATAAGTCATTTAACTGTGGAGGAAAAGGTAACAATTTTCTTAATGATTATAGGGCATAGTGTGTGAGATCCTACATCGGTTGGAGAGGGGAACGAAATACGCCTTCTAAGGGTACGGATATCTCTCCCTTACATACGCGTTTTTCATGCCTTAACGCACGTGGATACTTCTCCCTTACAGACGTGTTTTCATGCCCTAATGCACCAGATCTCACCATAATTCTAAAGTTAAATGTGCAAGGACAAGGGTAGTACTAGGAAGGGTGACCTCCTAGGAAGTTCTCGAGAAAAGCAAAACCGTGAGGGCTTGGCTGGGCCAAGACCCAAAGCAGACAATATCTGTGAACAGGTGATCTGGGCTGTTACAAGTAGTATCAGAGCCGATATTTGAACTATGGTGCCAGCTAGGTTGGATCCCAAAAGAGGGTTAGACCTTAAGGGGGATGGAAAGTATGAGATCCCACATCGGTTGGAGAGGAGGAATGAAGTACGCCTTATAAGGGTACAGATACCTCTCCCTTACAGACGCATCTTCCCTAAGAGGGGGAAGAATAAAACCGTGAGGGCTTGGCTGGGCCAAGGCCTAAAATGGATAATATATGTGAGCAGGTGATCTGGGCTATTACAGTGGTATCAGAGTCAATTCTCGACTCGATGTACTAGTGTAGGATGTGAGATCCCACATCGATTAGAGAGAGGAACGAAGTAGGCCTTATATGATACAGATACCTCTCTCTTACAGACGCGTTTTCCATGCCCTAATGCACAGGATCCCATTAGAACTCCGAAGTTAAATATGCTAAGGCAAGAGTAGTATTAGGATGGGTGACCTCTTGGGAAGTTCGCGGGAAAAGCAAAACTGTGAGAGATTAGCTAAAACAAGACTCAAAGCGGACAATATATGTGAGCGAGTGATCTGAGCTATTACAAATGGTATCTAAGCCAGTAGTCAAACCTTTGTGCCAACTATGCTGGACCCCAAAAGAGAGCTGGGTCCTAAGGGGGTGGAAAGTGTAAGATCTCACATCGGTTGGAGAGGAGAACGAAGTACTCCTTATAAGAGTACGGATACCTCTCTCTTACAAACGCGTCTTTCTTAAGAGGGGAAAGAGCAAAATCGTAAGGGGCTTGATTAGGCCAAGGGCCAAAGTGGACAATATCTATGAGCGGGTAATCTAGGCTGTTACATAGTAAGACAACTATAGTTAATGTAGAAGGCTTTCAACATTCAATCTTGTCAATTTCGAAGTACTTTTGCAAAGTTTTATATGCAATTAACCGTCTTGTGAAAAGAATCATTACTCTATCATTCTTTACAAATACACTTCTTGAAATTCAACATAGTTCAAAATTCTTTCCATATGTTTAGGGACATTATATATTTAATTATTACTTTTATTATGTCCTTATGAGTAATAATTATTCTAATAGTTTTTTTAAGGATTCTATAGGAACAATAGATGGTACACATATTGATGCACTCATATTCCAGAAATCTAGAAAAAAAAAGAAGTTCCACGATCGTTTGCTCCTATAAAATCCTACTAAGGAGGTAAAAGAATTGATCTAACTCAAAATATTATGTGTTATTGCTCATTTGACATACACTTCATATAGGTAATGACTGGATGGGAAGGTACTGCAATTCTCAAGTTCTTTTAGAAATAGTAGCAAATCCAACAAACCAATTTCTTATACCTCCACAAGGTATTACATTATTTTAAATAAACATAGTAATTACAATAATTTTAAGAAAATTCTTGCCAATATTGCATTTTTATATATTAGGTAAGCTCTATTTGGTTGATTTAAGTTACACCAATATACTGCCATATAAAGGTGTGAGAGATATCATTGTGAGATTATAGAGGAAGAGGAAGACCTCAAGGTCAACAGGAATTGTTTAATTACAAGCATTATTTATTAAGAAATGTTATTGAAAGATGTTTTCACGTTAAAAAAATCTCTATGCTTTTAAACATATCAAGTTATGATATTAAGAAACCAAAATTTTTCGTTATTATTTGTCACGTTATACATAATTATATTAGAATGCAGAGAGAAAGTGATGAATTATTTGTCAGTTGTATTGAAAATGAAGAACAAATTAGGGTACGTGAAAACAAATATGCAAGCGCTCAAGTAGAGTATAATATCACTCCAGCACAACTTCGAAGTATGTATCGAAAATGAGTTAAAATTACTAAACAAATATGGAATGATTGTATTAGTTCTAATTGATTTATGTTTTCTTTGTAAATGATACTATAGATATGATTTGAAACATTATAGTATAATTGACATCTTTTATTGATTATAATGATTTAATATAATTTTTATAGTTTATAGAATTTTATTATATATAATTGATGTGTAAATTTATTTAATTACATAATTTTTCAAACATTTTATTTTTAACCATAATGAGAATTATTTAATTTAACCATACAATTTGATATGTTAAAATAATTAATTAAAAATTAATATTAATGTCTAACAGTATAATTAAAAAATAAAACAAGAGGATGGAATCAAACATGTTTTTGTTTTTAGATTTTATTATAAATCTCTACTAAAACATATATTTTTTAGTTTTTATTACAAATATCATCTAAACATGTTTTTGTTTTTTAATAAAGAAAAATAAAAACAAAAAAAAGTCCCAACAGAAAAATAAAAGTGGAGCCAAACATTTCCTTAATTTTTTGAGCTTATGATCTTAAAAGTGAAATGATATTTGGTTACAAAAGTTGACATTTTAAAATGATTAAGAATTCTTCAAAATAGTTTATGCAATAATAAATAAGATTTATAAGAAGTGATAGATTTAAAACGGTATACAAAGTTTAAATTCTTATATAATGAAGTTGAAATTTTTTTGCATCTAGAGTTAAAAACTTATTTCTAAAAATTGTTGATTTTTATTTAATTTAATAATATTAGAAAAGAGAATAACGTTTTTCACGAGTTTAGTGTGACATAATATATAATATACACTTACTAATATATTAATATTTATTATCGTGTGATTGAATACAATTTATTATTATTTTAAGCACCTCTTTCATATCTCAAATGATATAAAATGATCACTATAGCAATTTTGATATTTTTCAATTAAAAATTTATATTATTAATAATTTATCAATTTAATTCTTCTAAGAAAGTTATAAAGTGAAACATGTAAATTTTAAGATAAGAGAGTTATAAAATTGATATATTATAATTATATGACAAATTTCTTGATTATATTTAGAGATGTCAAAGGCGATTTTTTAATATTTTTTAAAATTAAAAGTGTAAAATAAGATTTTTTTTAATTGGGTCCAAATTTTGGTTGCTTAAATTCAGACTTATCCGAGATCTAATTCTTTTAAGTAAAACGATATTATTTTATTTAGAATAGATGGATCTCAAGCTAGCCTAAACTTAAGACTGATCTATAAATAGGCCCATTGAAACACTTGAATCTAAACCCTTGGATCGCCCGTTGTCATCCTTAATTATAATAGGAGTGACGTCGGTGTTGATATCATATATTAAAAATTTTTAATATGAATTTTAAATTTGTATTTTTGTTAATTTATTTAATAAAAATACAAGAAGTTCTAAGCTACAATTTGCCACGTCAGCTTTGTATGACCTGCACCCGAAATACTTGTGGAAATTGAGGTTGCAGCTTGGCACTATGAAGTTCTCGAAAAGTAAAGCAAGAAAAGGAAAAATGAAATGAGCCACACAAGCGTGCAAGCTTCCAACTTGGAACTGTCCGCCCAACGGCTGACTCCCACGGATAAGCCTCACCACACCATTTTCAGCGTCACATCCAAAGAACGAAATGTAACCCAATAAGTAGATGTTTTTTTCACGACTGAATCATCATTTTCTGATGAAACTTTGCTCAAGAGAATCTGCTCAATCAGAGACCTTTTTTCCATTCTTTTGAGTTGTTGGGGGCTGCATGAGTTGTCAGGAATTCTTTAACTATTGGTCCTTCTTCAAGTTTGGGTACTTGAAGTTGTTGAATTTGGAGGCATGTTCACTGTTTCACACTCTCTTTCTTTTAATTTCAATCCTTTGTCGACCAGGCAAGCATATTTACCTACACCGCCTGCTTCTCGAATTCGCCATCGCTTCACTACTCGCCGATGGTTGAACCTCCCCAGTTCAGCTCTTGGTTCATCAAGGTGACTGTGCATATTCCATTTGTGGGTGTTCTTTTTCTGACTTATTTGATTGATGTTGGCCAAGTGGATTCTCTTTACGGGAGTCTTACAAAAATGCGCTATTGGCTTTGCTTATTGTTATTCTCGGACCTTAAAACGTTTCGAGGTTATCCCTTGTTATGTGACAAAGGAAACAAAATATTGAATTTATATCGTTGTACATAACTACTTACTGGGACAAGTTAAAGGGCGTTGGTGCATTCCAAAGGGAAAAACGTAAGAAAGAGTGAGGCTTTGATTTTTGACTTTTGCCACTGTTTTTGTTTCCTAAACGATTTGAAGCGAATGATAACAATTGTTGTTTACTGGTTGTTGCTGAACTTGGAAGATGATGACCGGGATGTGCGGAAGCCTTTTTATTAGTTTCAGGACTGCTTTATCTTAGCTGTGAATGGGGTTACTATTAGCTTAGTTTGTGCCATTGTCTAATCATTATTTGTTTGATATTCGAAAGCACCTCCTCTTCAAGGTCTCTTCCACAAGCGTAATAATTTTTAGGATGATGCTTAAATCTGGTTCATTTCGTTTCTCCTCACATTATATGGCACCCTGCGGCAACAAATGCATTAATTAGATTTATTTCTAGTCAAGTGACGCATTCATGCTGTTGTACTAGAGTTTGCTGATATTGATAGTCACTATGCCATTGTTTTGATGTGAAAAGAAATCTTACAGCTAATTTTTCTATCATTTCTCTTCTGGGCGGTGGGGGCTATTGCAGGTTCAACAACTTTATTTCAGGGTGCTCAATTACCAATACTGACTTACAGTTGAGCGATATTATTGCTGATGTAGAGGCCCTGCAAGATTCATCAGCTGTTGTGCCCGATTGTTCTTCCCCTATAGTCCATATCAAGTCTGACATCCTTGAGCCTGAATCTTTGGGTTTACTTTCTGAAACCACTTATGTTGACCATCTGCTGACAGGATTGACTGTATGGTTACTTGGCTTATTTTTCGTTTTTTCTTATACGGTCTCTAAGCTCAGGGACAAACATTAGTCAGGGGTCATTTAAATTTTTATCACATTCTCTCTAACGACTCTCTTCTTTGATTATCAGGTATTATCAGAGGAGGAGCAGAACGCCCTTGCTGCTACTCCAGCACATCCTAATGGACTATTTGGTGAGGCTTATTGAACTTGCCCCAAGTGAATTGAGCGCTACCATGGACATTACATTTGTTAGGCTTTATGTTCTGTGTAGAATGTAGGTTTTAGTTTCCTAAACTTTGACTGTAGTCTACCTTTTACATTCAACATAGAAGTAAAAGGTATTATGTATTAGATTTGAGACTATCTGGACAAGTATATGTTTAAGAACCTTTGAGTACTCTCTTGTAGGTATATTTTTAGCGGCTGTCAGTATAGGGCCACAAATTCTTAGTTGTGTGAAAATTCCTTGGCCCAAGATGTATTTGAAGTTGTTGAATGGTCACCTTCCATAGAAGAAATTGGCAGAAGATTGCCGTATGTGTGGATTGAAGTTTATCTTCTTTCCTTATTGTTTCTGTTTAATAGCATATTGTCTCCACAATTTAGACTAGTCAACCATGAGTAATTTCAGTAGGATGCATTACATGAAGTTGCTTCTTCTGGGATGTGGCAACTTAATTGTGGACCAGTATCCAGTCTTGCTATGCAATTAGTTTCATTAAGCTTAAACTTGAAAATGACATTGAACTATACCTTTTGGCCTTTCCTTGAGATCAATTGTATCAGTTGGTTTATGTGGCTTCTGACACGAAATATTCACTTTTTTCAGCACTTTATGCCTGTTGCCTTGCCGGGTATCTTGTGGAACAGCTGTGGAATTTTGCTTGGCCGTCTGCTATTGCATTGCTTCATCCAAGCCTTCTACCAGTCGCAGTATTGGGCTTTTTCTCTAAGGTTGTAATCCGTCCAAATGGATAGACTTGAAACATGCTTTGGTGGGAGCAAATATATTAACAAATTGTTTGTTAAGCAGCTTGCAATAATTGTTGGAGGCCCTTTGGTTGGCAAATTTATGGATAATTCTCCCAGATTACCTTCATATATTTCCTTAAACATAGTCCAGGTAACTTTTTGGGTTAAAGACATGGACCTCTTCTTTGATTTGTAATTTTTACAAAATGCACTCTTGTGTTTCAAATTATTAGGAAACACCTTACGATAGGAATACTAAAAAAGGACTTCTAGGTAAATTTCTTTTAAGATTTTCTAGTACAGACTATAATATAATGGACTGTTGTCACCAGACAGTGTTAATATAGACACGATTATGTGTACGACAGTCGATAACATGATGATTTGCATTAAAATGCCTTGACAAGTATTAACATAAGGTTCTTTTTTAGCATTTCTAATGTTAAAAGGTGTTTTCCAGCAATTTTGAAGCATAGGGGTGCATTTTGGAAAAGTACAAACCATAGTGGAAGCCTTGAGTCTTTTCTTTATATATATATATATATATGTCCATGTTGAAAGTGGTTCGACTCTTCCAATGTCTTCTTAATACCATGTTTGTTTTAGGCAGCTGCTCAATTATTATCAGCAGCTATGATAATCCATGCCTATGCTGTTTCACCTACTTCTGCATCCTCGTTTCTCTGCCGTCCATGGTTTGCTGTGCTTGTGTTAGCTGGGGCTATCGAAAGATTATGTGGAGTAGCATCGGGAGTTGCTGTAGAGCGTGATTGGATTGTGTTGGTAGTGCTTTTCCATACTTCTCTGTTTATTTATGTGCACCAATGAATTAAATTTTATGTTTTTTGAAAAGTTTATGCGCTCTCATTTTGTACTTATTTGTACAGTTAGCTGGAATCAACAGACCAATTGCACTAGCTCAAGCAAATGCTATTCTTAATCGAATTGATCTTCTTTGTGAGGTTATACTTGAACCTAAATCAGCTTTCATGCTCAAGAATTAATATTTAAATTTGTATTTATTATACATCAACATAAAGTGTGTCAATGATGTGACTGCCCACTTAATATAACCAGAGTCACATGTTTCTTAAATGATCTACATGTAGTGTACATATTATTACATAGGATAAGTTTGTCATTTTGTGGTGTGTTTAATGGACGAAAGCTTACTTCTTGACTAAAGTTTACATTTATATCAGATAGCTGGAGCATCAATATTTGGTGTTCTTCTGTCCAAGTGTGAACCTGTGACATGCTTGAAGTTTGCTGCAGGTTTAACGATCTGTTCATTACCAGTTATGGTAATTGCTTTATGCTTTTCCTCCCACGTTTTCCTCTTTATTGTAATTCTTGCTTTCATACTCTTACCTTTTATTCCTGTTTCTCAGATTGGGCTCATGTGGTTAACAAACAAACTTTCTGTGGGAGTTCTTGACCAGACTAAGTCAATGCAAACCTGTTGCAAGGATCCCAGTGAATCATCTGTGCAAAATGCTAATAATATAGGTAACAAATGCTGCCATTTTTGTTCCTTACCCAATTACAGCAAGTTGTTTAAAGTAATTTTCTGTATAACCAGTGGGTCTGAGCATGGAGACTATCAAGCTTGGGTGGAAGGAATACTTGCAGCAACCAGTTCTACCAGCCAGCCTTGCCTATGTGTTACTCTACTTTAATGTTGTCCTTGGTCCTGGCAGTTTAATGACAGCATTTTTAACACAGCAAGGTAAACCCCTTGACCTAGTTTTCAGGGGGCAGTTATCGTAGATCTGGGATACACATACACACACACACACACATATGGAGTTTTAGACCCAAGCTTTTCCTAACATCTAAAGTAGCTTGCTCATCTTTATAGAAATATTATTTTGGGAACTTTTAATAATTGCTGATGCAATTAAACATGCAATATTGTTGGCATTAACAATCCAAGTTTTAATTATGCTGTTCTACTAAAACATGTAAATGCTCTTAATCAGTAGGAAGCCTATTCTTTACTTCAGGTGAGAGAAAGAGACATGAAAGGAGTTTTGCTTGTGCTTCAACGTGGTTGTATTCACTTATGAAATCTAATTCTAATTGTGCTTCCACGCTTGTTTGCATGAAACATTTGAATTTGTTTTACAGGGGTCAATCCCTCTATCATTGGAGGGTTTAGTGGATTGTGTTCTTTCATGGGTGTTGCAGCAACATTCCTGTCTGCAACCTTGGTCAGACGGCTAGGCATTTTGAAGGTTACATTATTGTCTTGTTTTAGTTGGCAGAGTTCTTCTAGGATTCTTGTTCTTAGTCATGTACTTAAAATTTGTTTCCCTATGATCAGGCTGGAGCAACTGGACTTGTATTCCAGGCTTCACTGCTAGCCATAGCTGTTGGCGTATATTGGAGTGGTTCTCTTTCAAAGCAAAGCTCCCTTATTTTCTTGGGATTGATAGTGAGAACCATCTTTTTCTCTGGTTTCCTTCGCACATGATGAGTTTTCATCAGTAGACTAGTTTTGATTTGGAAAAGTAAATTGGCCATTAGAGGGTTGATTGCATCAAAGCAGGGAGATTTAGATAACAATGTATCTTTGTTTATGTTTTATAGTTGTTTATTGTTTCTTATACACTATTTCAAAGTTGTCACAGATTGAATCTGCTAGTCTTGGTAATGATTATCCTTCATATGCAGGTACTATCAAGGTTGGGACATATGTCGTATGATATTGTTGGGGCGCAGATTCTTCAAACTGGGATTCCATCATCTAAAGCAAATCTTATTGGGATAACAGAGTTTTCTGTAGCGAGTTTGGCCGAGTCGATGATGTTGGGTGTTGCTATAATTGCAAATGATGCCTCACACTTTGGGTTTTTAGCACTGCTATCTCTATTATCTGTTATTGGTGCAGCATGGATGTTTTGCAGATGGTTACTGAATCCAACAGATGAGCAAAGAAGTCCGTTCTCATTTGAGCCACACTTTTAGATTTTATGTAGGTATTCTTTTCAATTCCATAGTAAATTATTCACTTTGGGAGATAGTTTCAACTTGAAAACTCATTAGTTAGGCAAGGACGTTTATGCAGATGTGATTAACCTCATTAGAATTTTGATAAGCAATGCCTCAAAACGTGAGATGCATGTTCTTCATGGAAATCATGCCTTAAGACTTTGACGTAAATGCGTTTGGTGGAAATCACGGTGACATGGCCTGCACATGCTATCACTTTAGGGAATGGTATTGCCTTTTGACCTAGCAAATAACTGGATTAGGGATAAGCCAGAGACTTCTCTCTTGCACAGAGAGGTTTTAGTTGACCTATCAGTTTGTTCTAATCTAGTCAGTCCGTAAGGTTTGCTGATTTGCTACCTTTGCGTGTAAGGTGGAATACAGACGAGATGGTCTTGCAGTTCTTTATTGGTTTCTACTATTGCCATGGTTATATTAGCTAACTTCTTCATCTTCATATTGTGAAACAGTTGCTCATCAACTAACTGAAGTGGCAAGACCTTTTGACTTAACTCTAGGGTCAATTAGATAGCCAGAATATCAAACACACGATGGCTTACTCTCTTCTCAAAAAGAAGTGCGAGGTAAATCTCTGAAGCCTTGTTTTCCTTCGAAGGCTATAATGTAAAGACTGTAGATTTGTATTATGCTACTGGAACTGAAATCTAATTCTTTGTTGTTGAGCTTCACATGTATGAAATTCTGAACAAAGCTGTAAATCGTTCGTCTGATTCAATTCGTATTCTGCAATAAAATTTTAGTTCTGTAATTTCACTTATGCTCATACGTCCGGTTACCTTGTTCTTCGTACACAACCGTTGGTCAGAAGTATTATGTACCTCAATTGATCTACTCAACGAGTTAGGAGATCCAGATGTGATACAAGAAGCTAAAGAAGTTTTATAGAGAAACGCGTGAAGCTTGAGGGGTTAGGACGTGGCAAACTGTTTGCTCTTCGTATCTCTATAGTAGAAAAGCTGGCAATGGCAATGGAGTTTGGCCATTGATGCAACTACCAATGTTTAGGCTGGTCTGGTGGTAAAATAACTGCACGTACCCGTCACGCTTCAACTACCCATGTCCCGAGAAATTCAACAGAAACCAACGCCAACATAAATTCAAACTTAGAACTAAACGAACATACAGTAATTACATTACATGGGGCTTCAGCTTATCCTTAATTGTTTCGCACGACAGTGGAAAGCATCAAACATTGCTGTCGTTGAGAGTCGTGTCTCGAAGTGATACACGTCTTTCCACCCTTTCCTTTCGTTTGTCAATTGTTTTTATTTATTTTGTTCTTTTCAAGAAAACAAAAGTCTTTGGTTTCGAGTTAAAAGACGTACACGTGAATCGAGAGGCTAATAAGCTTCTTATGAGATGAGAGGCACATACCGCCATTTTTATGTATCTCGGACGGACTCAGTATTCAGCAAGTCACAGAACTGAACTGAGAGCAAATATCATTAACCTCCCCCGTGTTCATCGCGTGTATTCTACTCCTTTCGTCACTTCTTTCTTTTCTCTGCATCTTTATATTCTTTGTCATTTGTCACCTTTGCTTGGCTCTCGATATATGTTCACCATCTTTTCACCAAACTTGACATTTTCTCTCCTTTTTTCCTTTTTCTCCATGATACACGTGTGATCGTCAGATCCAACTTCTGTTCTCAGCTTATTATGAAATCATGCATTTAGTAACTCTTGGTATAAGCATAATCTACCTATAATTACTATCTTTGTTAGGTAAGCTTATCGTGGATGTAAGAGGTGGAAGTCACTTTGCACGAATAATGTCTTTTTTAAGTTATTGATCAGATATTTAACATCGTTAGACGATGTGATATTTTGGCTTTAAAGTTGAAAGGAATTCATAAGTCTTGTCTCAACTTCCATTGTTTATTAGTTGTAGGAGTAGGTTCCAGCCAACCAATGACGGTAGAATTGAAGCTTAAGTCCAAGGGAGATATAATTAAGGTGAAAGATACACATATGGGGAGAGGACAATAGAACTTAACCTCAGTGAGGTGAATGGACTCCATGTGCATGAACTAATCGACTTGTCATATCATTTTAAAAGCTACAACTCCGTCAAGCAACCTTATACCAACAAGATAGTACGTTATAATTGCTGCAAATGAATAGATTTCTATGAACTATCCTTTTTCTTTTAATAAAAGCCTCCAGGCCTTTTCCGGGAAACTATACATTCCATTTCCCGGAACTGAAAAGAATTTGCTCACGCACTAAAGTCCTACACTACTCCCAAAGACTCTTCTTGAGAAGGGACATTTATAGATTTACATGAATAACCCACCTTGAAAATTGGGTGGCGTAGAGAGAGATAGAGAAATAGGTGGTGGAGAAAATTTCCCATCCATCAATCCCAATATCATACTAACAAAGAATGATGTGAAAGAACACCATGTGAGTTCAGTAATGAAAAGGAAAGAGAAAAGAAAACCTTTTTTTTCTCTTCTCTTTCTCTCTTTCTCAACCACTGTCAAAGATCTTCTCTCCCATCATTTCTCACAAAACAATGCCCCACAGTTCATCATTTTCAGTTAGACAAGTATTAAAAGTAAATATAATATAATGTTCTCTATCTTCCTCTTAACAGTAAGTCATGTTTCCAATATCAGACATCACTTACTTTGCATTCTACAAGTTTGTCTGGCCATGTAATAGCCAGTTTTCTTTTCTTTTCGAATGTAAAATTAAAAAAGATATAAAAATTGAAGAAAAAGAATTTGTTCCTTACCATTCCATTTCCACCACCACCTTATGTTGATGTTGGTTGCTACAGTGATTGAGACTTGAAAGCGCCCATCTTTTCATGTCTATTGACACTGATAGTTGATATATCACTTGGCTTGTTCATGTCCTCTTTTGACCCTCTGTTTCTCTCCTCATCACTTTTCTTCTTTATTATTATCAAGCACTGTGTTGGAGTAAAGAACCATAGTTTCAGCTCAGAGAAAAGAAAAGTGGGTAAAAGAGAACAAAGTGAAAACGAAGTCATGGGTTCTCTAGGGACTGAAACTGCGAAGGAGAAGGCAATGTGGCTCTATCCCAAGATTATGGGATCTGATCCTTCTGAGAGATGGGGGCACTCTGCTTGCTACTCTAATGGAAGTGTTTATGTCTTTGGGGTACGTATGTTTTGGAAAGAACAACACTCGTTTTGTTTTCTTCTCTGCTGAAGTTAAATTTCTTTGGCTATACAAGTTTGGGTCTCGTTAGTTCTTTTCTTTTTCTGCATACTTGAATATATATCTTTTCTATATGGTCTTCGTTTTCTTCGGTTCCTTAGTGTTTATTTTTGGCAAAGCAGGCATAGACTTTCTTTGATGGTTCGTAGTTCTTTCCTAAATTTTCTTCTGCCTGTTGCCTTCTGGAATGTTAACTATAGGTTTGTTTTGGTTGTAGTTTCTTTATTTAGTTGGACAAGGTATTAAGATAAGGATGATTATCATCCAGCTTTCTTCGTATAGAACACACATACTGTCTCTCATTCTACGTCTCTGTCAAGACTAAAACCTGCATACCAAGTTATGGTTCATATCTTGTCAAAAAAAAAAAAAAAAGTTCTGGCCAAAAAAAAGTAGTTTGTTTTCTTCTGGGACTGGATTATCTTTTTTTTTTTTAATTTAAGCTTGTTTTCAAGGCCAAGAACATCTTCAAGAGATGGCTTGGTCATGTTGGAGGTTTTAAAATTTTGGTTGAATTTACTAATATCTTTAGCGTATTGTATCGCCTCACGTTTTAATAAAACTTGTAAGAACTATTTGACGAACACGATGAAGAAGAAGTAGAAATTTGGTCGGGTTATGAGCGAGCCAATTTTGTATTAGCATGTAGCAATCAGTTATCACACGGTCTCATATCAGCTGTGTGTGAAACTTAAAGAAAATCTGCAAACCGGACCCTCAACACCTGCAATTGTTTCTTTTACGCTTACATGAATTACAAGAAAGAGCAACTTTTGATAACATCTTATTTCCAGGGATGCTGTGGAGGTATGCATTTCAGTGATGTTCTTAAGCTAAACCTTGAAACCATGGTATGTAACACTCTAACCACGTCAGGAAAAGGACCTGGTCCAAGAGACAGTCATAGTGCTGTTCTTGTTGGGCACAAAATGATAGTATTTGGGGGCACAAATGGCTCCAAGAAAGTAAATGACTTGCATATATTGGATCTCGTGACCAAAGAGTGGGTAAGCCCTGAATGTAAGGGGACTCCTCCCTCTCCTCGAGAAAGCCACACTGCTACATTGATTGCGGATGCTAAGATGGTCATATTTGGAGGTAGTGGAGAAGGAGAAGCAAATTACTTGAACGATGTGCATGTTTTAGACCTCAAAACCATGACATGGAGCTCCCCTACTGAACTCAAGGGTGATATTCCTGTTCAAAGAGATAGTCACAGCGCTGTTGCAATCGGTAACCAGCTTTTTGTATATGGGGGTGATCGTGGAGATAGGTATCATGGCGGCGTTGATGTGTTGGATATGGACAAATTGACGTGGACAAAGGTATTAGCTTCACGTTGCATTATCTTTACTATCTTGTTCTTATAGACTATGGTGTTCGTAATGGTTAATTCTAGTTCATAACAGCTTCATGTTCAAGGATCTTCACCTGGTGTTAGAGCAGGGCACACAGCCGTGAATATTGGTAACAAGGTAAGTTAATCCTATGTAATTACTAGAGTTTGTACTGTGGGACAAGTTATGCTTTGGAACTGTCTCAATATTCAATTCATGAAACATTCTGTTACTCAAACATAGATAGGAATGAGTAACTCTACGTGGTCTTCAGATTTACATCGTTGGAGGAGTGGGGGACAAGCATTATTACAATGATATTTGGATCCTAGAGTCAAGTAGTTGTTCTTGGACACAGCTTCATTTACGTGGTCAGCAACCTCAAGGGAGGTTTTCTCACACTGCTGTTGTCGCAGATTCTGGTATTATCATATATGGAGGGTAAGTTACGTCGATAATATTGTGTTCAATAATAATAATTATATTGCTCTCGCTTATAAATTCACTGTCTGTCGTCTTGTATTCAAGTGCAGGTGTGGGGAGGATGAGCGCCCTCTTAGTGAGCTGTTGATCTTGCATCTCGAAGCTGAGAATTCCAAGAGTCCTTGTGACATTTCCCTGTCCAAGTTTTTTGGAAGTAATTGGAAAAGGGAGAAGAGGAGAGCACGCGGAATAGAAAACAACTTGGTAACAAAACTATCTCTAAATTTGCAAGCCTCTCTATTCAATATTGTAGGAGCTAATTCCTTTTCTGTTGTAAAGCAGAGAACGATGTTGCTTGGAACTCGTGAAACGTTCAGTAATCCAGTTCATGATCTTGAATTAGAATCAAGGCAACCGTTTCAGTTTCATTCAGGTTGTTCTATAATCAAAATGTTTGTAATGAGCAGAGATTGTAGATTCCAACTTTGATTAATTCAATTACTTTTTGGCAGAGAGTCCTTATCCAAAGAGGAAAAGAACCATGAATTACAAGGGATGGGACATTCAATCAGAATTAGAAAAACATTCTGTCTCAACCTCCCAGCATTCATCTCCATCACAGTCTGATCAGGAGCCAACACCAGCTAGGAAAGCTGCTGATTCACTTGCAGTATGCCAAGGACTTAATCTGTTCACTTCATCAAATAACATTCCAAGGAACTGCCAAATTAATGAAGTTATCAGTGACCACAAAGAGCCCAGAAATATGGTGAAGAGGGACCCTTACGATCTCCAATTTATAAGAGAGAATAAAAAAGCTAACCAATTTTCTGAGGCTGCTCATTCAGGAAGACAAGGAACACAATACCTATCAGCGGAACAGAAGCATGTGGAGGCTGGTTGTTCTCATAATCTGGTAACTATTAATCTATTATCAATCCATGTCTGAATTCCTAAGCTTTATGTGCTTGAATTTTTTGTTCCTGCTTCTGAGTGACATTATGTTTCGCTATGCTGCTGGATACTCAGATTGGTGCGGAGGTACGAGGCAAAGTAGATGGAGCCTTCGACTCGGGACTGCTAATGACTGCCACAATTGATGGAATGATGTTTAGAGGCGTCTTGTTTCCACCTGTAAGCATCCATTATTTGATCAAATTAGGACCGCCGTTTTAGAAAAATGTTAAAGTTGAAAGAACACAACTTTTTTGCATCAGGCTCATGGGTTCGCATCCAGAGGGACGATTCTTGCTCAAAATGCTGCACCTCCAGCAAACCCAGTCGCAGTTAAACCATTTCCAAACCTAAATCAAAATGAATCATCAAACGCTTCACAGCCACAAATGCCATTCACAGGGCAAGAATCAAGCCGGAGCTTCAGACACAACCATCAAAAGATCAGAGCTTTTCCAGGGATCAAAGGCACACCATCATTTGCAAAAGATTCAGAGTTAAGAAGTGATCTCCAAGGAGTAGTCTTGACCCTGGGAGGCCCTGGAAATGGTCATGTTGGACAAACTTAGATTTCTCATGATCACATCCCTCGTAAAATCCAAAGTAATTTTCACATTCCCTTTTGTCCAAGATGGTTGTGGAGGCTTAAAGCTTCAAGGATCGGGCAAGTAGTACTCTAGCTGGTCTGAAGCTTTGGCCTTTCCTACTAATTCACCTGCAGAGAAGCAGCAGTTACTTACTGTAATATCTAGCACTTAAATAACACGGTTTTTGTATCATACCTTCCAATTATCAATCGTCAATGGATATAACAATCTTCCGAGTCTTCAACAAGATAGACAATAGAACAGAGTGAGAGTGGATATTAAAAAGGGAATAATGAAATAAAAGAAGGTAAATAATTGCTTGTCATAAGGATGTTGATGTGTGCATGGGACTTGATGAGATGAGATGAGTTCAGATGATTGATATCGCGTGGGGCCCAGCGATAATAATAGTACCGACGCTACACACAATAACAAAACTGTCCTTTAAGGAAAGAAAATGACATGAGAAATAAAACACCCGCGGTTGTCGCGGGATACTGTGTCTGTGTTAGGGAAGGATGACGCTAAACGACGTCAGTTAGAGGAGATGTGAGTGTGAGACCGAGTCAGCCGTAGTCATAGTCAAATAGTCATTAGTCAGTTCACCACCACCGAAATAGTTTTGCGATAAGATGTTTGTCCTAATCATCATCATCAATATCAATATCAAATATCAAATCACACACTGGCAGACACATCAGATCAGATCAGAGCCTTTGATTTTACTATATTGTCTCGTCTTCTTCCCTGCTCGACACGTTCAAATCAGGCACACTGACACTGGCTAGATTCCCTTCTGCCCATTTTCTAAAAATAAAAGCTCATTGTGGGATTTTCCTTTCATTGATGCGTATGATTTATTACAAACCCAGAAACAAATCGTTCAGGCTGTAGCACAAACTGTACCAACACCTTCTTTCATCCTCTGGCACAACGATGATTTAGCTTCCCATCTACGAACCAAACCAACATGATTTACTTCCTGGTATTCAGACACCATGTCAATTTGGGTGACGTTAGAAGAGAGTTCAAACGTTTGTTTAATCTATTTTAAAACTTGGTTTTTCTTCAAATGTAAAAAGTGTTAGAACGATGGATCACGACCTCAACTAAAGTCCAGTCTGCAATACTAATAAGTCCACCAAAGATCTCAGGCCCATTCATTTGAGGATGGGTAAATCCTCATCTGTAACTCACAATATCAAACCTGCACATGTACACCAGACAATTAGCTCAAGCGATAATTGCCTTCCAACTGTAGTTAGTGACAAAACAACATGCTGTCATCGTTGAGACCATTAGATCATAACAAATTGTATTCAATGGCTAGATTAGAATCATTTATTGTGTATATATACATTACTCATTCAATAAGACAATCATCGAGAATATTACACAAACGATATCTTACGGTTTTTCAAAAAGAAGGATTAGTTCTAACCGTAACCATGAATATTTGGCCCCAGTTTGGTGATATTAGTAAAATTTAGCAGATTTGAGAAAGGAATACTCTTGTTACAACATGTATGACATCTGACTCTAATAACATAATGTATGTATTTTGGTTGTTTAGCATAATTGTATGGATACTTCTTCTACATTATTCAATTTGTCACACAATCTTTCACCCAAGTGGGCTTGTTTATAATACATTTGGTCCTAGGCTGGTTTTCATCTACTCCCATTTTGTATTCAACAACTGGTTCATTTGCACCATTGCCAGCCCATTGAGGTTGATCTTTTCCCCAAGGTCAAAATTAGGGGAAGTGACTCTGAATTGATTGAGGGATTCACACACTGCTTCTTGCTGTATCTGAGAGTTCCATTGGATTAGGATTTGAGTATGTGGCTTTCCTTTTATTTTTACTCTTCTTGTTCCCAAAATTGTTGTTTATGGAAAGTTTGGTTGCTGACAGTTGAGGGAGGTATTGGAATCAATTGGGTTGTTGGTGTTTGTTGACATTTCTTCAGGAACGAGACGTGAAAGACTGAGTGGATTTTTGTTACCAGTGGAAACTCCAGTTCATATGCTACTGCACCAATTTGTCATAAGATTTTGAAAGGGTCGTAATAGCATTTGGCTCACTTTTGGAAAGAGTGTAGTTGGAGAGAGATCTATCTGTAGGGTGCAAGCTTTAGATAAAACTAGTCCCCATTCAAAATATTTTGTCTTTGCAATGAAGATCTATAATTTGTTTAATGCGATGTTTTGCCCTGGCGAGATTGGCTTTGTGTATGGCTAATATGTGCTTCTTTTGTGCTAGAAGGTCCCCAAGACATAAAATTTTTGTCCTCTCTGGTTTGATATGCAGCATAGATGGAGGAGGACGGCCATAAAATGCCTAAAATAGGGACATGCCGATTGCTGGAAGGTGGTGTTGTAACAAAGCTTGGTTGTGGAGAGAGCTTGTTACCATCGATGTGGATTGTCAGAGGTAAACAACGTAAGAAAGTTTCCAAACATCTGTTTAATACTTTGGATTATCCATTCATTTGAAGGTGCTAGGCAATGCTATAGGAGAGTGTAGTTCCTAATTGATGAAAAAGAACCTTACAAAATTTTCTTAGAAATAGAGGGTCTCGGTCTAAGATAATAGACTCTGAAACTCCATGAAGTTTGTGGATTTGAGAGAGAAATACTTTGGCCAAGGTAGGTTCAGCTTAGTGGGTTGGGAGAGGAATAAATGAGCGTATTTGGATAACTTATCCACTATGACCTGTATAACTGTGTAAGATTGTGAGCTAGGAGATGTGTAATAAAATCCATTGTGAGGTCTTCCTAAACTTGTTTTGGAATTTGTAGTGGCTGTAGTGTGTTAAATGATTTTTCTGTTGAATATTTGCTTTCTTGACAAATTGAGCAATTTCTGACAAAAATTTTGACATCTTTGTAAAGTCCTGGCTAGTGAAAAGGGTTGAAAGTTGAGCAATAGAGGCTTTAATACCTGAATGGCCAACAAGTGGAGTTGCATGGAATTCATGAAGTAGTTTAGGTCTTAATCCACTCTGAATCCACTCTGATCAGGTATATGAATTTTACCCTGACAATATAACAGACCTTCTTTAAGGTGAAAAGATTGTTGCATCTGAGAATCTGAATTATATTTTTGCAGGAGTTGAATTCCAGATGGGTTATGGCGATAAAATTTTGCAAATTATTGGTCAATGAAGAATGAGATGCAGATATTGCTAAAAAGGAGGGAGTTGGACTATCTTTAACCCTTGATAAAGAATCAGGTATGGTGTTATTTTTCCCTGGATTGTATTTGATAGTATAATCAAACCTAAGTAGTTTAGATACCCATTTTTGTTGTTCTAGGGTAGTATATATTGATCCAACATATTTTTTATGTTTTGTTGATATGTGTGAGAATCTGTTTTATAGATACTGTATTAGATAAATATCAAATATAGGAGATAAATATCAGATATAGGATATATATTAGGATCCCTAAAAATAAGGGATCCTCAGATAGGGTTAGATTCCTAGTTCACTAAGGATTAGGAGATTTGTTTCCTAATCTATGTTGTACTCTTTATGTATATATATCTTATTAAGTTTCAATAAAATCGGTACCTTGAAACCCTAAATTCTGATATGGTATCAGAGCTTTAGGCTCGAATTTTCCTAGAAAATAAAGAGAGGATTGAGCCTTCATTGCTATTCTCTTCTTCTTCTTCCTTCGAATCCTTTTTTTCCCTTTCTTCCTACATCAGCCTTCATCGCTGATTAGAGTTTTTATTGCTGTCCTATTCGGCTATATCCCAA
>JAOSBK010000007.1:16575684-16589584 GCA_027568895.1 Erythroxylum shatona | reverse complement strand
GATTCCTTATAGGATTAGGATTTCTGCAACTTTGGTCACCTTAGGGTATTTCGACCTCCTCACTCTGAAAATGACATTCAAAAGTCCTAAATCTCCCTCCTTAGCATGATTTTCGTCACTTGACACATAAAACACCTGAAATGATAAAATCAATGTAAGTCACATGATTTAGACATCAAATGAGAATAAAAACTAAGTATAAAAGTATAAAAAGATAAGAAAATATTAGTGCATCAAATTCCCCCACACTTATCTCTTGCTCGTCCTCGAGTAAGGAAAAAGAAAGAAAGACAAAAGAAATAAAGTAAGGGAAAGTTGTGACATGCAAAAAGCTAGTGTGGATGCAAAAGTAAAGGAAAATGTGTATGCAAAAGCAGAGAAACTTTTCTTAAGTGTTATAGCTTTTCTCCTAACCTCCCAACAATATCAAAGAAGCACAAGCATCATAGAGAAAAAGGAACCCGTGACATTCAATCCATAAAATTGATGAGATTACTCCAAATGTAAGAACCAAGCAAGATAGCATATAAGACTTAGTCGAAATCTACTCCATGTCAAAATAATAGGTCCTCTCATTGTTATATTCTCCAACATTCAAAGTGTTTAAGGCTCATATGTGTTTAACTCTCATAAATTCAAAAAAAATGCAATGCTTTATCATATGCTTGCTCTTCAATCTCGAATATACTACTAAACATACCTGCACAACACAAATCAAAAGGTCTTAATAGGGATGTAACTTGGCTGGGCTAAAGGTGAGATAAAAGAATGGTAAAGAAAAAGGTTAAGTATCAAAGAAAGCAGAGCATAAAAATAATCAATGACATACATGTCACGCACCATGCATAACATCAAAAGCACAACTCAACTTTTCCTTTGAACTTTCAATTCCAATAATATTGAACAAGAAAATCATGAGGGGAATTCATTTCTTTTATTTTTACTCTCGGCCTCAATCTTTTTCTTTTTTTCTCTTTTTTTGCTGTTGTTTTTTTGTTTTTTTTTTGGCCGAATACTCCTCCTTGATAATTAAGCACTAAACAAGCCATATACCACAGATAACCAATGCGCAACCTCCTCAAGTTTGACTCAACAAAAACATGCTCTACTAACCATGATAGGGGTTAGAAAGGTAAATCAAATAAGAAGAGGCTAAGTTAAACATGGGTAAAGCAAAGAATAGATAATAAGCTCAAGTGGGCTAACTAGTGGTCAACATGCTTTGAGTTGGCTTTTTTTTTGGGTTAAATGGTTTAAAATCCTAGGGGCCTTTATCATGTTTATGTAATGCATGTACAATTGTAGTCTCAACAAGATAAAGCAAGTTCTAAAGATACAAAACATTGAATAAAATCACTCATCAAAGAGACATGTTGAAGGTTCAAAAGCTCATATGGGATAATCATCTATTAAGTCAACAAGTGTAGTTTCAAGGTCAGACCAAATACCATCATGCTCAGAACTTACATAAAAAAAAACATTCATCAAATTTATGATTAAAAAATCATAGATTAATTTTCATCTATAACATTCATATTCTATTAATCATTAGGAGGTAAAAAGACAAATCCAAACACTTCAAGTGCAAAACATGCAAAAATAGAAAATTTTTTGGATTTTTGGATTATTTTTTCAATGTTATGGGTTTTTTTAATAAAACATGCAAGTATAAGTGAAAACCTTTAAGTTCAAGTAAGAGCAAAGGTGTGGTAAATTAAAGCACGAAAATCAAGAAAATATCCGAACCAATAACCAGCTAAAACCTAAAAATTTAATGTAAAAACTAACCTAACTCCTCCCCACACTTAAACACAACATTGTCCTCAATGTTGAAATCAAAGCAAGAAGAGAAGATAAAAACACACAAAAAACACAACAAAAAGAAAGAAATTTTGAGAAGAAGATGATGATGATGATAAAAAACGTAAAGAGAAAAAAAGGGAAGAGAAATCAAATCTAGTTTTTTGTATGATGGGTTGCCTCCCATCCAGCGCTTTTGTTTAACGTCGTTGGCTCGACGTCATGTTAATGCTCCTCACTACCCATAGACAGGCTCGACCAAGTGCATCTCCTCCAAGTTAGGTTGAAAACCTTCAAGGAAAGGCTTCAACCTATGGCCATTAACTATGAACCTCTTGCTTATATCCATGCCTTCAACCTCAACTATTCCATAATCAAAAACAAAGGTAATAATAAAAGGTACAATCCAACGAGATCGAAGTTTACTTGGGAAGAGGCGAAGGCGAGATTGGTAGAGAAGAACTTTCTGACCCGCATGAAACTCCTTCCTACTAATCATCTTATTATAGACTGCCTTTGACTTCTCCTTGTAAATCTTCATGTTCTCGTAGGCGTCCTTCCTTATCTCCTCCAACTCTTGCAATTGTAACTTCCTAGAATTTCCAGCCTTATCATAGTTCAAGTTACATTGCTTAATGGCCCAAAACGCTTTGTGTTCAAGTTCTACTGGAAGGTGACAAGCTTTCCCATAAACCATCCTATAGAGTGACATTCCTAAAGGGCTCTTGTAAGCTGTTCTATAAACCCTTAATGCGTCTCCCAATATGAGACTCTAATCCTTTCGATTAGGTTACACTGTCTTCTCCAAGATAGACTTGATCTCATGGTTAGAAACTTTAGCTTGGCCACTTGTTTGAGGATGGTTTGTTATGCTAATTCTATGAAAAATGTGATATTTCTTCAACATGGCCTCAAATGATCGGCTGCAAAAGTGGTCCCCTTATCACTGATTATTGCTTTGGGAATGCCAAACTTGTTAAAGATGTTAGCCTTAAAAAATCCAACAACAACCTTAGCATCATTAGTTCTAGTAGGAATAGCCTCAATCCATTTAGATACATAATCCATAGCAAGCAAGATATAAAGATAGCCATAAGAAGAGGGAAAAGGACCCATGAAATCAATACCCCAAATATCAAATATTTCACTAAAAATCAAAGTAGTTTGCGGCATCTGATCTCTCTGAGTTATGTTACCAGTTCTTTGACATCTTTCACATGATTTACAGAAGTGGAATGCATCCTTAAACAATGAAGGCCAAAAGAAACCACATTAAAGTACCTTATGAGCTGTGCACTTAGCACCAAAATGACCACCATAAGAATAAGTATAACAAAAAGTAAGTGTGGAATTAAACTCATCTTGTGGCACACATCTCCTAATAACTTGATCAGCATAAAACTTCCACAAATATGGATTGTCCCAATAAAAATACTTAGCATCATCACGGAATTTATCTCTTTGGGATTTAGACATACCTGAGGGTAGCTCATTAGTAACCAAAAAGTTAACTAAATCAACATACCATAGCCGAGGAGTAACATTGAGGACGGTATACAACTGTTCATCAGGAAAGGTCTCCTTGATAGGAACGACATCATCTCCCTTAGCATTAAGTCTACTCAAGTGATCAGCAACAAGGTTCTCAGCTCCCTTCTTGTCCTTAATCTCAAGGTCAAACTCTTGTAGGAGAAAAACCCATCTAATAAGGCGTAGCTTTGACTCCTTTTTCTTCAAGAGATACCTAAGAGCTGCATGATCAGTGAAAATAACAACTTTTGTCCCAAGTAAGTATGACCGAAACTTTTCAAGAGCAAAAACAACAGTAAACAATTCCTTCTCAGTTGTATGGTAATTGCACTGAGTTTCATCCAATGTCCTAGAAGCATAAGCAATCACATGCAAAGACTTCCCTGTACGCGCCCAAGAACAGCTCCAACTGTATAGTCACTAGCATCACACATAATCTCAAAAGGAAGCTCCCAATTAAGTGGTTGGATGATGGGTGCCGTTGTCAACTTATTTTTCAATAAGTCAAACGCATCTTTGCACTCTTGGGAGAAGATGAACTCACAATCCTTGCTAACAACTTGCATAAAGGTGTGGCTACCTTACTAAAATCCTTAATAAACCTACGATAGAAACCCGCATGTCCAAGAAAAGATCAAACATCCCTCACAGAAGAGGGGTAAGGCAAGAACAAGATAATATCTATCTTAGCTTTATCAACCTCTAAGCCATGTTCAGAAACCACATGCCCTAAAACTATTCCTTGTTCTAGGGCACAATTTTCTCCAAGATTCGAAACTTCAGCTTGCCCGTTGGTTTATGGATGGTAAGCAGTAGAAACTTTGTGCATGATATGATATTTTTTGAACATTTCTTCCATCAACCTATTGTAGAAGTGAGTTCCTCTATCGCTAATGCTTTTGGTATCCTGAACCTAGAAATAATGTTAGCCTTAACAAAATCTACAACAACCTTAGCATCATTAGTCCTAGTGGCTTTTTCTTCCACCCATTTAGAAACATAATCAACTACAAGCAATATATAATTAAAGCCAAAAGACGGAGGGAAAGGTCCCATAAAATCAATGCCCCAAACGTTAAAAATTTCACATAAAAGTAAAGGGATTTGTGGCAATTGATCCTTACGGGACAAGTTACCTGACCGTTGGCATTTATCACACAATTTATAGAAGGTATATACATCTTCGAACAATGTTGACCAGTAGAAGCCGCTCTCTAGAACTTTTTGAGCTGTCCGTTTTACTCCAAAATGCCCTCCACAAGCATACAAATGGCAGAAGTCTAAGATTGATGATGATTCATCTTTTGGTACACACCTTTTAATAACTTGATTTGCACAGTGTCTCCAAAGATAGGGGTCATCCCAAACATAGTACTTCACTTCACTTCATAGCTTATCCCTCTGAGCCTTAGACAAACCAACAGGTAATTCATTAGTTACTAAAAAATTGACGATGTCTGCATACCATGGTGGTGTCACATCAGCAGAAAACAATTGCTCATTCAGAAAGCTTTCTCGTAGAGGGATATCATCTTCTTCCTTTATCAAACGACTGAGATGATTTGCCACCACGTTTTCTACCCCCTTCTTATCTCTGATGTTGAATCCCGCTTCTGGAACCCAACTCTTGCTCTGATACCACAAATGTTGGATCCTGCTTCCAAAACCCAACTCTTGCGAATATCATAATACTTGAGCGTATGATCTTGTAGGGTTATTTCCAAAAACCCTTATTAGGCATTATCCCACAAGGGTGGTGTGCCCAAGACAAACAAACATCAAAACAATGTATTACATCAATGTCGGATCCTATTTCTAAGTGCGAAGTCCAACTCTTACGGAAAAATACTTCATCATACTCTTTGATACATTACAATGGCTAATTTTTTTTCTTTCACATTTCAATACCCTCAAATTGAAGGGTTTTACAAAGTTATAAAAGCCTTTCAAGCCACAATACAACAATATTCGAAATCTCAAACTACAAAAGTTACACGAACTACAATTTCTTGTATTCAACTGTGAATCAATCAATTTAGATTCTTATAATATACATGTTTCCTATACATCTCTATGTATATGTATATTACTTACAAAAAAATCTTGGTACCTTTTTGACTAGATATATAATGCTCACACAAATAAAACCAAACTCTTTTGTTTTATTAATAATAGATATTTTCATTACAAAACTGTAACTGAAGAAGATAAAGTTACATGTAAATACACTTACTTTCCTGGGCACTATATTTGTATAACTCCAACAGAAACCTTTTAGGAAGAATGGCTAGAACGCACATAGAGTGTTAGCTTTGTCATGTATTCTTTGGAGCGTGTTTGTAGAGAGTGGGATAAGATGATGAACACTTTACCAAAAATTCTTTCACAAAACAATTACACAAAAATTGATTTTTCTTACACCCATTGGCCTGCCTTCATTAAATGGTAATTTTGTCATATTGCATATTAAACGTTAATTTTGTCATCTTGTTTATTAAAGGGTAATTTATTCATCTTACCCCTAAACTACCATATTTGTGCAGCTTAGTCATGTGTCTCTCATATCTTGGATCCTCATCCAAAACCATTTCAATGAGTGTGACCCATTAGGTTCCCATTTATGTTGTCCACTTGAATTAATACTTAATTCAAGCAAGTCATGAGCTGTATCTAACAACACTTCATGACCCTCAATTGACTGAAAAGTCAGTGGTTTGATTACGACCCTTCTATAGACAATGTTCTGGTGCAATTCATCCTTTCAGCATTTATATCCCACTTGGTTCAAAGTACGGTTAAAGTGTCAATTCCCACTAGACTAACTACGTCACATCTGGCCCAAGTGATGTTATTTCTTTTCCACGAGGCTCATTACTTAATTAGATATATCACTAAAGACTATCTTCATGACATTTCCACTCTAGTCAGAGATTCTCGAGTAATGACCTTGATAAGAGGTCGTGGGTATCATCTTCTTCTATCAGGAGTGGTGAATCCTTTAGTAGCTACTCAATTACCTTTGAATACCTCAAGTTGTACCCAATCACCTCCCTATGAGCAATCTCTAAGAGGAAACGAGGAATGGAGTCAAAGTACAGGATTAGTATCTAAGATATCCTTGAGCACCTCAAGTTTAAGAATATTTGCACCATTGCTATGATGAGACTATCAATGACACTAGAATAAATTATCCATATGATTGTCTCATGGTAGGTCATCTGATGTACTTACTACTCTTAGCAAGCATCCACATGTTAACTCTAAACAACTCATACTTACAGGTTATGAGATCTATGCTTGATCTATTCAAGGAGTATAACAAGTGCTAATCTGTTCAGATTAATAATGTCTAGGGATAAGTTAGATACTAACATAATTACACATAAGAGGAATCTCATTATCATGATTTCATCATGATTTCCTTCATGCTATATATTATATCAAGGACCTCGTTAATTTGATTTAGGATCACTATCAATTCATAAAGAACATTTACATCAAATTAACAAAAAAGCCTTTTTATTAATCACAAAGATTTGTACAATACATGCTAAAGGTGTTGCCTTTAGAGCACTTCTCTAACAGGTATGGTTTAATGTTAAATAATATGGAATTAGATTTTATATGTATATTATGGTCATGAGAATGATTTGGTGGAAGGCCTTTAGGTAATCCAAAAATAGCCTAAAAAGTTGTAAAAAGAGAATATAGGTTAGAAGGTAGGTAAGCAGGGAGGATGAAATCAATAGGACAGATATGTGTTTAATGAGGACAATGTGTAGAAAATAATTAAAGTTCATTAAAAGATTCAACATAATTTTTATAAAGCTTACGACAAAGCTAATTATAGGAAGAAATTAAGGACTTTTTATTCTCCTACTAGGGAAATGTAAGCATTATTGTGGGAAAAATTCATTAGAGGAATAGAATATTTAGATAAAATTGCACCAAAGGTTTGCAACAATTAAATTCCTAAAATTGAACTTTTTGGATGGGTGAATATATATGTTTGGATTATTAAGTTGATATTAATACATAAGCCTATACAAGTGATGTGAGCCCCATTGCCTACCATAAAAGAGAATGGTATCAAACAACGTTAGTTTAATAAATTGAAATACTCTAGGTTGAATAATATTATGGCAACTCCCTGAGTCCACTAAGACAGATAAAGAATGGCCATATATTATACCTATCATACATAAAGTTAGAAAAGTGGTAAAACTTGATAAGGAGTCCTTTGAAATATGAAAATGTGTCATATCTTGAGAAAAATCATAAAAAATTAATTAAGAGAAGGTTGATTTATAGTCATCCATATAGTAAGTTAAAAAAAAGTATTAGGAGTGGCATCAAAGGAATCTTGTGCTGGGTCTTTAGGTGTGAATAAATTGCTTATGTTTACATTTGTGGATAGGGGCAAATTTTTCTTTGCAATTGAAACATAACCCTTTTGCACGATGTTCTTGCATCTTCGAAGGTGACAAATGCCTTATAGCCATAAGTGGTTGGGAAGATTAGGTAAGAGAGGTGGTTTAGGTATGGATGGTAGTGGTTTTGAACTAGAAGCAATAAATCTAGGCTCTCAAAATTTTGATTCAATCAACTTGGCCATATCAATTGCTTGAGCTAAATTAAGGGCTTTAAAAATGACAATCTCTCTATAAATTCCTATTTTTAACCCTGAAAGAAAGTATTGTAAAATAGATCCAGTAAGGAGAACCTTAATTAAATTATAAAGGCACGCAAATGAGGTTTGATAATCATAAACATAACCAGTTTGTCTCAATCTAAAATTTAATTCTAAGGCTTGAATAAACCCTTCCGATGTAGACAATTGATCATTTGTTAACATCCATTTAAACCAAGATAAAGTGTCACCACCAATTTAAAACCCAATCATCTTTAAAAGATCATTAGCTAGTATCTTATAAAATTCAAATTCAAATTCAAATTATTATTTTTCCTGACAAATCTAGTTAAGAACATCAGCACCATCAAAAGTAGGCATGTGTAATTTAGGAGATTTAAGGGAAAATGAAGATCGAGAAGAAAATTGCTTAGGAGAATCAGTATGAAAAAGGAGGATGAGTGTATACTGAAATGGTTTGGTGATAATGGGCGATAGATGCATATTTAACCATATTTATACACATATATTTTGTGTCTTTTGTTGGATATTTTATACTTTTATTGTATATTTGATACTTAATTTGTTCCAAGTGCATTTATAGGTTATAATTGCCTTTATGAACTAAAAGGAAAAGAATTTAGATGAAAATGTGGCATAAAATGAATATTTGAAGCAAATAAGGGATGCACCACCATGTTTATGGTATAATCACAAATTCTGGGGATTTTTTGGATACACGGTCCATTACATGCCCTTACATTAGATTGTGTACATAAAAATTACTATAACAAGAAGTAAGGTGAGGCAATATATAGGGTAGACATTCAGAGACTTATAGAGGTGATTCCAGACATAGAGATCATTAAGAAGGGGTGATATTGATCTAGAGATATGGAAAACATGAAAAAATCATCGATAGATCCAATCGAATACAACATCAAATCTCTACCTTGCAAGAACATTAGATAGAAGAGAAAGGATGATTTAGAATTGTGAACTCCTTGTTTTATATTCATTTTTCTTCTGGTTTATATTTGATTTCGTTTTCTATCAAGTGGATCTAAACATCTATAATGTCTAGGTGTGATGGACGCTAGTTTATGCTACAATATGTTTTGATTATTTTATTTAATGCAATTGTTTTGATTGATTTATTATGATTCAATTATGTGTTTAATATATGTTCTAATATATTCGTAATATTAGTTCATAATTTGATTTTATAACATAGAGATTGAGAAATCCTGTAAATGAATAGATCTATCATAATTGAAAGGAGTTGATTGCAAACCTAGAGATAGGTTAACATAAATCCTCTAAATTAGGGTCAAACCTAATAGTGAAATTAGCAAACTAGTGAAGCAATCTTAGAAACATTAACCTGAATAATTTCAACTGATAAATTTAAGATTACTTGTTAGTAGTCTCATGTAAGTTATTAGCATATGATAGTGATTTTCATGATACAATAGTAAATATAAGAATTGCATAAAAAGGTTAATTATCTAATGGTTTTAGGGGAATTCATTACCTAGGCACTAATTCTTGATATTTATTTTTTTCTAAGCAATTTTCTTTGTTCTCTGCTTATTATTGTTTCTATTTATTTAAATTATTGAAGTTTTTTTTATTAAAACCAAAATCAAAATTTCATATTGGATATTAGATAAAAAATAATGGTAATTACTAGGATTCATTATCTTAGTGGGGTTCGAATCGTACTTCCCTTTGTTAGTTAAAGCTACGCCTTGCACTTGCAGTTAATTCAAATATTGATAACTTAGAACTTATCAATCAAGTTTTTTGCACTGATGCCAGGGACAGTGATATTAGGAATACCTGGATGCTATTAATATAGTCATTATTTTTTGTATTTATTTTTATCGTGTTTTTATTGGATCTCGTTGTATTTTTAGCTCGTTAATTTAATTATTTTTTTAACTTCTCTATATTAGTAGTGTGTTTGTGGTTTATTTTAAGGATTAAGGATTAAAGTCATCACCACAACTCATAATAGAAGGATAAAGCAGACAATACTCTTATGAGAGCTACAGTATATTTTCATAATATGTAACAACGCCATATAGGGAAGAGAGGTTTACTCACATATTTCTAGAGGCTCAACTGATATCCATGCTGTGTTGCGACATTTATGGGAGTAACCATTACAATCATAAATGTCAGACACCAACTTATATATGGGAGCAACCAACCGTGTACAACCAACCTTAAGGTGCAATATACAAGAATGGTTATAATTTAGAATGGAGCAACTCTCACGCTTATGGATCGAGTGATTAAGCTCTAGCTGAATTTTTACAGTACCAAGCACCTCAAATTAAGCAACCAACTCTAGATGATATGATGGCTAGTTTTATTCAATAATCAATCATTACAAATTAGGAAATAGAGGCTCGTATACAAAATATAATGAATCAGATCGACCAGTTAGCGAAGATAATATTTAATGAAATGAAAAGGAGTTTGCCTATTCCTACTGAAACAAATCCTAAATAACATGGAATGACAACCATCCTTAAGACTAAAAATGAGCTTCTAAAAGAAGGTGAAGAAGTAGTAATAGAAGAAGAAGCCTCTATCTAAGAAAAGAAAGTAGAGAAGTGGTTAAAGGTAATTAAAGCAGATGAGTTAGAAACCGTTGTCATGGAAGAAGAACAAGAAGAAAGGTTGATAAAGGTGTTTAAGGAAGAATTGGTAGAGGAACCAAATAAGGAAACTACTAATGAAGCATTTGTAGCCACCTTAACTATAAAGGATTCTTACTTCCTCCAAGACAAACTACTTGCATCAGTTAACAATTTAAGGATTTTTTTATTCTCTATATTTTTAACAATTTTTAATTAAAAGGGTAAATAATGGAGTCCATTGGTGTTACTAATCTAATCAACTATGTCCTCTTGATTATCTTGCAATAGGTGCATTACTTATAAACTACAAAACCCTTATACAGAAAAGCGGGTCGAAGGAAGCCACTGATTACAGAGCCAAGATGACAGAAGACCTGTAGGGTACATTGAGCTAACAATGTTAAATAAGCATTACATAAGAGGCAACTAATTTTTCATTCTCTTTTTCCTCTCACACTACCACTGACACTCTCGCTTTCTCTAACACAAATATTTGTATTTTTGTTGCAATCTATCAAAACCTAAGTAATCTTTTCAATTTCAACTGTTTACGCATATTTAATTAGGTATTTTGCCTTATTTAGCTTAATGATGTTTAAAAAATGCTTAAATTAAAAAATTGAGGATTTATGCTTTAAAAAATGCTAAATTAAAAAATTGAGGATTTATACGAAATTTTGTGGTTATTGTTTAATTGTCGTTTGATAGCCGATTATTTTCATTACCTAATTGATTATGACTTAATTTGACTACTTGCATGAAATTTGAGTAACAATTCAACTTCAATCACATAAAATTGCAATTTTTGCTCACTAAGTGTTTAATTGTGATATGTTTTGCATTCAATTAATTTAGTTAGTTGTTTTTGACATTAATTAATATTAGACTTATGCTTAATTGCATGAATTTAACGTTAATTTCATCAATATTGTGTACTCGTTAATTTAGGGTTTTTAATTTCAATTTTAGGGTTAGAATGGTAATTTAACAATTAAGTTAGTTGAATTTCTTAATTACAAGATTTATAATTTTAGTTTTGAGATCAATTAGTTTTTTAATTAAATTTGTTCAATTATTTTTTTATGTATGTGTGTTAATTTATTAATTATATTTATATGTTAGTTTTTTTATGTCAGTTTGTTTTTGCAAGTAATACTTTAGTAACCATAATTAATTTTAAGTGTGGGGAAAAGCATATTCTCGTAAATTATTTGATTATTTTCTCACACTTATTCAAAGTTTTAGTCATAATGATAAGATTAGGGCACAAAAAGGACACCTCCAAAACGAGACAATGAGGAGAAGGAATTTCCACTATAGCCTAGCCCCTAGAGCAGTTACAAATGCCAATCTTCAATCTCGAGGCCCATGAGGAGTAGTACTAATGACTAAGGATAAAAAGTTTAGTATGAGTAGATTCATCAACTAGGAGGCATTGGAGCAAGTTAGCCTAGCCCAACAAGCTAGAGATCTAGCTGACATTGGCACATGGCCATAAACCTTCTTTTGAGAAGCTTACACTAAAAGTCCTCTCCACTTTCTTCATAAAGAGAGGTTGCTATCCTAACACGAACTGGTTCTGAATAATAGGACAAATGTTCAAGATTAGCTACATGGAATTCTCCATCATAATGGGTCTTTATGGCTAGGAGTTCGCAGGGACACCGAAGTACTTCTAGATTATAAACAGCAAAAAAGATGACTACGACCTAAAAAAGTCCAAGGCTTCCATATTACGACATCTTGCTCTCAGATACATCCACGGTATTTTGCTAAGCGGTTGAGGTGATAGTTAGGAGTCGTCGGGAGCATAGACGTGTATGATCTATAGAGTATGAGCGAGAAGATGTCAAATCTCCTTGGACATGCACTTGGTCAATTCATCAAGTGTCAACGCAAAGACAGAAAGGCTATGTTGGACTTTATATGACCAGATTGGCTAGACAGATGGTTTTATTTGATTGACTACCACAGATTCTTACTTTAATGTTTAGAATAATAGATAAAGTTCCCTTTTGATTTTTAAGCAAATTGTTAAGCTTTATTTTAGCATCGTCTATTGTATTCCTTTTGTACATAGATAACTTGGTATAATTTAGTATTTAAGGTTTAAGCAATATAGTCATATCATCTGTTAACTATATTATCAAAAGTTTAACCAATTATACTACCAAAACCAATGTAATTATACCCAAGTGGCATATTGTATTTACAAATATCATGTTCTAGCATTTACTACATCCATTTCAGAAAACTCAGCACATACCTTCCTTCAACTCAAACCAATATAACTGGAGAACCTTCATTATCAACACCAGCATAAATCTTCATTATCAACACCAACATTTTACTACCCTAAAACAACAAACACCAGCATTTTAACTACACACCTTCACGGAAAACATCCACAAACTTATACCTTTACCTAAACCTTACTACACCAATCTAGGACACATCCACAAATCACGACTATGGCAGAATCCCCCACCCCAATTTTAACTTCAATCAATTAATAAATTTCCTTACCACATCCCTTGACATGACTAATTACCTAGCTTGGAGAAATCAAGTCCAATTTATGCTTTCCGCTTCTGATCTTCTTGGCTATGTTGACGGCACGCTCACCTCCCTAGTTCTTCCTCCCAATAACAATACCACATCTCCATATTTGGTTAAATGGAAGAAATTCGACCCTTTGGTTTACTGTTACCTCACGGCATCCCTTTACACCTCCATCGCTCGCCTGCTCTCGAGTGCACCACTGCTCATGATGTTTGGCGGCTCTTTCTTGAATGACACTTTCTCCAATAATCCTCATCCCAATGATCGCTCCTTTGTCGGAAATTTCAAACTCTAAAAAAAAACACTTCCTCGGTCTCTAACTTTCTAAACACCGTCTCCACTACTGCCGAGGAACTCGCAGATATTAGTGACCACATCTTTGATGATGACCTCGTCCTATTCACCCTAAACAACCTCCCATGAGTCGTTTGTTACTACAATCGAGCATCACGACTCTCTCTTTAGCTTCTTGAATCTCCATGCTCGACTCTGTTGGAAAATATACGCAAGATCGAATCTAAGCGCAGCGAAATGAATTTAAAAATTTTCCACAGAATTAAAATCGAAACATAAAACAAGAAATTGATAAAGTTACACTAACCTTTTTCTAATTTCCCGATACAATATCTTGCTACTCCGAAAATGTCAATTCCACGAGCCGTTCAATCGTCCGGCCTCTAACGGTATCCACAGATCTTTCCGGAGAAAAACTCAAATCAAAATTTGA